>CM039736.1:47759075-48359075 GCA_022539455.1 Dendrobium nobile
TTTTGCTTTGCTGCTGCTTGGTTGAGAGCCTGGCTAAACAAATTAAAAGCGCCAAAAACGAAAAGAAAATTGCAAGGCAACCAATGGAAATCACAATCTTAGAAATAAAAGCAAGAACATAGCAATAATGGCTACAGCTCAATACCCAATCGATGATCCAAATCACTTTTATAACTCGATAGCTACCAATTTTGTGAGTTGTGATATTTCCAATTTAAAGTATCAATATAAAATATCAAGGTAGTAAGAAGCTACATATGGGGAATTGATAGTTTTTTTTTATCTCCTATGTAGGCTCATCTTTCATCTTGACTATTCACTCTTCAATAGCCACCATTACCAAAAAAAAAAAGAATTTTTCACAAGAAGCCTTATTTGAATTTCAACATTTCCACTATCTTATTAATAAGAAAGCAACATGAACAATCTTACTTCAAGGTAGCCTTAATGAAGGGTTAAAGCAACTTGAAACTCGTAACACCAATAAAGTTGCTCAATTGAGTCACATTCTTAAAGAGTTTAAATTTGCCTAGAATAACATTTTTTTAAATGTTCTAATTGGAGTTGAGAAATAAGGTGAAAACCCAAAGCAGGCTCATCATCACTTTGATTGTCTTCAGAAGAATCTTCATATTAATGTCAAAGTCATCCTCCAACTCTTCTTCATCTATAATATTTTTTCCTTTATCTCCTATATCAGTTAATATTTCATTAGGTCTAAAATTAAACAATAGTAACATACAAAAAATAATTCATTATATTTAAGAATACCTTTAAATTTTTTTGAAGCTCCAATCTCACTTTGTTTCTTTCTTTTATATATTTGGGTAGTCGCTTGATTGTCTTCTTCATTGACATTACTTTCTCCTTCTGCTTCAACTTCAGATACATCAGCATTTTTAGGAGTAACCCATTCATCATCAGATTGTAACTCATCAACAAGCAAAGGGTCGATTTCATTCTCAATATTTCCTTGATTTTGCAATTTGAGATGTCTATCTTTTAGTTTTTTGTTAAACATAACATAAACTAGTTTGTTCATTCGATCTGCCGCCAATCGATTTCTTCTCTTTGTATGAATTTGATTGAAGATACTCCAATTACGCTCGCATGCAGAAGCCGAACATGTTAGGCTAAGAACTTTAACTGCAAAAGCTTTCAATTCAGGAACATCATCTCCAAACTGAGCCCACCAACGTTCTATATGAAGATAAACATAATATTTTATGAATATTGGTTGAAGTAAAAGACTTGAATATAAATATTAACATTAAAATTATAAATACTCAAACTATAAACATACCAGGAGATCGTGTTTTGTAGCATGCTTGTGCTGCTCTAAATCCAAACATTCCCTTCTTCAAATGAAAATCCTCAAGTTGATCATTCACTTTGAGGTAGTCTTCTTCAGAAATAAGTCTGTCCATACATGCATACAAACCAGTTTTCACCTCTTTATCAACATGAAAATCCTTATCATAATGAAATTGGGGATTTAAATAATATGCAGCAGCATGTAAGTGTTGGTGTAATTGTCGATCCCACTTTTCATCTATAATATCTCATATTTCTTTGTAGGCACTTTCTTGACCTCCCAATTCTTTTGCAATGTCTTCTTTAGCCCTATTCATTGCTTCATAAATAAATCCCATAGCTGGGGCCCTCTCACCATCAACCATTCTAAGAACCTTTACTAATGGTCCTGTTGTCTTCAAAGCATAATTTGTACTGCGCCAAAATGAATCGTCTTTCATAACAATCTTTTTAACATATTTTCCTTCTTGTTTTTTGGCCCATAAACTTTTATCCCACTCTTCAGAAGCAAACATTGCTTCCAAAGGTTGTCTTAACTCCTTGAATCTCTGCAATGTTAAATATGCAGTAGCAAATCTTGTAACAACAGGTCTAATAATTTCCTTGTCAGTGAATTTTCTCATCAAGCTGAGTACCCAAGAATGATTGTATATAAACTTACTGACGAATTTGGCCTTCAATATGGCTGATTTATGTTGAGGCAACTGTCCCAACCTCTCAAGCATCAAGTCAATACAATGTGCAGCACAAGGAGTCCAGTAAAGGTGAGGTCTCTTCTCCATTAACATTCTTCCTGCAGCTTTGTATGCACTTGCATTATCAGTAACAACCTGTACTACTAAGGCATCTCCACTTCCTCCACAACTTCATCCAACATTTCAAACAATAATTGTGCATCCTTTACAAAGCTTGAAGCATCTATTGATTTAAGAAAAACTGTTCCATATGGATTGTTAACCAAGAAATTAATAATACTTCTATGTCGAATATCTGACCAACCATCTGACATTATTGTCACTCCTGTCTCAATCCAAGTCTTCTTAACATCATCCACCATTTTTGAAGTTGTCTTAACCTCCTCATTCAGCATCCAAGTCCTCAGCTCATACATGCTTGGAAGTTAATCCTCTTCCATAGCTTCCAACAGATCGTAACATATTGATCCACGACGGACTCCTAACAACATTAAATGGAATCCCATTTTCATAGATGAATCTGGCGATATCCAAACAAACTCTGTTCCTGAGTTCTTTTGTAGTTGTTGGAGGCTGAATATCCTGAGTATTTATGTTTTCATCGTTATCAATATTTAGCATAAATCTATCCATGGGCCCCCGACTGCCTCGATCAGAAGAAACTAGATGGCTTCCAGTACTGGAACCTTCATGTTGTGATCCATAGTAAGAAGAGTTTCCTATCATCTCTTCCATATTTCTTTGTGTGACCTCCTTTGTGGTGGTAAACTTCTTTAAATAATTTGTACATTCTTTCTTCACCTCATCAGGAACTTTTGCACATGGTCCCACATTGACATGAGTGCAGGCTAGATGATCCTTCAATCTCTTGACGCCACCAGTTATGCGTTTCTCACAGAAATTACATTTCATGTAAACATATCCCTTCTTTGCACCTTCGCCTGACACTTCAACTTGAGTTCCATATTTCCATGCAGGATCTTTCCTTCTTGTGCCACTAGTCATTGCTAACAATATGACATATTTTAACAATTATTTACATCACTAATAATAAAACAACATGTATAAAAAAATATACCAGTCTGCCGGGGGTCCAAGGGAGCGCTGCCCCCTGGCGGGGTTCGACCTGTTGTATATGCTCAATACCGAGTGTACCGAGCATGTATCACTCAGTACCGAACATGTACCGCTCAGTACCGAGCATATAATACTCAGTACCGAGCATGTACCGCTCAGTACCGAGCATATAATACTCAGTACCGCGCATATAATACTCAGTACCGAGCATGTACTACTCAGTACCGAGCATGTACCGCTCAGTACCGAGCATATAATACTCAGTACCGAGCATATAATACTCAGTACCGAGCATGTACCGCTCAGTACCGAGCCTGTACTTGCTCGGTACACTCGGTATTGAGCGGTACCTAGCATGTACTGAGTGGTACCGAGCTTGTACTGAGCGGTACCGAGCTTGTACCTTCTCGGTATCGAGCATGTACTGATCGGACGAATGAAAGAAAGCCGAATAAGGAGTTATTCAAGCTTTCGTTACTGCACGTCAAAGTCAATGCCACAACACCGCGTACCTGCTCTTCCGACCTAATCGATGCCTGAACGTTTCCTGCACTCACAACTTCGGCTTCGTTTCTTTCCCTGCGTCGTCTCCTTCCAACTTCGTCTCCTACACTCACGTCTTCGTCTCCTTCCCTCACAGCTTCGTCTCTTTCCCTCACGGCTTCGCCTCTAGTTCGCCTTTCAATTCTCACAGGAAGCCCTAATCCTATGCGCGAATACACGAACACGAATCGGCTGTGTCGTATTTACATATATACCGAAGAAAAAATTTCGAGGCGGTGCCTCATACTGCCTCGAGGCGTTACGCTCTAATGCGTACGCCTCATGCGAAAAAATCGTAGGCTTCGCTGGATGGTTCGAGGCGTAAGCCCCGATACGCATGACTTCCGCCTCGACTTGAGGCGCGACTCAATGCGGACGCCTCGTCCGCTTTTTTAATGATTGTTAAAAATCCTCAGAAATGCAAAGATATTTTCCTACGAAGAAGAATGTGAAATAGCCTTCCCACAGCTGAAGATTCTACTCACCTCACTGCCTCTTCTTGCAAGCCTATGACCAAGAGAAAATTTGTTGCTATATCTCGACGTCGGCAAAGACGTCGGCATCAGCTCCGTACTCATTAAGGGGTTGTTTGGTATACAGAATTATGAGGGTAAAGTAAAGTAATTACATGCATTTCTTAAATTAGGTTGTTTGGTTTATTTTGAGCATAACAAATGAAAGTCTTTCGAGGTATTAGCGGTGTATTAGAGAAGCCCGATCGCGCGAATTCGAAAGCCGCTCAAATTAAGCAGGTTAGAAATTCTCCGAGCGAGAACTAGCCTCCCGCGATGATTTCACAGAAGCAGAGCTTACAAGTTCTCTCTTCTTCTCCGTTCTTTCCACTCTCTCCGGCTCTCTAGTCCGAAGTCCTCCGATCGTGGTCTCCGATCCAACGAGGTACAACAGCGGCGCGAGGTATATGAATGGAACGTGCTTGACAAGCATTCCAGCCCATTGGTCTGGGTGCTGGTCCTCGAGCAGTTCAACAACACTCTCATCCGGGTCCTGCTTGTCACCGTTGTTGTCTCCTTCATCCTTGCTTGGTTTAATGGAGAAGAGAACGAGGTGACTGGTATGAATAACTTCTTTTCGAAGTTCGAACCGACTCAGGAGGCCGCGAGAGACTCCGACTCTGATAGAGTTGTGGAAGGAGGAATCGAGCAACGAAAGTAAGAGGCAGGAAAAGATTCTTCATTATTCTTTTCGGAGTCAGTGGATTGTTTGCCGCAATGATTCGAAGGACTTCATTACCCCTTTGTAACTTTCCCTCTATCGATTTTCTTTGAGAACAACTTCATCTTTCTTGTTTCCTTTTCCTCGGCCATTTTATTTAAACCTGTTCTACAATTTTCTTTAAAGGTTTTCAGAGTTGGTGTATCTGGTAGCTTCGTTATCGAAAATTTTGGATTACGATCAGATATTTTAGACATGATTTGTATGTTTCCCATTTTTGTTTATCTTGAATTAAATTTCCTGCAGGTCCATTTGGAGGCTTTCGTCCAGTCAAGCTCTTGGGAGGCGGCACAGAGCAGGCCTGGGGCAGGCATTTCTTTTTCCCTTATAGATTCATTCTTGCAGTATACGCAGATCATAAAGCTTGAGAGCTAACATAAACAAGCAACCAGTTTTATGACTAAATAGTTATTTGCCTAGAATTAGTGAATTACTATTGATTATCTTTGTTCTATTTTAGTGATCCTGGAATCAGCAAAAAAGATGATATTGTATGGCAATATGCAAAAATCATTGTGGATAAAAGGTTATATAAAGACAGATATAATTCCACTTTTTTTATCTTTCTTGAGATGCTTCCATGGATTAGTTGGAGACGGTTTCTTATGCGAGGATTATTTCTTAGACTATTCAATGAAGAATAATTAATTCAATTATTTAAAAAAGCTATTTCTTTTATCATCTTTGAATTAATTTGGTTCTAAGTTAGGGAAAGCTATAAATTTGGAATTAGAATTTTCCTGGTGACTCATTATTTATAAAGCAATGCAAATGCGCTTATAAATGTTTCAAGACAAAAAATTACAGGCCTAACAGCATTGAGTCCCTATAAAAGTGATATGAAATTAATTATTATTGACTTTTTTTTTGAAGGGAGGAATAAGCTTAATGGATTTTAAAGTTAGATTGTTAATTTGGATTTTTGAAATCTCTGAAATGAAAGTGTTGGGACATGCTCAATATTATTAGTGAAGTGTTGGCACTAAACTTCTATGGGTAAATATTTAACACAAACAAAAAGAAGACTACTTCTCATTCATTTTAGTTGAGGACTAACTGAATGATCAACAATTGCTTATTTTCCAGAGGGAAACTTTTAAAGTTAGCCATAGCATTTGATAGCTATCATACTTTGTCAAACTACTGACATCAACCCTTCTCAAATCCCCATTGGCAGGAAGCCCTATGCACTTCCCTGCATGTTTACAGGTTAGTAGTTGAAAACTACTGCTCTGTTTTAAATGCTTATCGTAATAAAAGAGCTGCACTTAGTGCGTGAGGTATATGATGACTGCAACGGGTTTTAGTAGACAAGCCATTTCTAGGAAACCTTCCTCATCACTATAGGTCAACCTAACTGTTACACGTAGATGCTCCTTATTTAAATGTTTCTCCATGGACCTGTAAGAAGTTATTCATTTATAATTCCTTCTTTTTACTGTTTATTCTTCTACTTGAGTCATATGTAACCCAGAAGTTGCCTTGAAGCATTGATATTATTACAAAAACTAATAATTAGTTATCTGAGAAGAGATTGATATGCCAAATAAATTAGAAATACTATTCTCTCATGTATTTATAAAAGCCTATCGATAACTAATCAGTCTGCCTTCTTTCTAGGAGAAGAAAATGGAATGTCTTATTTCTTAATTATGTCAAGTATTCAAAATCCTATCTTAAATCCTGTTTTCTTGATTGTTGAACATATATCTATCTTTCTTAATAAATTTACCTGCTTATATATATATATATTTAGAATAAAAATCTCAACCATGTTTTGCTCACCGATTTTCATAGTCCTTTTATCGGTTGATTACTTATCACAATATAAATCAACGTTTAGTAGAATCTATACATTGAGGTTAATGTTTCCCTAAACAATGGTAATAAATTTCTAATTTTAACTATCTTTTAAAAGCTGCTGTAAGAGTTAGTTTTTCTGTGTATTTAAGGTCATGCAAATTCATTCATTTCTTGGCCCACACATTGTGCAGTTGTTGTTAAAACATCTCAGCAATACTTCTTTTTTTGTTCAAGGAAATCGGTCAGCTTATCACCATGGACATTTGGTGCTTTGTTTAGGGCAACTGATGCTAGAATTCCATACTTTTCTTGCAGATACTGATACCAAGGAGCATTCATCTTCCCCTAATAATCTTCTTGTGCATGCATACAAAAAATGACCAGTCTGTTGTTGCAACCTATTTTTTATTACATTGCTCGTTTGCATCTACATCATAGAAACATGCTCTCAAAAACAGGGGAGCATGCCGAAAGAACAACAATTTCTATAGTTTTGGTTTAATGTTTAATTTAGAATAAGTACGGGAGAACCAGTTAAATTGTCCATATTTTTTTGTTCAGACATTAATAATAAAACTCTTTGAAGCCTTTACATGTTCAACTATCTTTGTGCATGTTTGATATCTAGTGATTTGCAATTCGATTTAAAACCAGTAGTTAAATTGACTGTTTGGTCATTTCTAGGATTTGGTCATGAATTCGTCACAAACAGAGATGAACGGTAATTAAAAGCCCAAGAGAAAAAAATTTTATGGAGCTTAAAACCTGAGTGGATAACTGGAATTTTTTCGTAAAAACATTACTTGAAACATCAACAACAACAACAACATCAAGCCTTTATCCCACTACGTGGGGTCGGCTACATGAATCCTTTTTCTCCATTGTGTCCTATTAAAAGTCAAATTCTCGTTTAAATCTAATAAAGAAAGGTCATTCCTAATATTTTCTAACCAAGTCTTTTTAGGTCTACCCCTACCTTTCTTAACATAAGTCAAATCTAATACCTGTACTCTCCTAACGGGGTAATCGGAAGGCCGACGTTTTATGTGACCAAACCATCTAAGGCGACTCTCTCTAATTTTATCTTCTACTGGAGCTACTCCAACCTTTTCACGTATATGCTCATTTCGTATCCTATCTCTAAGGGTAAAGCCACTCATCCACCTGAGCATCCTCATCTCTGCCACACTTAACTTAGTATTATGCTTCTCTTTTAATGGCCAACATTCGGCACCATAAAGCATTGCAGGCCTCACTACCATCTTATAGAATTTTCCCTTAAGTTTGAGGGGTACATTTCTATCACATAACAAGCCCGATGCATTCCTCCACTTCAACCATCCAACTTGAATTCTGCTGATAATATCCCCATCTATTTCACCATCACTCTGAACAATAGATCCAAGATATCTAAAACGTGTACTCTTATTAATGACTTGATCGTCCAAAGTCACAATCCCCTCACTAGGTCTATTACTACTAAAATTACACTCCATATATTCTGTTTTAGATCTACTCAAGCGAAAACTTTTAGACTCTAAGGTTGACCTCCATAATTCAAGTTTACCTTCAACTCCCTCTCTAGTCTTATCAACAAGAAGAACATCATCAGCAAAAAGCATACACCAAGGTACATCCTCTTCCAAATGTCTAGTGAGAACATCCATGACTAAAGCTAAAAGATATGGGCTTAAGGCTGATCCTTGATGTAACCCAACCGAAATAGGGAAATACTTGGTCAATCCACCTTTTGTTTGAACACAAGTAATAGCTCCTCCATACATATCTTTAATGATTTGAATATAAGCATTATTGACTCCTTTCTTTTCAAGAACTCTCCATAGCACTTCTCTTGGAACTTTATCATATGCTTTTTCTAAATCAATAAATATCATATGTAGATCCTCCTTATTTTCTCTATATTTCTCCATCAAACCTCTTAATAAATGTATAGCTTCCATAGTCGACCTACCCGGCATGAATCCAAATTGATTATGAGAAACATTAGTATCACGCCGCAACCTATGCTCCATAACTCGCTCCCAAAATTTTAAAGTATGACACATTAACTTAATACCTCTATAATTCGCACAATCTTGTGCATCACCTTTATTCTTAAAAATAGGAATTAACACGCTCATTCTCCACTCATCTGGCATCTTTTTAGTCTTCAAAATAATATTAAAAAGTTTAGTAAGCCATGAAATTCCTTCATCTCCTAAGCATTTCCACACCTCTATTGGAATATCATCAGGTTCAACAGCTTTTCCACCCTTCATTTTCTTTAAAGCCTCTCTAACTTCAGTTTTACTAATACGCCGATAAAAACAGAAATCTTTATTTTCATTTAGGGTGCTAAGGTCATTATAGTCAATCTTATTTTCACAATCTTCATTAAAAAGTTTAGCAAAATATCTCATTCATCTTTGTTGAATATCATCTTCTAAGAAAAGTATATTTTGATCTTCATCTTTAATACACTTCACTTGAACTAAATCCTTACTACTCCTATCTCTTTGTTTGGCTAACTTATACATATAAGAATCCTATCTCTTTAAAAACATTACTTGAAACATAAAAGAATTAAATTTTTAAAGAATTTTAGATTAAAATTTCTCTAACACAAGTATATTTTCGTCAATTGCAACACATTGCTAAATTAATACACATAATAATTTTATATCTTATAATCTAAAAAAATTATAATAAGATCGTGCAATAAATGAATACACTGATTTATATTTTATAACATCAAATAATACTAATTATTATAAATACACTGTCTTTATAAATACATTAGTTGTAAAGCTAGAATAAATTATTATAAAAAAATCACTTTTACTTTACTCTGGATCTACCAAACTAAACAAGGGAAACAATTCTCATGTGTTTATTTTGCAGACAACCTAATAGGTGCAAAACATTCAGAATACACTACATTTACTTTACATTGCATTTACTTTACGGTGCATTTCTTTTTCAAGCAACCAAACAGCCCCTAAAGAAGAAGAGAAGCAATAGCTCATCTACTATGTGAGTCATACACTCCGTGGCACGAAGCAGAGATATCACATTAGAAAAAAGCTTGTATGGGCCCTTGTCAACTCAGCCAGAAGATTGTGACCCTACTTCCAAGATCACCCAATCCAAGTAGTGATTAATCATCCTCCCAAGGCAATTCTTGCTAAGCCTAACCACTCGGGCTGACTACTTAAATGGTCTATAGAACTTAGTGAATTCTCTATCACCGACACGCAGAGGATGGCTATCCAGGTTCAAGCACTCTCTAAGTTTCTCATAGACTACATTGACCAATCCATGAACTCCAAAATGATAAAGAAACCTTGTTGGACGTTGTTCATAGATGACACCTCAGGCGAGCAAAGGGTTGGTGCAAGTATTGTTCTCAGAAGCCCTGCAAGAGTCATCATCACTCAAGCCACAACTTTCAAATTCAAAGTCACCAACAACCAGGCGGAGTACGAGGCTCTACTCATAAGTCTACGATTTGCCTCTAAATTATATCTCTCCCATCTAGAAGTATATTAGACGTCACAACTCATCGTAAATCATATTAACGACGAATATGAAGTCCAGGATGAGCTACTCTCTAAATGTATGCTCAAAGATAACATAGACATCAACAAGCTCAAGTACTTTAAAATCACACTCAAATTTTCATAAATCAGAATCAATTCGCCTACTTCTTTCCAAGCAAAGAAGCATTGATGGTCAACCATTCATAGGGTCTTAACACCCACAATTATAGAAGGGGAAGTGATACAAGTAGAAACAACTCTTCCTTTACATCATGTATTTGTAAAATGGGTCAATCAACATTGAGATCGGCGGCCCTCAACAATTCAAGATCAAAGTAGCGAACTACCTGCTACTCGGCGACCACCTATTCAAAAGATCCATGTCTCACTCAACTTCAAGTGCATGCGTGAAGATCAATAGATAGCAGTGCTAATTGAAATCCACTCAGGCGAATGTGGAAGTCACTCCGATCGATGCACACTTGCCCATAATATTCTTAGAGAATGATACTTTTGTTCAAATTTAAAAAATGGTGCTGATGAATTTTCCAGAAAATGCATACAAAGTTAAAAACTTGCTCCAATGCAGTTGCAACTTTCTCACAAGTTACATTCGATTAAAAGCCCCTAGACATTTGTCATGTGGGTAATAGATCTGCTATGTCCGTTTTCGCTATTGATAGAGTAAAGAAGATTCATTTTAATCATTATTGACTATTTCGTCAAGTGGGTTGAAGCCAAAGCACTTTCCCGCATACCTTCCATCATGGTTTGAAATTTCATATGGACATACGACATAAAGTTCCTTTTACAATTATCATGGAAAACGAACCATAATTCGCTGATTGAAGCCTCAAAGAATTTTGCAACATTCAAGGCATTCACCTTAAGTTTGCTTCTCTTTACCATCCTCAAACCAACAGACAGGTCAAAGATGCTAACAAGCTCATACTCAATCTCATAAAAGAGTCAAAGGCGGTAAGGGAAAATAGGCAGAATTACTTTCCTCGACACTATGGCACTTGGACAATACCCACAAGGCAAACCCCCTTCTCACTCTCGTATGACACTAAGGCCATACTTCCATTAGAACTTGACTTGCCGAGCCAAATGGTACTAGCCACAACTCATAACTTGGGCACAGATTCCGACAAGTGGGAAGCATCCAATCAAGAAGTTCTGCAAGCAACCGGTGACTTATTAGAAGAACTCAGAGCTCGAGTTACACTTTGACAAGAAGAAATAAAGTGAAGAATTGCAAGATACTACAACTAGCACGTGAAGGAGAAGACCTTCCAACTTGGACACCTAGTACTAAAAAAAGTAGACACAGGCGCTCATCACTCTGCACTCGAAAAACTAGCGAGTACTTGGGAAGGCTCCTGCATCATAAAAGACAAGCTAGCCTAAGAGCCTATCAATTGTAGACCCCCAACAAAATAGAAATACTTGGTACTTGGAGTGCAAATGATCTCAAGTCATTTATCCATAAAGGAAGCACCTTTCTTTACCCACTTTATATTTTTATCTATCCTTTTCTGAAGAACTACTTTTCTTTACTCATCAGAAAAAAAAACTTATATAAAACGTCTACTCGTGACAATGCCATCGTTCCAAAATGCACGGGGGACTCGGGATGCCGAGACCGATCCCCTTGACGATGTAATGAGAACTCTTTAGGAAACCTTCTTAAGGAGAAACCCATCAAACCACAGTACCCCGACTACACAATAATTAAACACGATCACTTGAGTAGCATGAGATCGTCGAGTCCCCTCTCCGAGGCTGAGTAGAAAGAAAATATTGAACTATTCCCTGCGACGAGCCGAGGCCCTCAGGAACTCAAGACCTACGCACATGCCAAAGGCCCCAGCGCAAAGGAAGGTCATCTTTCTAGCGAGATCCATTTCTTATTCACTGTTGGACGACTCATGGTAAACTCCACTCCAAATCCTAAGGGAGACAACCTCTAAACAAGTTTGACCCACTGAAAAATCTTTTCTAAGGAGAAACTTACCAAACCATAGTCTTTAAACTATGCAATAATCAACCACGATCACCAAAGCAGGGTGGGACTATCAAGTCCACCTCCGGGTCTGAGCTAAGAGAAATAATTGGACTACTCTTTGAGGTGAGTCGAGGCCCCCAGGCACTCAGGACCTACGTGAGCACCAAAGCCCCCAATGCAAACGAAAGTCATCCTTCTACTGAGATTCATTCTTTATTCATTGTCGAGCGACTAGTGATTAGGTACATTTCAAATCCTAAAAAAGATAACTTCTAGCAAGACCACCTATTCTTAACAATAGAAAGACACAAGTCACATATTTATTCGCGAAACTCTTCACCCTAAGCTTGGGAACTCGGGTGCCGAGGGGGGGAATCAAATTTTTTAAACGCATATGAACATCCTTGCGTCTTTTGTAAGAGCAGAGTTTTTATGACACTTGCCCTCGAGAAGGATTCACAAAATAAATTGTCAACATCAAAAGAATAGAGTCTTTCATCAATACACCATCAAATTACAAAGAAATAGGGTCCTTCAACGAACTTGCCCTCAAATTGCAAGGACAAACACAATAACTTGAGCAGTGTGGGACCGCTGAGTCCCCCTCCGGGTTTGAGCTGAAAGAAAAGATTTGTCTACTCCCTGAAGCGAGCTAAGGTCCCTACGCACTCAAGACCTATGCGAGCACTAGAGCCCTCAATGCGAGGAAAGTCATCTGTCAAGCGAGATCCATTCTTTATTCTGAACCAAGCAACTAAGTGAATAGAGTTTCATCAAACACGCTCTCAATTCACAAAATCCACTATAGAGCATTAAGTGTGATCAGAGCATAAGATAAATTATAAAGTACCAATCAAGACCAAGTAAGTATCCAAACATATACATTTCTTGGATAACCATTTCAATATAAAAGAACAAAGGTACTAAAATAACTTATTATTTCATGTCTCAAAGATATCACAAACAACTTCAACTTTTATTTCATGTGTCAAAGATATCATAAATAACTTGTACTTCATGTCTCTCATTACAAACGTTTACACTTATTCGCATAAAGGACTCCATCTATTTTCTAGTGAAATACATGGTGACTGAACAAGCAATTTTAATGAGTAGAGTCAAAATGGGCAAGAAAGTTTCACCCCTATTTCATCCCACTTGATGAGACCTCCTTCGGGGCCAATATTTCCACCAAAAAATATGTTTGGACACTCACATACAATAGGGTGTCCCAACCCGGCCGAGCGAGTTGGTTAAAAAGAATGATCTTCCCGACTTGCCCAAGGAGACGACTCAACTCCTAAACTCGATCACTAAAGAATCAGCCAAGAACTGATTTTGGTTGCCTTAAAAGAACAAAAGAAGAGAGACGGAAAAATGAAAGCAGTGTGCAGTCATTACGCCACAGCACCCCCTCCATCCTTTCCCTTTCTCGTTCCAAAACTCAGAGCCCTAAGTCCCCTATGTAAAAAGTTCATTTAAACATAAAGGCTAACATTATGAAGGAAGGTACGTTTCCTTTCTCTTCTTCTTTCCTACCTATGTCAAAGAAAGAAATGTCATGAAACTGAAGAAAGCTCACAGCCACATACACCATTAGAAAGTAAGCTCGCCCTCGAAAGCCAGACTCGAGGAATATCTCCATCTCCATAGATGTCATTAATATGTAAGCATTATGCACTCCAGAGAACCCACTTGTTCCATTTATAGGTGGACAATCGCGAAACGTCACGTCGGAAGCTATAAATTGGAATAAGTGATTCATTAAATAAAAAGGACATCAAAAAGATGCATTAGTATAAATGCATCACCAACCGCTCGAGGTAACTCATTTCATCCTATGAAATATTTATTATTACGTACAAATAGGATGGACATCGCCCTACTGAGATAAGGATCGCATCATCAGTAGCAAAACAAATGCAATAAAATGCCTCAGCTACTGTTGGCCAACTCCCCCCTTTACGACAAGCTCTGCAATTAGTAGTGCACGAGTCCTTGATAGGTGGCAATGCTTATGTGCCCCAGCACTATAAGCAACTACAGAACGATGTCATCATCAAAAGGAAAATGCCTTAGCCGTTGTTGGCCAATTCCCCTATTTGTGACGAGCCCCGCAATGAGTAGCGCAAGAGTCCCCAATAGGAAATAAGCCTTACATACTCTAGCACTATAGGCAACTACAGGCATCATGCCACTACAGGGTATCCCCCTCTTTTGTAACAAGTTCCGCAAGAGCAGCGAGTTGCTCCCCTCTTAGTCGGTGAGCTTTCACACCTCAAACAATGGCAGCAAACAACCCTAACAGGTGACTACCTTTCCCTTTTAATGCCATGAGCTCTACAACAATGGTAGAGTAAGACCTCTCAACCTACAGGTCTTGAAGATTACCCCTGTGAAGTCCAAGAGTAAGGCGTATGGCATGACCCATCACATGCAACTTTGCATGAAAACAACCTACCCACTCAACCACTGCGTCTGGATGGTCGGACTCACACTTCAAAGAAAGAAAGATTGAAGCCTCAACTCTTCTCAAAGACTCAACAGGATTAAGGTTGGTATAACAAAAAACTAACTGACATCGCCGCTCAAGTACGAGAAAGTAAAAAAGAACAACCAAATGGCAAAAGAATTTTTTTATATCTTTCTATTAGGCATTACATAAATAGTATTACAAAATTAAAGTCGCACTTGTTGGTGAAATTTTGTCATCCTCAACGAATTGCATATTTTGTGATCGAGCACAACATAAGAAAGATACATTATCCTGGAGGACAAAAATATTATTTTCTTATGGATTCAATAATAAAATTTAAAATTTTAATAGAGATTCCCTCATTCAATGTTTTGTTGAATAGAGTTTATTTTATCCTGGAGTACGAATGCCCCATAGGGGCAATCCCCTATGGTTAATTACATCTCAAGCATTTGTCACTTGAGAATACTTTTGATTAAACTAGTGATTTTCGTTCTTTTGTAAATCATCAAGACATTGGCTAAAGTTTTGATTTTAAAATCCATGAAATTCTTGTTTAAAGAATTTTAGTATTTAGGAGTTTCAAAAGAAGAGGGATCAACTTTGATTAGAATTCTTAAAATGAGAGCCAAGGGGAGGAAGAGTAGGAGTACTTAATTATGAGGGGAAAACTTAGAGGTACTCAAAACTATCCTATATTGAATTTTACATTTTAGATTCTAATTTTTGTTTAAGTTGACAAATTTCATTTATAAAGTTGGAGTTTACAATCCAAACACACATGTTAGAGGAAATGATTTGAAGTTGATGGCATATGAAGTGATTGCAATCAACTTCTGTCTCGGATCCTAGAACAAAGGTGAAGACTACTGGTGGTAGTACCTCGAACCATGGTTTAAAATTGCGCAATATGAGGCTCACCTTGAGGTCCGCCTTTGTGCAATTCCAGTAAAAAACAACTCGATGCTTACGCATCGAGTTTTTTTTATGAGGCTTGCGCCTCAACTTGGTTGAGGCCCGCCTCACCTCACTAATTAAAACTTATATAAATCTTGAAGTAAATGCCCGACATTGGACTCTATAGGAGAGGAGGAAGGGGAGAGAGCGTTCATCAGAATGATGATTCAAATGAAGAACCCCTTAGTGATGACAGTGCTAATGACTTATGAGTTCTTATATGATATGTCATTGCTATTTATTTTTGCAATTTTGAATTATATGTTAATGAAAAGAATACTGGGATTTGGGAAAGATAGAATTTTGAGTTGAACTATATTTCATGTTGTCTTATTATTGGGATATTTTGATTTCATTTCATATCTTATTTTTTTTATATTTTATATTATTCACTCATTAGTACATAAAAAATTTATCATTTTATGTTTACGCGATCTTTTGATTTTGAGGCTTACGCCTCAAAACGCCTTGAGGCTTACACCTCACCTCACGAATAAAAAACGCCTCAATACCCGAATACGCAATTTAAACATTACCTCGAACCGAAGTCTAACGAAATGCAAGGGACTCATATGAGGCATAGAAATTTATGATTTTTTTAAGATATGCAAATAGTATTAGAGCATAAAAGAAAAATATACAAGATACTATGTGATAATCAAACTATCACAATCCTTCCTAATCAAGTTTACAAAACTTGTAGTAAGTTCACTAGCAAGAAAAGCATCCCAAAAAAATCACCTAAAAGGGCATGATGAGAACAGAAATCAGCCACACTATTGTAATCTCTAGAAACAAAATAAAAAATTACAGCCTTAAAAACATCTAAAAAGAAAAATCCAAACTTTTAATTCCTTTCTTCAATCCTCTTGTCTTCAAAATTGAATCCTTCAACAAATTGATAATATTAACATTATCACCTTCAATAACAATACCTTTCTTGTCAACTATCCAATCTTAAATAATGTTTTTGAAATAAAAAACAGCAATCAATTCCAATAGAGATATATCCCAATGCAGTAGTTTCTTTTCATAAGCAAGTAAAAATCCTCCTATAGAAATTTATGCTTGGACAAAAGAAATATGAAAGTAAATTATGTTGTCACGAATATTAAGCCCTTAGTTCATATTTAGGGGCTGTTTGGTTGTCTGAATTAGGAGTGTAAAGTAAAATAAATGCATGTATTTATTAAATTTGGTTGTTTGATTAATTTTGAGCGAAACAAATGAAAACCGCCAGAAGCATTAGGCGTGTATTAATGAGTGCGTTTTTGGCGAATTAGAAACTCGCTCATATTGAGCGGGTTATAAATTCGCTAGACGAAGAACTTGCTGTTCGGCTTCATTTCTTCGCAGGAGGTGTAAGATTGCACGAGAGCTTCTTCGCCCCTTCGTTCTCGTTCGACTTCGCTCCTTCGACGACGTTCCCTTTACCTGTCCCAGCGGAATTTGCGACATTTTCATCGGAAGTAAGGAACGGAGCTCGCAAGTTCTGAAGGTAACTATCCCTTTCGCGCGCTTCTTTGGCCATGGCATTGATCTCCTTCGGATTCCAGAAGCCGAAACGCACGGAGCCATTTCCCTCTCCCGATTTCCTTTGATTCGCAAGCACAAGCCCAGTCGGTGGAAGATCTCTTCCCTCCCGTCTCTCTCCTTGTTCGCACGACCCAGAGAGAAGCCGGATCTCTCTCTCGCTTCATCTGCTGTGGACCTCGTCCTCTCTCACCCGAAGGCATACCAACCTCGAATCTGTTTCTGAAGAATGGGTATTTCTATCACAATCAACTGATACTTCTGGCATTGAAGGAACCAATCCAACCCAAGTAAGAAGTTTCTTCACTAATCTTCTCCGTCATCCAACTACTGACAGAAACCCTTCATATCGAGGAACTGCTCTTTGTGCGGCAAGCCAAATATGTAGGTCTCTGTCTCCTACTATATCAGATCTTAGCTGGTTTCTAAGGAAGTTTTGTCCGTATGACCAAGTTCTTTCTAGAGAATATTGATCCTTAAGCCAAAGTTTTGATGCATCGATCCTTGCCGTCACACTTTGTGCCTTATTGAAACATTTTAGTGTCTGATTGAGAGAACAAAAAAAAAATTACTTTACTCTGGATATATCTAACCAAACAAGGGAAACATTTCTCCCGCGTTTACTTTGCAGACAACCAAACAGCCTTAAAGTATTTGGAATGCACTACATTTACTTTACACTGCATTTACTTTACATTGTGTTTACTTTGAAGGCAACCAAACAACCTCTTAATGAATGATTGATGCGAAGAAAAATTCAGCTATGTATTTCATTTATAATACAATAAATGAGGCAAAAGAGTTGGTGGCACAAACGCCTTGGGAGAGAAGAGTGCAGCAACAACAAAATTTAAAAAATTATAGATAATAAATGGAAGCTTCAGCTGCATCAGTATTTGTATGTCGCTGACTATTATGTGAACATCAATATCAATATGCTAAAACTAAGTCAACTAATCCATAGATTAAATTTGATTTTACCATTATATAAATATATTGATTGTTGTCCCAACTAAGAATGTGAAGGCTGATCACCAACTTGTATCTTTGAAGAAAAAGATTTTTCGAGCTAAAACAAGCCAAAGGTATTATAATGAAACATTATCATGGAAACTTTTAATATTTAATAGTTTAGTTATTTTAAATTTATACTAATCATGTTTTTTTAAAAATTAGTTAAGTGATGAAATTAGTTTGGAGAAGACACTTGAATGATAAAGATTAGCAATCACAATATTGAGTCTTATATGCTTGGCATCAAGATGTGAGCAAAATTAAAGTACATATAAATATGTCTAGACCAAGAGAAGAATACCTTCAGGATAAATCCATTGGTTTATATTATGTACGATAAGAGATGAAATAGAGACATTTAAAAAAGACAATTTTGGTGGATGATGTAGATCCATTAGTTAGTAATGATGATTCACCGGCTGATGAGTGGTTTGTGGTTGAAGAAAATGAAATTATACCACTATCACAAGTATAAGGAGGGATCTCAATTTTGACTTCTTTGGAGTAAAAAAAAAAAGACCAACACTAGTCAATAACAAGATAACTAAAAATGTTTGTATAAAATCTTATGTAAAAGCAATTAGAATCATGAATATAATAAATTATTTTAAATTTTTATTAATGTTCATATTGAATAATAAAGATTTGAAATCACAATATTGAGTCTTACATGCTTGCCATCAAGATGTGAGCAAGATTGAAATATAAACATGTCTATAACAAGAAAAGAAATCACTTGAATAAATTAAGGATAAACCCATAGGTTTATATTATATATGTTAAGAGATGAAAAATAGACATTTGAAGAAGATAATTTTGGAGGATGATGAAGATCCATTAGTTTCTAATGATGTGTCATCGGATGATGAAAGATTTGTGGATGAAGAAAATAAAATTATACCACTATTACAAGTACAAGAGGAAGATCTCAATTTTGACTTCTTTCATAGAGTAAAAAACAAGACGAGCACAAGTCAACTACAGATATGGACACAAGATACATCAATTATTGAAAATAAAGGATACATATATGAGTTAGACACAGTATTATAATTTTATATCTTAAAAATAGTGTATAGAAATGGAATAAACAAAATATTAAGAATAATTGAGAATTAATAAGTCATTTAACTAAAATTTGTGCTTAAAATAATTAATATTAGGATGTTGATAGTCGGGTAACGATATCATGAAACAGGCATCGAGAGGAGTGACAATAATACTATCGAAAGCTGGGCATCGATGTTGCGCAATGGGCATTGGTGATGGTGTCGAGATGGTGTCAGGCATAGCATTGATGTCGAGATGGTGTCGATTGTCAATATTGAGACGACATTGGACAAATGTTGACATCTGTAAAAAAATAAAAAAGAAGCATAAATACCCATTGTGATCCGTTGAATCCCCTGCAAATCCCAGCTGAAATCCCGTATACCTCGTATTCATCAAGGTTCAACTCAAAATCCTGGATATCCTGCTGAACGTTCTGCTCTGCTTCGCGATCTCTTCCCGGATATCTTGCGAACCCACCTCGATCATGACCCTTCAACGTCGTTAAAAAGAGAGGGCATACGAAGCCCTCATATCTTCTTCTACTTTTTCTCCCGCAACCCTTCGCCATCGCAACCCTTCTCCACACCCGATTCCTCCAAATCGTGCCCTGTCTTCCTCTAGCCGACACCAGTAAGCCACCTCTCTGCCATTCGCAAGCCAAGCCGTCCACCTCCAGTGCCGACCTCTTCCAATTTCTATGCTTATCCGATGCTAGAAGCACTCAATCGCACCAGGTTCATCACTCGCCTATTATAGTCCGAGACCACCCTGTGTTGAATCCCTCTGTTGACCTCTCAACAGAGAAGAGGTGATATATCTATTCCCTCTCCCTCTCTATATATGTGTATATTATATAACATATAGTATACATCTATTACAAAATATATGCATAATATATTATATCTATCTATTATATGTATATGTTATATGTGTGTGTGTGTTTGTGAGAGATGAGACAAAAAAAAAAGAGAAAGAGTTTTTTTTTTAAAGAAGAGAAAAAAGATATTTCAAAAAAAAACAATGATAAAAAAATGTTGATTTTTGTGCCCTCCACTGCATCGTCGCCGGTCCGGTTGCAAAGGTGTAATTTCCTAACTTAAAAATCCCACTCTCAATGCTTACGACGAGCCAATAAACCTCCCTATGCGCTCACGTAGCACGGGAGGAGGGAAACTGGTGTGACACTTGCAACGAGATGGGTAATCCCCGGAGCGCTCATGTAGCATGAGGGGGACGTAAATTAAGTACCCATATGTGGGGAAACGACTGTGCTTTTTTTAACAGGTGCTCGGAAACCCTTAAAATCTCATGTAGCATAGCGGGGATTAAAGAAAATGCAACCGCGGGGTCTATGAGCATCTACCTGAAGTGCCCATGTGGCGTGGGGGGGAAGGCAGGCTAGTCTCAAATTTTTCCCTAAATGGGGGAGACGCCGGGAGGGTGTTGAAATTTTGACTGAAGACACAGGGGACTTGAACAAAATTTGGACTTATAGGGGACCTAATTTGGACAACTTGGACATTGAATCTAAACATTGAATGAAATAAACTCAAAGTTGAATAAATGAACAAAAGTCCTAAATCAAATTCGAATTTGGACTTAAATGATAACAAACAAAAGATTGTAAATTGAGCCATAAGAAAAACAATATAACATCCAAAGTGAAGTTGTAATTTGTAAGCTAGCAAAGTCCAGATTAAATACAAAAGAACTTGAACTTTCAAGGACCGCAGGAGATATGAATTTGGACAATTATACAAAGAACCAAATTTGATATCAATTTGAAGTTGAACTTGATCCGAACGTTGCAAAGAACTTGAACAAGTGCAAAGGGACTTAAATCATTAAATCTAAATATAAAGAACTTTGACTCGACTTAAAGGAGTTTGCGAGCTTGGGTTAGAATACAACAACAACAACAACATCAAGCCTTTATCCCACTACGTGGGGTCGGCTACATGAATCCTTTTTCTCCATTGTGTCCTATTAAAAGTCAAATTCTCGTTTAAATCTAATAAAGAAAGGTCATTCTTAATATTTTCTAACCAAGTCTTTTTAGGTCTACCCCTACCTTTCTTAACATAAGTCAAATCTAATAACTCTACTCTCCTAACCGGGTCATCGGAAGGCCGCCGTTTTATGTGACCAAACCATCTAAGGCGACTCTCTCTAATCTTATCTTCTACTGGAGCTACTCAAACCTTTTCACATATATGCTCATTTCGTATCCTATCTCTAAGGGTAAAGCCACTCATCCACCTGAGCATCCTCATCTCTGCCACACTTAACTTAGTATTATGCTTCTCTTTTAATGGCCAACATTCGGCACCATAAAGCATTGCAGGCCTCACTACCATCTTATAGAACTTTCCCTTAAGTTTGAGGGGTACATTTCTATCACATAACAAGCCCGATGCATTCCTCCACTTCAACCATCCAACTTGAATTCTGCTGATAATATCCCCATCTATTTCACCATCACTCTGAATAATAGATCCAAGATATCTAAAACGTGTACTCTTATTAATGACTTGATCGCCCAAAGTCACAATCCCCTCACTAGGTCTATTACTACCAAAATTACACTCCATATATTCCGTTTTAGATCTACTCAAGCGAAAACCTTTAGACTCTAAGGTTGACCTCCATAATTCAAGTTTACCTTCAACTCCCTTTCTAGTCTTATCAACAAGAAGAATATCATCAGCAAAAAGCATACACCAAGGTACATCCTCTTGCAAATGTCTAGTGAGAACATCCATGACTAAAGCAAAAAGATATGGGCTTAAGGCTGATCCTTGATGTAACCCAACCGAAATAGGAAAATACTTGGTCAAACCACCTTGTGTTTGAACACAAGTAATAGCTCCTGCATACATATCTTTAATGATTTGAATATAAGCATTATTGACTCCTTTCTTTTCAAGAACTCTCCATAGCACTTCTCTTGGAACTTTATCATATGCTTTTTCTAAATCAATAAATATCATATGTAGATCCTCCTTATTTTCTCTATATTTCTCCATCAAACCTCTTAATAAATGAATGACTTCCATAGTCGACCTACCCGGCATGAATCCAAATTGATTATGAGAAACATTAGTATCACGCCGCAACCTATGCTCCATAACTCGCTCCCAAAGTTTTAAAGTATGACACATTAACTTAATACCTCTATAATTCGCACAATCTTGTGCATCACCTTTATTCTTAAAAATAGGAATTAACACACTCATTCTCCACTCATCTGGCATCTTTTTAGTCTTCGAGCTTGGGTTAGAATGAAAGATTTAATTAAAAGCCAAAACTCATGATCATAGGGAATTGAACTCTATTGCAATTAAATGTTTTGATCATGCAAAGAACAAGGAGCAATGAAGCAATAAAGGATTTACATTAAAATCTCATTAAATAAATATGAGTTGCTCATGAGCAAACGAGAGATTCATGAAGGATCATTATATAAACATCGATAAGAAAATCAACACTCAAGATACAATCAACTCTCAAAGACAATGAAAGACCTTCAGTATATGTATAAATAAAATGATGTCCATATTGCCCACATTAGTGGGTCCACGAGTTCGCAAAAAGGAGTTGGATGATACTAATGGAATAAACTACTAGTGAGCATGAAGAAATGCAATAGTATACCTATCACCAGTAACGATTCAACTCCAAAAAAAAAAATACATTACAAAAGGGATCTCAAATGCATGCAGAGGAGGAATGATGATATTGAAATAACTCGTAGCATTCAGTCAAAGCAGTCTGCAAGTAAGAGAAACGGATATTTACATCAATTATACAAATGAACATACTACTCCCATAAGTAAAGAAATGGCAATTGATAGTAGTCTTAGCCACTATTTAAAATTGCGCAATTAGAGGCGCGCCTTAAGGCGCGCCTTTGCGCAATTCCTTCAAAAAATGACTCATAACCTACGCAATTCCTGGTTCTTAAGAGGCGTACGCCTCACTGGGACTGAGGCGCGACTCAGAGGAGCAATTGCGCAATTCCTGGTGAGGCGTACGCCTCTCTGGGATAGGGCCCACTCACTTAAAATGAGCCATTTCCTCTCCTTTTACCCGATAGCCTTCAGCAAAGAGCAAACCCGACTTTTCTCGGTTTCTCCCTCCCGCACGCTCCAGGTCGCGCCTCAGCACGCTGTCGGCCTCCTTCCCGCCGCTTCTCCCGCCAGCGCCGCCTCTCTCCGGCGAAGTGGAAACTTCCGGCCGCCCTCTAGGAGTACTCCACATTGGATTTTAGGTATTTTTATCAAGGTTAGGGATATATTTTTCAAGTTTAAGAAAAACTAGGGTTTAGATTTTTTTGATTTTTTTTTAGTGTATTTGGTTTTTTGCTTTAGGAGACATGGTTAGAGGTAAAAAAAAGACGAATACGTCATTGAGGAGGGACCCTTCTTGGAAGTATAGTGTACAAGTTGACATTGGCGGCGGAGAGAAGAGCTATGTTTATTTGAAATGTAATTTTTGTGATAAAGTGGTGAAGGGAAGTGTTACCCGCATGAAGGAATATCTATCATGCTCGCACAAAAATGTAGCACCCTGTGCAAAAGTGCCGGACAATGTGAAGGAAGAAATAAGTGCTTACATGAAGAAAACTACCACTGCTAAACACTTACAATATGAGCAATTTGATGAAAGGGTCGAGCATGGTGCTTATTTTGGGAGCGAGAGTGGAAAGGGCTCTTCCTCCACTATACATACTAGAGGTGCACGGGGTCCTATAGATCAGTATATGACTACTCCAGGAGTGGATAGAGGAGAAGCAGAGATGATGCCTGCAGCTGGTACTAGAGAGGGTCGGCGACAGGTTTGCATGGACATTGGGAGGTTTTTTTTTTTGAGAATGCAATACCATTTAATGTTGCTACATCGCCTGCCTACTTCAGTATGTTGCGGTCTGTAGGATTGTATGGAAGAGGGTTGAAGGCACCTTCCATGTATGAGTTGCGAACATGGATTTTAAAAGAGGAGCTGCAGAACACAAAGCGGAGCATTCAGGAGATTAAAAGGACATGGATTGAGACTGGTGTGACTATTATGTCAGATGGATGGTCTGACATGAAGAGCAGGAGTTTGATTAACATCCTTGTCAACAATCCCTACGGCACGGTGTTCTTACGATCAGTTGATGCTTTAGAGGAGGTGAAAAATGCTACATTCATTTTCAATTTACTTGATGGTGTTATTGAGGAGATGATTGCACACAACTTGGGAGGAGAGGAGGCAAGTTATAGGGAGATTTGGGATATCGTTGATGCTCGGTGGGAGGTGCAGTTACACCGACATCTACATGCAACGGCATATTATCTGAACCCTCAATTTCAATATTCAGAGAAGAAATCTTCAAATTCTGAGGTGAAGCTTGGTCTATATCATTGTATGGAAAAATTAATACCGGAGCAGGCAGATAGGGAGCTTGCAGATTTACAGCTTGTTCTGTTCCGGAATAAAGAGGGTTTTTTTTGTTTGAATGCAGCAAAAGCAACCATTTCTAAACGATCTCCAGGTATAATTATTTTTGTAAATGCAAAACACTTTATTCAGTTCTGATTATGTTTTTTCTTGAAAACAGTTGAATGGTGGATTCAATTTGGTGATTCCACCCCTGAGTTACAGAGTTTTGCTGTAAGAGTGTTGGGCCTCACTTGTTCTTCTTCTGGGTGTGAGCGAAACTGGAGTACATATAGCCAAGTGCAAACAAAGAGAAGAAATTGGCTATCAACACTCAGAATGAACTCTCTCGTATATATTATGCACAACAAGAGGTTGAGAGAGAGAGGAGGTTAAGGAATAAGGGGTTAAAGGATGATGAGGACCCATTAGTGTGTGATGATGTGTCGTCTGATAATGAGTGGTTCATAGATGATGAGACAGATTTGCCATTATCAGACTTACAATTAGAAGATCTAAGTGTGGATGTCTTGAGGGGCGAAGCAGATCAAGTTGGCACATCCACTAGTACTACACCACACACATACACTAGCTCTGCAGCACAACAATCAAGTAAAGGTATTCAATAACTTCTTATATGCTATTACATTACATTTATGTCAAGTGAGCAATGAACATGAATACATGATAATGATCTTTTCTCTTAATGAACAGGGAAGAGAAAAGTGAGTCATGTTGAAGATGATGATGACATGGCATTCATAGATACAATTGGAGAAGAAGATTCACTTGAAGACCCATTTAGTGATGGGATATGATTTCATTTTATATGTTTTTTATATTCTGGGAGTTTTGTTAAACTAATATTTTGTGATTTTGTACTTTGGGACATGATTTTATTGCATCTACTTTCTTATTTTCCACTATTTTCATATATCATTTAGATGTTTTTATTGTAAGGTACAATATTGCTATTATTTTCCTGCTAAAACCCTTGATTTTTCATTTACGCAATTCTGTGTCCGTGAGGCTTACGCCTCAGATCGCCTCGAGGCTTAATTACGCAATTTTAAACCTTGGTCTTAGCACGAGTTATGCAAGAAGACATGGTAGCCCCTACTACATCCACTTGCAAACACATATATCAAATGACAATAGGGTCTGTAATACAAATGATGACCCATCCATGAAGCAACATTAAAGGATATGCATTGATTGCAAAGATGTCACCACAGTCAACGCCCAAATTATGAACAAACACACTCAAGTGGCATGTAGCAAAGGTTGTGATATCACTACGGTCGAGGTCATTTCACTTGTAGACAAATACAACCATTCCTTGTGAACTACGACGACCGGTGGAATTATTGGTGGATAACAACAACGGATATGTGGTAAGTACGGCAAATTCTCCATGGACATAAGTACATATGTTCCTCACAAGCAAGGATATAAGACTCCAGCGAATGCAAATGTATATTGTCAACGGCGATAGAGTTGCTACTGACACAACGGCATGTCCACGGACCACTGTAGAGGACCCTTAATGCATACAATACATTATCTGCAAGAAAGGGTAAAAGATATGCAATACATACAATCTCCCTATGAATACAGTTATATGTACAACATGCCACCTATGGGTAGATGCAAAAAGGCTTCAGTAAATGCAGTATCCTGTAGTCACTTCCTGTTTGCGAATGAATACATCTACCTGCAGCAGTAGTGAATGTATTGTAAGGACCAAAACCATAACAAAATACGTCAAGAATGAAGCATATGCAAATTCCTACGAGCAGTCGTAGAAGACCCGTTAAATATTCCAAAAATGCCTCTCGCACATGCACCGTAATATATATGCACATAGGTACACTAAAAGGGGCAAATCCAATCACACAACCCGCATGGGCCCCAGCGAGCGTGGTGTAGGAATATACGTAACATCTAGGGATGCTACGTGGGTAAATAAATTTGAACCCGATCCTCCTAAGCGGGTAAATAGAAGTCAACAAGGTTCAGTAAATAATTATAAAATGCCCTCAAACACCCGCATGGGCCCCGACGAGCGTGTTATGGATACACACATGACGTATAGAGATATTGCGCGGGTCAATAAATAAACCCAAGTTCGAGCCCGATCCTTCTATGTGGGTAGATAGAAGTCCACATGGCTCGAACCATTAAATAAATATGCAGTCGTGAGGTCGACCTAGATATTTATTTTATATATTCATATTAGGTCTTCAAGTCCTTCAATAAAAAAAGTTCACCAATAAAGGTCCAAAGTTTACAAAATGCAATCCTCTGTTGGAAAGTGGACAAAGTCGACAGGGTTCGACCAATAAAATGGAAGTAACCCCAATCAACCCGATGATGGCCGTATTGAATGCAGATCTCAACCATATGGGTTAATTTCAAATATTTCAAAATGTCATCCCAAGTACCTGAAACTCTAAAACTCCAAAAAAATCAAAAATCCCAAGATTAAAATATTTAAAATTGAAATAATCCAATCATCAATGCTTAAAGCAAAATCCATCCACCATCCGCAACAGTTTGCCGAGGTGGACAAATTTGAAAATAACTTCAGCTCACATAAAGCAAATGCATAGTCGAGAATATTACTAGGATCCATTCTCAAATAATCTCCTGCCAGTAAGGACGTGGTACGTGTCCTCTTATCGGCGATTTTGCCGCCAAATGGCACCGCTGGATAAATGGTTATGACCCGGGGCCATCTGAATCGAGTAGTTTTGCCGCCAAATGGCACCATGAAATACCGGTTATGGCCAGAGCCAATACGTTCCTTCGTAGCATCAAATTCTTGATATATGAATTAATATGATATGATTGATAGAGCACAAAGCCCTTTGTTAACTAAGATGGATTCAAATTTGTCCCATTAGACAAACATTCATCACAGGCCTATAAGGTCCCTTTGAACGAAGAAACCCATGGCTGCCGACAAGGATCCTTCTGTCAGGTTGGGTCGACTACCTCCCCCACCATCCATTTTAAGTGCAATATGGTGAAATTTCTGTTTTAAATATCAATCCTTCCAATTATATACCAATGCTGCTAATATACGCGTGATACTACATATCTATGGATACAACGTACCTGATCGATGACTAGCCTTAATCAAAAGTTCTCTCTCGTTATCGAGATGGGTAATAAACTATAGGGGCTTGCGCCTATAGGAAACCAGAACTCAGATCATAAAGTCCTCGCAAAATGAGGACGAAACTATAGGTAGTGTCTTATCTACAAACCCATCTGTCTTCCCAAAATTCACCCTGAAACTTAATTCTGTTGAAACTCCTCCCGAAGAAAAGCATAGTAGATGGAGGCCGGGGCCGAATTTTTGGAGCCCACAACAAATATGAGATGTCAAGATGGCGTGGGGGTATGATTGTGGGTGTAGAAATTTTTGACGTCAAATGTCGATGTCAAGACATCGTTAGATTTCGATATTGAGATAGTTTTGAAAAGTAGATGTTGTGATAGCATCGCACAACAATGTTGAGATGACATCGAGCATTATTGTTAAATCCTAGCTGCGACACGACAAAGAGTAATGAAAATAAGAATAATCAGAGAATGGGGTATTGAGTGCGGGTAATTGATTTGGCGCTATAAATAAATAAAATTGTTTATTTTTTTAATGAATAAAATTTTAAAATACAAAAAACTATACCTAGAAAAAAATTAATAAAATATTTAAGACATGATTGTCAGACATGCATGTCCAATTTATTTTTAATATTTTTTTGATCAAACAAATCTTCGACGTGTTCAATGCGTGTTGAAGGCATGTTGAATGCATGTTGGACACTGTGTACCTCTTTGAGAAGAAGTGTCTGTGCATTATAGTATGTTCATACCAATAGAAGACATCACTTAAATACCTTATGGATAAACCCATTGGTTTATCTTATGTACTTTTTACTTAGTATTGATTATAGCCTTGTATGACATTTAATCGTCTGTCTTTAATTTTTTATGATATTCAACATCTTACTTTGTTGCTAGTATGCTATTTATCGTATTATATGTTTTACTGACTTAATGGTTAATTTTGGCTTTTATACCTCGAGTCCTATATCTTATCTCACATAAAGAAATACGTCAATACCCAATTGTGCAATTCAAATGTTAGTTGAATCATGCCTAATTTTCTTCAGCCTAATTCTCAATTATTCTCAATTATTCTTTACAATCATGGATATATTCTGCCTTCGCATTGCAAATTTTTTGTTCATTACCATTTTATATGTATTTTGAGAAACAATGAAATGGAACTATTCATGTTATATAAGGATAACTTTCCCAATAGAAAATTTATAACTAGCATTTGTTCATAGACAATTTTCAAAAGACGAGAAAAACACCCTAGTTTAAGGGTCTGTTTGAAGTTAGCTTCATTTGACGTAAAAGTAACTATAAAAAGTTGTAAAAAATATGGATTTTTTTTTTTAATTATTGCGCATATTGTAAGCTTTTTTCCTTACAAAAAATATCAGTTGATAGTTTTTTTAACATAACTAATTGTTAAAAGCTACTTTTCTCCTTAAAAATTACTTACAAAGCAAGTAAGCAACAAAGAAATTGCGGCCAAATAGAACAGTGGCAAATTTTTAGTTAGAAGAACCACGAAAAAACTATTCCAAATAAACCCTAAGACTCTTTTTCCATGGTGAACCTACGTATTGGATGACAAATTAAATTGATTGCAAAATGACCCTTAAAAAGTGTGGCTGGTAGCAGGCCCTCAAACCCAACTGACTGACTGCGAGTCAGAAATCTTGAAGATCATAATGATGATACAATGGACAACTAGCAACGACATACCTGTCCTCCTGTGATCAGATTATTCAAAATTGAATCAACCAAAGGCTTCTGCAGTACTCTTCTCTTATGATGCCTCTTCTTAAAATGAGGATCAGGACACTGGAAAAACAAATAAATTGATTAGGTTACAACAATACCTTCAAACCAACAAAAGGTAAGAACAGGAAATCTTCAAAAAATATAAAATGCGAATCAGGGAAGTTATCTTGATATGCTCACCAATATCGTAACAAATACTAAAGGACCAGGATATGAAGACACTAATCTTTCGAAAGATATTGTAGCATTGCAAGATAAGAAATGGCTATCCAAGGAAAACTGAATAAGTGACCAACGATCATCATCAACACTGTGTACAAAAGAAAATGGATATAGTGATCTCACATATTCCTGAGAGAAATTTCTTTCGACCAGAACTGACAGCGTTGGATCAGCTGCACAGACAGTGTATATATATATATATCAGAAACCGGGAAAGGCAAGCATCAGCACAAAGGTTTACATGGAATAATGAGATTGTAGAAAATAAAACTTAGAAAAAAATCGATCAAAACTCAACAGATTCAATTAAAACGTCTTCCAACAAAATGCAGAGTTATCAATCAAACCTTGTGTCGAATTTCCAGTCCTAAGTAATTTCTTGACTCAGGAAATCTTTTAGCAAGCCAAATCAGGAGTCTGCCACTACCTAGAAAAGCTGCCACTCTTAGGATATGGGTTAATTATTGAACCAATCAATAAAAGAGATATTGAGCACTCTCAAAAACTAAAAAAGATCACCCAAAGTTGTCATTATTTTTATTAAAGCAAGATTAATAAAAACCAGAACCAGATAGATTTATAGTGGACAAAATAAGCACAAGAACATGACGACCAAGAGCTTTGACCTTCTCAGGGTAACGAAACGAATAAAAAACAGTTTAACAGAACAAATATCCATCAAAATCTTTGGAAAATAACAGAAGGTTCTGTAAAGAAATACCCTATCAACACTTGATTATTTCTAAAGCGTACGAAATTCTAAGCATCCAACAAATCATAAGAGAAAGAAAATTGCATTCTCTTCTGCTACAACTAAAAGATGAAAAACTGAATAGAAAGTAAAATATGCACAAGTAGTCATTTCCAAGCATTACACAATCACAGAGAAGTAGAGATGGTGCCAACTTTCCCATACCAAAAACAACTTCAGCAACATTTATAATATTCATTCATAAAAATAAGCAATCGTGGAACTGAAAGACGTCCACAAGTCAATACCACTACCGATATCCACCATAAGAGGCAGTTTGGAGTTGTTGAAAACATCATCCCAGTCAGGCACCTCCACAGGTACCTGTACGTACCAGAAACAAAAAGGATATGAAGAAAGGCTTTGAAAGCAAAAAATCTAATTCACTGATTGAATGGATTTGCGCCTCATATCACAGCCACTCACACTGAAAGAAGAACCAAGAGGATTCACATGCTGCCGAATCCGCACATGACCAATCTGCAACTCAACCAGCCATTGTTTGATCAAAACTCAGCCATTGGCTTTCCTTTTCATTCCATTTCAGGCTTGCATACAAGTCAAAATTCACAGTAAATAACAAATCACAATTTTTTACACATTGCAAGGGCTCATTTGGTTGGTTGTAGCTAAAAAATATGTTTTAGAAATTGATGATTTTATTTTCACATATTTTGAGTTTGAAATCAAAATCATTTAATTTGATAGAATTTTAGGGGGGTTTGTAGAGTTTGAAATCAATACAAATTTCTAATTGGGTTCAACAAAATGCTGATCAACAAAATTAAACCAGTTTTCCAAACATGTTCTCTAACCTTAAGCAATCAAATGAACCATAACTCTAAAAGCAACTAAACATGTTTGACTACTGTTAATGTCATTTTGAATTTCAAGTTCAATACTTGATTGAAGGCAATTTCAATAAGCTTGATAGAGTGAGAGAATGAAATGCTTAAATTAGGTCAATTTGAGGAGCTTTAACATTATGGTGTGAGAGAGAGTCGCAGTTTTTAGTGAGAGAGAGTCCCGGTTTTTAGTGAGAGAAACTTTCGTTTTTTCAAATTTCCATTTCCTGATTTCCCGTATTGTTCTGATATGGTGGCGGAGCGTCGCCGGTCACCGTTTGCTGACCGGAATACCACCAATCCCCTAGCTGCTAGGTATCCTAATGGTTTTCATTGTGGATCCAAAGGCAGTTTTTTCACAAATCGGGATGTTTCCTATAAGACATTGTTTAATCAAAAACCTTTGGTCATCAACGAAGGGTACATTCCCCCTGTCCGTAATTCGAATCTGGTGGTCAGAAAAGGCAAAGATGTACTGCAAGATGAAGTCCTGTGAGAGAAGAAGAAAGTATCTACTCCAAAGGTGTTGTCATCACCTCTGAAGGATAACGATTCTGGAAAGGAGCCACTAGCCAATGATGTGGAAGCTTCAACATCTTCAGGACTTACGTTAAAGGTGAATCGTTTTTTGAATCCTTCTATTTTTGCTGAAAATCCAGAAGCTTTGAAATCAGATTTTGTTTGTGGTATGAGTCAGTAACCAGATACCATAACATCTTCTGAGAAAAGTAAGGTTATTTTATCAAATTCTGGTAATGCTGCTATCAATAAGGAAGCCTTAATTAATGTTTGGGAAAAGCCTCACCATATTAAAATTAATCTTCCTGAATCGGTTTCTGAATCAGAGGATAATGATATTATTAAACATAATATGGACAAGGAGTGTGAAAAGGTTCAATTACTACAAAAGTCTCTTGTAGTGGAAGTCTTTGAGAAATTTGTTCCTTTTTTCTCTTTGTAGCATTGAATTGAGACGACAATGGAATAAGTTTGGGAACTTTCATCTTACTTCATTAGGATTAGATTGGATATTGTGTTCTTTCCAATCTTCTAATGCTATGGAAGACGTGCTAAGTGAAGAACATGGTATGTAGGAGGAAATATAATAGGTATAGATAAATGGACACCTCATTTTTCTCCTTTGTCACTTAAAAGGTTATCCTCATGTATTTGGATTCGATTGCCACATTTGCCTTTGCATTGTTGGGATGAAATTAACGTTACTAAAATTATTTCAAAGATTAGAGTTCCTGCATTTTTAGATGGAAACATGTTCAAATGGGGAAGGAGAGAATTTGTTAGAGCTTGTGTTCGCATTAATCTAAATTCTAAAGTATCTCATGGAGTTTGGATTGAAGGATCATATAGAAAATTCTTTCAAAAAGTAGAGTATGAAAAAATTTACTCGTTTTGTTTCAAATGTGGTAAAATAGGCATAAAGATGACTTCTGTCCTGATATTCAAGCTAAGGTTCATTTGAAGACAAGAATAAATGATATTGATAAAGTCTTAGAGGGGAAAATTTCTAATCCAGAATGGAGGCTTTGTATGGTCCTTGGATGCATGTGAAATTCAAAAGAAATAGGAGGAACTCAAGACATTTGAATAAGAGCCAGAATGCTGAAATAAAGAACCAAAATCCGGTCTCTGAATTTCAGCCTACGGTTGGGATTCCTGAGAATAATTCTTCTCAAGTGCATATGCCATCTGCGGAATTACCTTCATCTAATAAGTTTAAGTTGTTATCTCATGTTTTTGCTAAGGAATTGATGAGATTGGATGCGGAAGTCATAAGTAATCCGGAGCCAGTTAAGCAAATCAAATTTCATGATAAAGCTACAGATATTGAAGCTAAGGTTGTGGAAGGAAGAATTCATGTTTCAGATTTATCCAAAGAATTAATTGTTGCTGATGCTTGTCCAGTTCATTTAAAAGATGGTGAGTTTGTTCCAAAAGCTGATAACTTTTATGTTATTGAAAAAGGACTTGATGCAAATTCTACTCATCAAATAGAGCTCTATGGAAACAAGGTATCCATTGAAAATCCGTTAAAATCTGCTGCGGTTTCTTTCTCTCCTGAAGAAGGTATTATTGTTAGTAATTGTGATAAGGATTTATCAAAGCCGGATGAAAATATAGTAGAAGTTGAGAAAGAAAATAATGCTGTAAATGATTTCGGTGGGACAATTGTTGAAGATTTTGTTAAAAGTATTCCAGCTTCTGAAAATGGAAAATTTGTTGCGGTTACTACTTTGGCATGTAAGGAAAATGCGAAAGATAATGAAGGCTTCATTGAAGGTGAAAAGAAGATACATTTGTCTTCTAAACATGTACAAAATAAGAAGAAGTTGAATAAGGATTTGAATTTGCTTGGGCCTATCAAAGGCAGCCTTAGAGGAAGGAAATTGGGAGTTCTTGGTGAAAGTGATGTGGCACTTCACCATTTATCTCAAAATAAAGTTTATGATTGATGAAAGACGGTAGGTATAAAAAGGATTGGGCTAAGGAATCTGATGGTTTTTCTTTATGGGGTTATGGAGCTATTGATTGGGCTTTTGAAAATCAAGGCTTGGCTTGTGTGAAGATGATGGAGTTTGTGAAATTCAGACTATTTGGAGCTGTAGATATCCGGTCTGCTTCTCTGGCTGTAGAAAATTGCTTACATTTCATGCATTTTCCTTTGTTTAGTTGTTTTATTTATTTTTATTTTAGCTTTAAATTAAGCATTAGTTAGTATTTGAATTATAGAGATAGAATAATGAATTTTAAGAATCTTTCTATTCCTTATTTTTTACTTAATCGGAAAATCTGGAATACTAATCAACCTTTTTGGTTGTTTTATTTTTGGTATCCCCTCCACCCCAATTGGTTTAAAATGAGTAAAAGATCTTATTTTATTATGATATTTTTTATTATTCAAATATTTCTCTTTTGCTTAATTTTCTTTTTAATAAGGCTTCCTTTCACAATGTTTTGAAAGGATTGCCATTAGTTTCTTTCAAGTTCTAGTTTGTAATGTTTTTTTTCTTTTTTTTCTTTTAATGCAATTTGCATCTTCTCAAAAAAAAAACATGATGGTGTTTACCCAGCAGGGTCCATTCAAGTGTTTCAATTAGATAAAAAACCTGTTTCAGGAATTAGGAATTCATTTTCACTCACTAGTGCGTGGAATCAAAAGCTTTATATTTAAGGCAATCGTTGTATACTACATGTCTTTTAAAAAAGTTAACAGGTAGTTGCCAGGTTATAGCTTGTTAACTCGTACCTCGTGGACCACACAAAGAAAACTCACCAGAACCTAACTTAATAAAACTGTCAGAGAAGAGACGCCTCCTACCAAGAAAGCCAAGAGTTCCCATGGACCACTCAACTCATCACTTGCCCCTTGGCATGAACCAACCATCTAAGCCACTCGTCGCTATCTATGGTGGAATTTTATCAACCATACACATCATCTCAACTACAAGAAATGATCTTTTCAAGATGGATCTAGCTCTCCTTTCTAGAGTCTACTACCCCCAAGATTTAAATATACTCACCTCAACTCCAAAGCCATTCGGGGTTTCAACAATGGTCGCCAAAGACTTCAGAACGCTCGACAATCATAGCTCACTAATCAAGAATGAAGGGTCAATAATGAAAAAGTGTTTATATAAGAAACTCAAGGGAACAACTAAGAGTTTATTATGGAGAGTTGTCGTCTTCGTGTACAAGCCAAGCGCCAACTATGTCAATGTTAATATCTCTAAGTCACTTGGCGGATGTCCAGGTAACTCATTAGAGGAGAGGCACAAAATGGGCTTACTAGTGGAGGATGCTCGAACACCAGAAAAGATCCATTCTAAACATTAATAATTCTTTTACCATACTCGTTGGGAGGAATCAACTTGACTCTTATAGAAGCTGGCACGATTTTCATGGAGGCCATCTCCTCTATGGGCCCTTCCTTTGTTGGACCCACTAAAGGGACTCACCTCATCAACCTTATAATCACCGTTTCATCCTTAGAACTAGAGGAGAGCGTCACTTTCTCTAGGCTTGTTGTATTTCCATCCCTAACTACACTTACAGGGGGATCTACAATTTTAGACTACAGGGGTATGGCCATCTTCTCCACACTCGGCTCCACCTTCAACTCTGCACAAGGGGAGGGGCAACTGATCCAGTGGTCCCCTATATGGTTTGAGGGACAACATCAACGCCTTTCTCTTTAATCACTGAGGGGTTGGTAGCCCTTTTATTAGTTCTCTCACCCTTTGAGAGGCGAATAGTGGTTTTCCTCATTATTTTTGTGTTGGACATTGCTAGCTCGGCATGATCCATTTTATTACACTTGCAGGGTACTAAAGTTCAACTAAAGCATCCAAAAAGGTAAAGAGCTCCAGCACAAGATTGCTTCTTATAGGAGTCGATTATAATTGGCATCACATCACTATCATCATTAAAAAACTACATGAAAATCAAGGATACAATAAAAAAAGGATGGTAATTTTATATTTACTTTCTAGTAACTATTTGGTAGCCCTATTAAATGTTCGCAATGAACTCACTAGTCATTTTCGTCACTCACTCTACATAGGGCCAAGTAAATAGGAGAACTAAATATATACTCACATATGCCTTTTCAAGCATTTAACAGGTTTTCTGTAGGTTATAGATGGTGAACTCGTACCTCGTGGAGCCCACAAAGAGAACTTGCATAAAGGTCACCAAGCCCAACTCAGCAAAATAGTTAGAGAAGAGTAACCTCCCATAAGGAAAGCCAAGGGTTTACATGTACAACTCAACTAATCACTCATCCTCTGGCACAAACCAACCATCTAGGCCTGGACAACTCAACTTATCACTCATGCTCTGGCACAAACCAACCATCTCGTCAAAATCAATGGTGGAATGTTACTAATCATATATATCATCTCAGTTATGGGAAATGATCTTTTCAAGGGGGTTCAAGCTTGCCCTATCATAATCAGCGATTGTAGAGCCTACTACCTCCGCAACTTGAACATACTCTACACCCACTCGAAAGACATCTAGGACTCCAATAAATATAGCCAAAGATTTCAGAGCACTCGCCAATCATAACTCACTCAGCTCAACCCTGACTAGTGGAATCACCTTCTCCTATTTTCCCCTACCTACTCGACATTAGGGAACTCGCATCGAGGCAGGAAAAAAAGGTGAGAGACGTAATCATCCATCAAATAAGCTAGAGCATGACATATGTGCAAGGTAGTCTGTACCTAAGGTCATTAATTGTTGTATTTTATAGTTATTTAATGATGTAATCTTTCCTGTAGACATTAGACCACTATAAATACCGTATGAAGATGAATATTTTGAATCTTTTTGCACTTTCTATAGAGACTTGAGCAAGTAAATCATTTCCCACAAAATTCTTTCCTCTCTCTCTCCCCATTTTCACATAGGATCTCAGGTCATATCCTAAAAGCTCACATGCTAGTAAAGTTTGGTGTCACCACGGACAAACTTGAATCCAACATTAATAGAGTTTTTAAGGGGGGAAAAAACAACATGAGAAGGTTAGGACGTTCTCACACATTTTTTTTTTCCAAGTTTAAATTGCATGTTTCTGATTACATCCAACCAAACAATAAAATGTAACAAATTTTCTATCAGCAAGCAACCAAAGGGGTCCGAAGTAAAGAAAAGAAGTGACTTGAACTCTTATTGATGAGAAAAGACAAGGAAACACAGGCCTTGACCTGTCCGGCACCATAGAGCTCCTTGAGGTTGAGATCGGCGTATTCCCTTTCCACTATGTCAGAACTTGTGATTCCGCCATTTCTAGTGCCGTTGGAATCGAAAGCGCTGGAGCAAGGCTTGTAACACCGATGGACCTTTCTGGGTATGACGAAGCGTCTCTTCATCCTCCGGCTAAAGTTCCTCAGAACCTGGCTTGAAAATTTCGCATCCATGGTCGCTGCAGAAAGCGGTGTCCTTCCTGCAGCGCTGCTGCATCCACGGGCAAGCATGCTCTGCTCCCTCGGCGTGGGATGTCCTGTTCTAACTTTTCTGCAATCGACCTCTTCCAGCGGGAAAATTATTAGGTCTGTCACTAGACGTAGAATCCAATAAAATAAAATATTGATGTGCGGAATACATAGATGTTGAAAGCTTAGACAGTGTAGATAAAATTCAGATAAAGGATGTTAAAGTGCAGTTAAAAAACACAATTAAAATGCGGCCCACGTGTCAATTTTTAATTGGATAGTCGGACTATATCTATGTTCAATTTTCGGATCTAATAATTTGCTCTTTTAGTGACGTGGGATGTGATGTTCTAACTTTCCTAGACTTCACCTCAGCATTCAACTTGATTTGTTGACTAGTCAAAAAGTCAACAAGTAGCTCAAATAGTCTCTAAATGGTCAAATATTCTTATGCATGGCATTTCCCTCTAAAGCCACTCACTCCAACAGCTCAAACCTCTTCTAAAACATGCCTAAACACCTCCTAAACCTAGCCTAATTCTTGTTTTAGCTTAAAGCAAACCAAATGCCCTCATATGCTCACAAGAGGCAAAAAGCCCTTTACGCATCAATGTCCTTGGCTTGGTCCTTTATTCTGCTTCTCTAACTAACCAAGGACACATCCAGCATCCCTCCAAACTAATCCTAGCTATCCACAACTATCCTAGGGTTTGAATTAAGCCAAAACCTAAAATAAAAAACTCATATTCACAAAATACTCATACCCTTAGCCTCCAAACTCCAGCTCTCAATTTGTTTGAGATTCTAAAGACCTCTATTACACATCCTAAGTTCAATCTGTAGTTTTTATGTCGTCGATGATGAGATATAAAATAAGGAAAGTGTTGACCTATGCATAGAGCCAAAAATTTTGCTCAAATATTATAATTTTTTTACCTGTTCGACGCCAAAGATGCTCTTCGTGCGATTCCTACTCAAATCCCACTAGAGGAGGCCTTGGTCTCGTTATTAAAAATGAGTGGAAAGACCAACACTTATTCTTCTTCCTCCACACGCAAGCCTCCTCACAATCCGACCTCTCTTCCACGTTCAAACTCCCTAAGTAGATCTCTACTTAACCTTATACCTTTATATCATATCCCATATATTGCATCCTCTATTCGACTCAATTAGCCGCAAGCTAACCTCCTCATATCCCTCTAAACTTCAGCTTGATCCTGACTACTATGTCGATCTGTTCACCATACCTGACCCTGCCTCCTTCCACGCTCAACTCCAGCAGCCAATCCTTCTATCGTAGTCAACCTTACAACCGCAATCAAAACTCACAACTCTTGTGTCGAGCCCTTCCACCGATTCATCCCTCTAACACCACAGTTGATGTTGACCCCAACTACCCTTTTTCTTCCTCCCATCTCTTATGTACACCTACTATCAAACATAACCAGATCATTACCTCTTGCAGAACTCCTCATTTCCTACCTCCTACCCTCCACTGTGCTGAATCCCTACACCTACATAACCCATCTGAATTTTAACTTGAAATCCTCCATGGATCTCCATGATGCAAACCAATTGAATAACCCTTCATAGTTGATTGAGTTTCCTTTGTTGTCAAACCTTATCTAAACTCAAATAAGCCGATCGAACTGCCTGACTACGATCTGACTTCCCGATATGTGCCAATCAATCCTCGCCATACCAACCACCTACCCGACCAGATTGATCAATTTGCTAACCCTATTTCAACATCTAGGCCATCCTAGTTGTTGTTACTCAACATACATGACTTTATCCTCCTTCATAGTAATATGCTTTCTTATCATCTTTGATTATTACTATTAATTACTAGTAGTATTATTAATTAAAATTAATAATTAATTTCTCTTATTAATCTTTAATATTAACATTATTATTATTATTATTAAATAAAAAGAGGAAAAAGAAGAAAATTCACAAAAAGAAGAAAAAAAAAAAAAAAAGAAAAAGAAAACAAAGAGGGAGAAAGAGGTTTCTTATTTTACCACTATTGTCATCGTTGCTCACTCTCATAAAGGTATAAATGATTACTAAACTCTCAAAACTCACAAAATCCCACTTTAATGCTCACGGCACACCAAAAAATTATATACATACTTTTCTCTAATGTAGGGGAGAGAAATTAATGTGAAGCTTGCGGCGAGGTAGGTAGACCTTGTACGTACTTTTCTTTAATGTGGCAGAAATTTAAGTATTGGAGTATGTGCTTCAATGTCGGTGAGGAAAGAACTATGCATTTCAAGCAGGTATCTTCTCTAGTATGGTGGGATTAAAGACCATTATCACAGTATCACACGACACCTACAATATATATTATTCTCTAGCATGGTGAGAAGGCTCCGCTACTAAAATTTCCCCTAAGCGGGGGAGACACCGGGAGTCTACCGAAATTCGAACTCCTGATGCACAGAGCATAAGTATAATAATAATAGACCAAACTTGAACTAAATAACATGGAACATAACTTGAGTTTACAAGGAACCAGACTTTAATTTGACAAATACACAACCATAATGAAAATACTCATGTTGAATAATAATCTGGATCCTTCATGTGACTGTCAATGAACAAGCAAAGGCAACAAGCTTGTAAAGCATGCAAATACTAACAATAAATAATAATTAATAAACTATGAATATAAGAAGTTCCTTATATATATAGTTAAGATAAATGATATGTGTGTGCTGTAAGCATATGACAATAAACTTGTAATACATGTGATCTCTTACGAATCATTATAAGAGATCTTTCATGCATACAACATCTCATTTAAAAGTAGAAGGGAAGGTTTGTAGTGCAAAAACCACAGTTCATCAAATGGTAAAAGCACTAGAACTTTAATGAAAATATCAATGTCACTATATAACCATAAGCAACAATCACCTATGGGCCACAAAGGACTCTTAATATATGTTCAATAGACTGTTCACATATGATAATGACGGACATGGAAACTAATATAGTAGCTTGCTGACTAACATGTATGAAGAAGGCAGTGGTGCATGCAGCTCAACTGATAGTCAATGGTAATATGCAAGAAAAGACACTAACTCATATGTAGACAACATTGTTGGCTTCCATCCTACAAGCATATAAAAGAAGATTATAAGGAATGTAATGATATGCCTATAATTGACAATAAAAGATTTCAAGGAGTTATCTCGTCGACTGAAATGCAAACATCAACAAGCAGTAATGATTGATCAGGCAATGAATTTCCAACTAAGAGGTGTTTGAAAACTTTGAAGTGAATGCATCTTTTATACAACTAATATCACTATGATCATATTAATAATCACTTTTGAATGATGATTGGTTAATGTATAATACTCATGCTTGTGGAAGAGGAATGATAATTACAATTCATGGGTGAAGTATGAAGAGCCTATAATGAATGTTGTGACATCCTGTAATCAATGCTAGTTCCCTTGTAGTGAATACGACCATCCCCTATGAGTTATGACGACCAATATGATCTATTTATGGATAACAATAGTGGATATATCATGAGTACAGTGTTGAAAATCTGGGCTCAAGCACAGTGATTTAGATGATAACAAATATTTTTATTTTTTTACTGCTACTATTCTTGCATATCTATTTTATTTGTCATGCTTACAAATTTTTCAGGTCCATAAGTTCAATTGCAATACAAATCAGCTCAAGATCACTAGGGTTGAGTCTATTTGTAATTTCATTTTTAATATACTTTTTACCTTTCTTGAGTCAATTCATATATCTTGTGGATCCCAAGCTAAGTAACATTGCACATAAACATTCAGGGGGAGTGATTTACTGAGTTAGAATTTTTTCTATTTTTTGAACAAATCGTACAGGATAATTTAAATTGTATAGGATGATTTAAATTGTATAGGATGATTTAAATTGTACTGGATGATTAGTTAAAAATATAAACCCTAATTAGGGCATCCTTGGTAATTAAGATTCTTGACTAATCTTACTATACGATCTATATCGTATATGATGATTAGTTCAAATTGTGAAAAATAGTTGCCAATAATAATTTAGGTAATATTTTAATTTTAAATTTTTTCAAAGTGTACAGGATGATATGCATCATCCTGGGCGATATATGATAATCATGCCTAAATTAATCTGATGATTAGGAGACTAATTATGATTAGATTAATCAATCATATCGTACAAGACGATCCAGTTAGATCATATTGGATAATCTATTATATTTCTTAGAACGATCCTCTATCATCCAAGAAGAAAACTATAATATTCTTTTAATCATCTAGGTGATCGTACAAGCCATCCTGAGAGGGTTGAGGAATGATGTGTAGATCGCCACCCATTGTCCCGTGTCATACTAGTCTATCAATATGGTATGTTGAACTAATCATCCCGAATGATCTCTAGGTCATACTAGACGATTTATACAAATACTTGAATTGATCGTATATGAAAAAGGTGATTGTTCTGCCTGAAAGAGCTGCTTTGTACTAATCGTACAAGATGATCATTATCGAAAAGTTAAAATTTAGGGCTTCTTTTGAGGCTCTCTATTTATGCTTTCTCAATTGGCACTTAAGATAATCTTTTGCTGAAGAGGAGATATGAGAGAGACCTTAAAGAAGGAAGAGGGAGAGCTTGAGAGAGAGAGAGATCCTTATGAGGGGGAGTTGTGAGGGATTCACAAAGATTATATCAAGCAAGGTATTCATCATCTTCTTAAAATTGCTTCTCTGGCTCCTTGATGGCTCTATAAGAGATCTTTATCAACATCAAATCTAAGTTATTTGCTTTCACCAGGTGGGTGAAAAAGGATTTCTAGGTTCTCTACATACTCTAGGAGGAAGTAAAAGGATTCTTGGGTTCTCTTCCTTCACCAGGTTGGTCAAAAAATGATTTCTAGGTTCTCTACCTACTCTAGGAGGGAGTAAAAGGATTCAAGAATCTCTGCCTCTCCGGGTTGGTGGAAAGATTTTATAAGGGCTTTTATGCCTTTCTATGGGGGCAAAAGAAGGGTCATTTCTGTTTAGTATAATAATTGGAGTGGGAGTCTCCAAGGAGTGGCATATGTTAAGTTGACCAAACCACTATAAACTTTGGTGTATTCTTTCTATTTATTTTTTCACATTTAAATTTTTGTATTTTCCTATGATTTGATCTGTGGTCGAAATCCCTTATATTTGTTATTGTTAAATTAGTTTTTCTTTCACATAAATTGTTTATTTTAAAATATTCAAAAAAATGTCAAAAAGATTTTCTTTTTCATTAAGAAAAAATTTAAATAATAATTTCACCCCCTCCTCTTGGTTAGCCTCGGGAATAGTTCTTTATGGTTTAACACCTCTCACGAACTTTCAAGTGGTATCAGAGTAGGATTCATAAGATTAAGTTTTAAAAAACTTTTGAATTAAGATCCATGGCTAACTTTAGAAATAAAAACATCGTACAAGAATATTCAATAACTAGACCACCTCTATTTGATAATATTTCTTTTGATTTTTTATAAATATTGCATGTCCACCTTTTAACAATCAATTAATTATCGTATATTGATGCTAGTTCATGATGGTTATTCTGCACCTCTTAGATTAGTAAATGGTGTTAAAACTGAAATCCCTTTTTTTGAATGGACTGTTAATAGTAGAGATTTAGCACAACTAAATGCAAAATATCTAAACTATTTTTTATGTGCCTTAAAAAATGAAGATTATATACGTGTTTCCACTTGTATAACTGGTAAAGAGATTTGGGACAAATTATGCATTGCTTATGAAGGAACAAAGGAACTTAAACAATCTAGGCTGAACATTCTTCTTCATAATTATGAACTTTTCCGCATGAAACCTAACAAATCTATTTATGAAATGTGTATTAGGCTTACACAGATTGTTACATCCCTATATACATTAGTAAGAGAATTTATAAATTATAAAAAAAGTTAACAAGATTCTGAGATGTTTACCTTATTCTTTTTATGCAAAAATTACTGCTATTACTGAATCTTAGGATCTGAATATTTAATCAATTGATAAATTACTTGAATCACTCATTGCTTAAGAGCAAAGACTGAACCAAAGATAGCTTGATGTAGGTGAGAAAAAAATGAGAAAACTGTAGCCTTAAAGGCTAATGACTCCTATACTGATTCTTCTGGTTCTAAAAATGATTACATTGCTTTAATAACTAGGTAATTTAAGAGTTTCTTAAGGAAAAAGTTAAAGCATCATCAGAAAAGGAACAAATGTAAGAATAATAAAAATTTTAAAAGTTTCTATTCATGTTATTTATTTTGAATGCAAGAAGTCAGTGCATCTGAAGTCTGATTGCCAAACTCTTAAATCTCACCAAAGTAAGGAGAAGGGTGATAAAAATCTAAGTTTATGAAGGGCAAGCAAAGAACCCAAAAGATTTTCTAGGTGGACTCAGCATCAGACTCCTCTAAAACTGAAGCAGAATAGGAGATAATAAACCATTGCTTAATGGTTGATGATCATCTTGATCACTCTGATCAAGAAGAAGTATGTGAGCTTACATACAACCACTTACTTGAAGTTTTTGAAAAATTGTATTATTCATATAGGAAGCTCAGGAAATTATATGCTAGCCTCAAAATTAATTTTTTAAAATATGCAGAAAGAGCATGAAATCCTAAGGAAAGATCATTCCACTCTGAATAGCAATCACATGGCTTTGTTGGATAAATTTGACTCTTTGAATAAAAAGCATCTTGAGTTATTTAAAGAGTATGGTTCCTTGAAAATATTACATGCTAATTTAAAAAATGCATACAAGAACTTATGTACTTCTACATTTGATTTAAATATTAGGGAACATGCATTGAAAGTTGAAAATTCAAATCTTAAAAGAGTAAATCAATTTTTACAAATAAAAATAAATACTTTCAAGGAAAATAAAAAATTACCTTCACTTGAAGATTTTTATAATCCATCACCTCAGCATGCATCATTCAATCCTAGGAAGAGGTACCATAACCTTAATAGATTAGTAAATTCTTTTTTTGGTTTTAGATATTTTTCTTATGGCATGCTAGGATATATTTCCCACATTTGCATCATTCACCATAGAAAACATTTAGTGTGGAGACGAAAAGTTCAAAATTCATAGTATAACAAACAAGCATTTCATTCTTCTTTCTATAAGATGGGACCCAAATCTAGTATCTAATAATTTTGTAGGTGTGCTCTCACAGAAGGCCTCATAAGAGCATGTAGTACTTGGACAGTGGATGTTCAAGGCATATAACTTGAGATGCAAATTAATTCATTTCGCTGGAGGCCAGGGCAGGAGACATGGTAACACTTGGAGAAAACACCACTAGGAGAGTGGTTGGATTAGGTATAATTGACAACTCTAAAAGTTTCGTTATTGGAAATGTTTTAATAGTAGATAGCTTGAAACATAACCTGCTTAACAACAGTCAGCTCTGTGATAAAGGCCTTAACATAAAATTTCTATCTACCATATGCTTAATAAGTTTAAATAATAACATTATTTTATAGGGAAAAAGGATCAATAAGGTCTACATGTTTTTATTCAAATTTCATTAAATCTAACACTACTCTTTGCTTAAAAATAATTGTTGATTAATCCTGGTTATGATATAGGAGATTGTGTTATGCAAACATAAAAAGACTTAGAAAGATCACCCTGAAAGACTTAGTGAGAGGAATACCCAAACTAGAGTTCACTAAGGATCACCTATGTGATGCTTCTTGTTGCAACTTAGTTTTTATAATTATGTTTTCATATAATGTGTGTTTTTCATGATTCCAAAATATTATTGTATTCATTCATATTCTCCTAACATATATTGGAAATATTGTTTTAGTTGTTTATTTGTACTAACATTTCAAGGAAATCATACTCTAGACAGTTGAATACTTCAAGTCAGATTATATTAGGGTTTACTATTTTTGAAGTATATACTTTTTATATTTTTCTTGAGTCTAAGAGAGTGTGATTATAATTGAGTAACTGTGAACACACATAATAAGGGAGTATAAAATTTGTAATTTTTTTAAACTAATTGTACTATATGATTTTAGATTGTACGGGACAATTTGATCTGAGTGTTCTTCTAGAAAATAGTTAATCAAATCATGCCATGAAAATTTTTTAAGCCTTGTTTGTACTGTATGAAGTTACATTTGTATAGATAACGACTAGAGGATGAAATATATAGCTACAAGTTTGTCCCAATTAACTCTTCATTTTTTTTGAATTGTTCATCCTGTACGATCTTAGGTTCATACAGACGACGTCCAGAGTATGAAATGGTTACATATTTCTTTGTCCATACGAATAGGTAAATTTTTTGAACTGTTCATACTATATGATCCAGTGATCGTAAAAATGACTTTCAGAGTATGAAATGAACTTATCCATTTTTTATGCCAAATGAAACATGGTTTGACTAAAATATATCATACTGTATGATATGGGATTCGTATAGCTAGTTATCAAATGTATGAAATTGGTTCATACTGAATCGTACCCACGAAACTGTTCAATTTTGAACTGATCATATTGTATGATGTCAGTTCGTACACACATTAATCATAGTACAAATTTAGTTCATACTGGATCATACAAGCAAAGTTTGAACTATTCATACATATGATCTTCAATCATACTGCACGATCATGGACGGTCAAATTGAAATTTTTAGTTTTCTGGATAGTTTTTATGTCATTCATATATAAGGTCCTAAAAGCTGAATGTAGATGAATGCTTCTTCATTTTTTCTTTGAGAGCAAGTGTGAGAGTGCTTTAGGAGAGTGTTTGAGAGTGTGGAAAGAGATCTTGCAAGTAGAATTTGAGAAGGATTCACAAGGTTGCCAAAAGGTGAAGATATCTTTATAAGTTTTATCTAATTCTTCCTTACTTCTTTGAAGTTGCTCAAGATAAGATTTTTGGAGAATATATAGTTCTCTGCCGACACTAGGAGGGTGTGAAAGGATGACAGTTCTCTACTGACACCATGAGGGTGTGAAAGGATGGCAGTTCTCTGCTGACAATATCAGGTTATGAAAGGATGACAGTTCTCTACCAGCACTTGGAGAGTATGAAAGGATGACAGTACTTTTCCATACCAGGGATTAGTGGAAGAGAGGTGATTTGTAAAGGCTTCTTCTCCTTGCTTTGGGAGCAAAAGAAGAGTCACTTTTGTCATAGTGCAATATATGAATAGGGAGTCTTCAAGGAGTAGACGTAGGTCTAGTTGGACCAGACCACTATAAACTTTTGTATTCTTATTTTACCATAATTTTATTTTTTTGGTTGAAAAGTTTTTAGTTTGATAAAATTTTAATTGGGAAAAAATTATAAGATAGTTTTCTATAAAATTTTCGAGAGGTATTTTTTTAAAATTATGAATTCACCCCCCTCTTGATTAACATTGAGACAATTACTTTAGGTCTAATAACCTATATAGACTTTCAAGTTGTATCAGAGCTTACTTTCAAAATTTAAGGTTTAGACATATTTTTTAAAATGATTATGACTACTTTTGGAAACTGTAACACACTTAAAATGATTATGACTAATTTTAGTACATGAAGGATATGCAAGGCCAACTGGACTTGTAGATGGCATTATAAAACACCATTTACTGATTGGACTGTAGAAGAAAAAGACTTAGCCCAGTTAAATGATAAATTTTTCAACAGTTTTATCTATACACTTAAATCTGAAGATTATATGTGTGTCTCTACATATAAAAGTGGAAAAGAAATTTGGGATATATATTGTATCACATATGAAGGGACAAATGAAGTGAAACAATCTATATTGAATATTTTACTACATGATTATGAACTGTTTTGCATGAAACCAAATGAATCAATCACTGACATGTATACACATTTCACATAAATAGTCATCTCATTGCATGCTTTAAGTAGGGACCTAATGAATGCTAAGAAAGTAAATAAGATTCGTCATTATTTTCCTAATATTTATGATGCAAAGATCACTAAATATAATAGAATCAAAAGATTTAATTATTTATTCTATTGTGAATCTTCTTAGATCACTAATTACTTACGAGCAAGAAGTGACTCAAAGACAGATTGATACAGGTGAGAAGCGAAAGGAGAAGAACATAGTGTTGAAAGTGGATAACTCAGAGAGTGATTAGTCTCTGCTTGAGGATGAAGATGACATTGCCTTGATGACAAGGCAATTTAGGAGTTCTCTAAAAAGGAAGTAAATGAGATGTTAGCAGTGAAATAAAGGTAAGTTCCACAAAAATGCTAAGGCTTCTAATGATGTTATTTGTTATGAATGCATGAAGCCTGGACACATCAAATCTGAATGCCCGAATCTTAAAGTCAATCCTAGCAAGGAGAAGGTTGAAGAGAAAATAAATGTGAGAAATGGCAAGAGGAGATTATAGAGAGCATTTTGGGCAGACTTAGCTTCAGATTCCTTAGAAATAGAAGTAGAGGAAAAAGTCACAAATTTTTGTTTAATGGCCGACAAGCTTAATCAGTCAGATCAAGGAGTATGTGACTTAACCTATGAAGAGTTATTTGATGTTTATGAGAAAATTCATACTACATATAAAAAAGTCAAAAAGATGCATGCTAGGTTGAACTTAGACTTTTTAGAATTATAAAAAGAGTATGAAATCCTTAGGAAAGAATACACATTGATTGATATCAACCACATGAAATTATTAGATGAGTTTGATGAATTGAACAAATAGCATTAACTATTAAAATCATCCCACAGTGAATTTGAAAATGATTTTAAAATATTTATGAATGAATCTGATAGTAAAGAGCATTATTTAAAAGTTGACAATGCTATTTTATAAAGTGCTAACTCATTTTTTAAGCTGAAATGAAAGCACTTGAGCAAAATAGGATTCCACCAACATCTGAATAATTTTTCAATTCTGATAAGAAGCCAAAAATTTTAAAATCTAGGAAAAGATAGTTTTCCTCACGTAGATTAATAAATATTTTTCCTGGAGTCAAATGTTTTTTGTATGGAATGATTGACCATATATCTCACACTTGCACTATTTATAGTAAATCATACCTATTATGGAGATCAAAGATGCATAAAATAAAATATATCAAATATGTATATAGATTAATTTTGCCAAGAGGAGAACACAAACTTTTTTTGGTTCCCAAGACTAACGTTTGATTATTTTATAGAATCACTCTCATATAAGACCTCCTGAGAGTATTTGGTACATGGACAGCAGATATTTGAAGCATATAACTAAAGACACTACCCAATTCATATCATTAGAAGCCATGAATGGATACAAGGTTATACTAGGAGACAATACCACTAGACAAGTGATAGGCACATATATGATTGGAGAACAATTTTTTCATTGAGAATGTTTTACTTGTAAAAAGGCTTAAAACATAATCTGTTGAGTATTAGTCAGCTATGTGGTAAGGGTTATATTTTAAATTTTTTTCCCACTAGCGATACAATAAGCCAAAATGGAATTGATGATTTGAATGGAATTAAGATAAATAATATGTACATGCTTGATTTGAATTGTATTAAATCTCATAATGCTTTTTGTTAAAAAATAATTTCTGATGAATCATAGTTATGACATAGGAAACTTTGTCACATTAGCATGAAAAATCTTAGGAAAATTACCCAAAAAGAACTTATTAGAGGAATACCAAAACTAGACTTTACTAAGAATTACCTGTGCGATGCATGTCAACTAGGAAAACATATAAAGTTCTCCTTTCACTCCATTAAGGATCTTAAAACTAGCAAATCGTTGGAAATCATTCACATGAATCTTTTTAAACTGATTAATACTATAAGTCTAGGAGGTAAAGTCTATGGATTTATGATTGTTGATGATTTTTCTATATTCACTTGGGCTAAATTTTTATTTTATAAGAGTGAATTATTTGAGAAATTTAAAAGTTTTTTAACATGGATTCAAAGAAAACTAGTCTGCGAGATTTTATAAATTCAAAGTAATCATTGAGGAGAATTTAAAAATTAAAAATTTGAATATTTTATAAAGAGAAATAAATTGTTCATAATTTTTCAGCATCTAAAACCCCTCAGAAGAATGAGGTAGTAGAAAAAAAGAATATAACATTAATTGAAGCCGCTAGAGTCATATTGGTATAATGCTCAGTTTTAAAATATATTTGGGCTGAAGTAGTTAGTACAGCTTGCTATGTTCTGAATAGGGTGAACATTAGATCAAAATTGAGTAAAATACTCTATGAACTTCTTAAGAGAAGAACACAAAAGTTGTCACATTTACATGTTTTTGGATGTAAGGTGTTCATTCATAATAATGGAAAAACTCTTTTAGAAAATTTGACCCAAAATTTGATAAATAAATTTTTCTTGGATACTCTGGTGTTGGAAAATCTTATAGAGTTTTTAACAATTAGACTTTGGTAGTTGAGGATACTACACATATTGTGTTTGATGAATATGGCATTTTGGAAGAGCCGAGATTGGAAGACGATCATATTGAAAATAACTCCCATGAAATTTAAAAGATAAATTTGGAAGAGAATGTGAAAAAAGAAAATCCTTTTCCTAGAGAATGGAAATTTTTTAAAAAATCATCTTAAGGAATTGATTTTAGGTGAACCTAGTGAGGTTGGTAGGACTAGGCATAAATTTAGCAAAGAGGTGAACCATTCTGCCTTTATATCAATGGTTGAACTGACAAATATAAATCAAGCATTTTCAAATGAATTTTAGCCATGTAAGAAGAGTTGAATCAATTTTTTTGAAATGATGTTTGAGAATTAACTGAAAGGCTTATGAATCAAAGTATTGTTGGAACTAAGTAGGTGTTCAAAAATAAAATTTATGACTCATGATTTGTGATTAGAAATAAGGCAAGATTGGTGGCCAAGGGGTATAATAAAAAAGAACAGATTGATTTTGAAGAGACTTTTGCCCCTGTATCTAGACTTGAAGTAATTAGGATTTTATTAAGCTTTACCTATTTTAAAATTTTTAAATTGTATCAAATAGATGTCAAGAGTGCCTTTTTGAATGGGGTGATATAAAATGATATTTATGTTGAGCAACCTCCATGTTTTAAAATTTTTAAATTTCCTAATCGTGTGTTTAAATTCAAAAAGACATTGTATGGACCAAAATAGACAGTTAGGGCTTGGTATGCGAGGTTAAGAACTTTCTTATTAGAGAGATCTTTTGTGAAAGAAAGTGTGAACACCACTCTCTTTTTAATTAAGATAAAAGATGATATACTCATTATTCAAATAAAAACCTTTGTGATGATTTTTCAAAAATAATGAGTAGTGAATTTGAGATGAGTTTAATAGGAGATTTGAGTTATTTTCTTAGTTTTAGCATAAAGTAAAATAAGGAAGGAACTTTTCTTAGTCAATCAAAGTATATTAAGGACATCCTCAACAAATATGAAATGGATAATGCTAAACTAGTGACTACACTAATGAGTTCCTCGATTCAATTAGATAGGACCTTAAGAAAAAATCTGTTGATCAAAAGAAATTTATAGGTATAATTAGATCATTACTTTACTTGACTGCTAACAGATCATATATAATGTTTAGTATTTATTTATATGCTAGATTTTATTCTGATATAAAAGAATCAAATTTGATAGTAGTAAAAATAATTCTGAGATATCTTTTGGGAACTCAAAACTTAGGGATTTGGCATCCTATGCACAACTCTTCATTTGAAATTATTGAATATTCTGATTAAATTTTATAGGATATAGGGTTGATCATAAGAGTATATCTATAACTTATCAATTCATAGAAAACTCTTTAGTTTCTTGGTCCAATAGAAAATAAATTTCAATAGCTCTATCTACTACTGAAGCAACATACATTACCTTAGGTAGTTGTGTGGTACAAGTTCTTTGGTTGAAATAACAATTGATTAATTTAAGATTTTCAATTGGCATAATTCCAATTTTTTGTGATAATAATAGTGACATATGCATTTCAAAGAATCCTATTCAAATTTCTAGAACTAAGCATATAGATATAAAACATCACTTCATTAGAGATCATGTAGCGAAGGGAGAGATTGAATTGAATCACTTTACTACGAAAAATCAACTTGTTGATATTTTTGTAAAACTATTGGCCTTTGATACATTTAGCACCTTAAGAACCAGGTTAGGTGTTATTGATCTTAATGCTTCAATTGAAAATTCTGCAAACTTGGTGTGTTGTAAATATGTGTCTATATAATTTGTCTCTATTTAATTTGTTTTGTTCATTTTTATGTGTTTAGTTTTATATTTTTTAATTTTTTATTTGTTTTTACTGTGAAGCATGTCACTTGATGTAAAATGATTAGTTTTTAGAAGATTTTTTTATTATCATGTATTATTTATGAAGTGTTATATTCATATTATACGAAACCTTTTTCATCCCGTACAAATTTTATAGCATGTACATAATAGGTTTCCGAGTTGAGCATGCGAAACTTAGTTTTTCATAGGATTTGTACTATATGATGATGCCATCGTACAATATGATATGTGTAATTTTGTCTATACACGTGGCGACGGTTTGTCAGTTGAAGCCAATTATTAATTGTTGATCGTATGTACGAAATATTATTTCATCTATACAAACCAATTGTCAGTTTTTATGGGGGATGAACCTAACCAACTTTAAAATGATCTTTAATATTCTGATCATCCTGGATGAACACCTGTTTGTTTGTATGATGGTATGGTCAAAAAGCCTGTGTGTAAGGATGCCTTAGAAATGGCGTTTTACAAAAAGATGCTTTATTTTTTGTCGTTTGCATTCATACATACAAAAGTATTTTTTTCCTGTACGATTTTAAAATCGTACATACGATCCAAGTTTTGTACTGTATTATATGTTGTTATTCTTTAAATAGAAGGGTCTTTGAAATCATTTTCATTCACTTTCATATCCATTTCAAAACCCTCTAGAGCCCTCATCTTAAGAATGGCAAGTTCTAGCAAACGTCCACGTCTCTATAAGGGAAATTTTTCTAGAAGCGGTAGGGATGATAACTTTCTATCTAAGGAGAATGAGGATTCCTAATTTAAGTATTTAGCTGCTAAAATCACCCCTTCTAGACTTCGCATTCAGGGTGATCTTCACTTTATTGTCATGCCCTTATTTGCTTCAAGTCAGCTTTCTTTCATCCTAACTATCATATATTCCTACCATAATGAGACTTTCCAATTCTTTTTAGCCAACATGAGAGGTAATCAGGACCACTCTAAGATTACTTCCTATGTTTAAAAATATTGGTAGAAATTACAAAGGAAGATTTAGGCAACTTTCTCCATTTGAGAACCTAAGGGATTCGAGCCCACACTTTAACCTCAAGAGCTGATTTTGATTAGTCTAAAATTATTCAAACTCTTAGAGGTGTGTCCTAAGTGAGTAATTTGTCTAGGGTTTACACTCTAAATCAGTATGTTTTGAGAACATCAATTATTCCTAAAGCTGGTGATTGCATAAATATGACTCCACTTTTATCCATAGCCACCTATCTGATTATGACTGAAAAACCCTTTGATGAAGCCCAACTCATCATTGACTATATTTATAATCTTTCTAAAATTGGACTTCCACATCATAAGAGAAAAAAAATGTGGCTTTAGGACATCTAATTGCCTATATCCTAAAAAAGAAGTACAATCAGATTGATCCTGGTCCTCCCACAAAACTTCCTATTTACTTCACTGATGCCTCTTTTTAGCCACTTTTTGGGCGAGATCAGAGTTATGAGAGTGATGATTTAGAGGAATAAGGGGGAGCTTCTGCTCCAGCATCTGTACCTAGACCCGATCAAAATTTCTGCCACGAAATGGTTCACCATTTTGATAGATTGGATACTCATTTTAATTAACGCCTTCATCAAATTGAGAATCACTTAAATCAACAGGATGAGAGATATCAGGAAGACATGGGTTGGATTCGTGGTCAATTTGACATGATCAACATGAATATAGTTATGATGAATAGTTACAATTCATTGTTCAACCAGCCTCCTCCTCCACATCAGGGCCCCTCAGATTTCTAGATGTACTTCTATGTTATTCTTGCTTCTAAGTAGTTGTGTCTGCTATTGAGATGTATTTCTTTTCATTTTAGTATTTTCATATGTTAGTGTTGTCTTGTGTTGATCTAGCTTTTGTACGTGCTTGGAAAATCAATAAAATGTGATATGTTTCATTGACATATATTAATTCTTAATTCTTAAAATATTTGTGTTTTAAATGAAAAAACCTTTTATAGTTGATCATTGAAATGTGTTATCAATTACTTTGCTCTACAAATTAATTTTCTTATAAAATTTAATCTTTAAAAAAATTTAAATTGAAATTTTAACTGGATTTAGATAAGGAGATCAATTTCATGTTCTTATAGACAAACATATCTAAACTATAATTGTTGCAAAATTGACATCTTATTATTTTTATATTCTTTTTCAATATATATTTTTTTATTATTAGTAGAATTTGAATTTAGATTACTAATATTGGAAAGACCCCAAAAATTAAAAAAATAGAGAAATGTATAAAGCGTGCAACAGTAGAAAAGATGCACAATTGTTTGCAAAGTGAAAAAGGCAAAAAATTAGCCCAATTAGAAAACATGCACAAAGTGTACCACAAATATCTAAAAAGATGCACAATGTCACCAATTAAAAACATTTATTATGTTCTTTCCATTATCATTCAATCTCTAATTCAAATTCATGTAAATAACAATCATATTTAATATTGAATTCAAAGTTAACTAATTTTCATTTCGTCATTTTTGCAATAATCATTTTTATTTAGTTTTTCTAGCATTTACAATGAACCTGATTGACTTTTCTTATCTTAGTTATTCTTTGATTTAAAATTTTGAAATTTTACTTTTACTTATTATGAAATTAGGATTGCATTTGCAATTGGTTTAAAATCCTTTTCTCCTTCAACTCTTTTGGTTTATCTATAGAAACCTTTCATTTTAAGATTTACTTCTTTATTGTTGTTGTAAAAAGGGGGAGTTAGAATATTGTTCGATGATTGAAGAATGTGTGTAATGTGTATATGTATACATGTATAATGAATGTGTGTATGTTTTGAATGTTTGAGTGTTTATTCGTGTTCGTGTTTTTGTGTTTTTGTTCAAGTTTTTTTTTAAATTTTAGTAGGTTTTTTTTTTTAAATGTAAAAAAGCGATTAAAAAGTCCTTAAGGGAGAAAATAAGCTCACTAATGCTCGAATGAGTTACAAAATAAAATAAAGAAAAACCTAGGAGCTAACAATCTCCACTAATCAAAATTACAAAAATACCTATGAACAAACTACTGATACTACCGGGAAGCATCCAAAAAATAAAGATATGGTAGATGAATGGTAGCTTTATCTTTCTACAAAAAATGTTGATGATGACCTGAATCAATGTCACATGCAAAACGAAAGGAGCAAAAAAAAAAAGGGGCTGCAAAGCAAAAGGGTATAACACAAAATTTTATAGTTAACCCAATGCAATTTGTAAAGCTTTAGTCTAAAGAGGAGAAAAAAATTATAAAAACCACCGAAACAGAATTGATCTAAAGGTAGGCACCACTGAAAGCGAAACCAAGGATAAAGACTGATAGAGCTCAGGATTAAATTAGTATAAGAAGCCTCATCAAGGTAATCCACAAGCCACTCAATTCAACCCTCAAGTGCAAACACCATCCAAACCTCTAAATAACCTGAGCAGTAGGGGATAACACTAGCACACTAGCACACCAACTCTAGGTTATCACAAGCACCCATCCCAAAGGAACACCAAGAGAAAATTAGAAACCCAAAACCAGAACAAAATAGCTTAAGGGCACCCATAACCAGGCATAAATCCTCCATAGAATCATAAAAAAATCAGCCCAAAGGCACTCCAGCAGCTGACGTGATACAACAGCCAAGTTAACATCCCAGGTTAATAAAGACCATTGGCAAAAAAGCCCAGAACCCCATCCAACCAAGTGCTAAACCCCCAGGAATCTAGAGCAGCACCCTGAAGGAAGGAGAGCACCAATGGGAAAACTCTCAGCAACATTATTAGTGCAGTCACAGCTCAAGTCTATATCCATCCATACAACAGCTATATTGAAGAAAATATAGAGATGCAGACAGAAAATTAAATACAACACCAGAAAAAGATCAGCAAAGTAACATGTCCAAATGACATACGAGCCAACAGAAGGCCCAAAAAGTAAGAAACCAAGCAAACCAGTCAACCCAAAGAAGCAATTAGAAGAAAGAAGCGAACTAGGGAAACCAAGCAAAAATAACACAATATCCCCACATTAATTCATTTGCCAAAGAAGATGCCCCTAGCAACCAAAACTGGAATAACACACAATAATAGAGGCAACTTTAGAGGCACCCAAAATCACAAGGAAGCCCTAGTAACCAAAGCTGGAACCAGAAATAAAAAGTGACAGCAAAAACCCACCACAAAAACCAAAAAATAGGGCCAAAACAAACCCATAAAACAACCAGTAGTAACAAAAACAAAAAGAACTACCCCACAACTTACTAAATATGCCAATAATCACAAAATTATGGCACCAAATAATCTCACACAATAAAGAGTAGAACTGGTAGTCCCAAAGAGCTAAGAAAGACCAACTCAGGAGACCAGCAAGTCAGACAACCCTCCAAATAGGCCAAGTCATAAGATGCATACCACCACAACCCTCCAATAGGTGAAACCAAGAATCAAACACAGGATAGAGGAACATCAAAATAACCCAGCCACCAAAAAACCACAACAAACAAACCAGCCAACACCTCACCAAGGAGGAAAACCACATAAGAACTAACATAAGGAATACCAAGTTCATCCAGTTTAAGAAAACCACGAAGAGGAACCGGAATGGAGGTCCCAATAACATCAGAAAAACAATCAAGACTACAACCCTAGTTAGCAAGCCAAGACGCACACACATTCCCCTCCTTGAAAGTGTGAAGAAATGAATAATTCAAAAAGACCAACAACATTTTAATTTCCCTAATATGGTAGAAAAGATAAGGGATACAATGCGTATCCCCATCAACTAAAAATAACCAAAAAATCATAATCAGAGTTCATTTCAATAAGTAAATTAGTTAAGTTTAGTTCAATAAGTAAATTAGTTAAGTTAAGGGAAACACATAACTAAATACCATAAAGAATAACCAAGGTAATAGCAGTAGAATAATTGCCAAGATGGACAGGCCCAGCAAAAGCTAAAATAAGGAAGCCATTACTATCCCTGATATTACCACCATATTCCACAGAAGAGTCATAACAAGCACCATCCACATTTAATTTAAAGAAGTTTTTGGGAGGTTTTGTCCAATAAATAATATTAGCACGAGAAGTAGTTGGGTCACCCTCCAAACTGAGCCTTAAAGCATTACGAACAAAATAATAATTCATAAAATTCTTATACAAAAGTAGCTTAACAGCCACAAGCAAACAAACCTTATCCTTAACCCTCTGAATCACATTATGATGATTCATCCTCACATCATTAAAATGAGAGTTATTCCTTTCCAACCAGAGAAACCAAAGAATGAGAGAAAGAATAACATTATGGATGTGACCTTTAGAGTTAATAAACCAAGCATTAAGCATAGATTTAAGGGAGAGATGGACATTAAAATAATTTAACTAAAACAAATCATCAAAGTAGACCCAAGTTCTAACAGTAATAGGGCCTGCGATAAAAACATGATGCATATTCTCTAAATGGCAACAACATTGACACTTGGAAGCCATACTAAAACCTTTTTTGGTGAGATTATCATCAGTGGGTAAACATCTATGCAAAATTCTCCAAACAAAGACAAAAATAGTAGAAGGAATGCTCTTATGCCATATATAATTAAAAATATTGTCAATATTTCTTTTAGCTCTAAAAGTATGCCAAGCATCCTTTAAGTGAAAATCACCATCTTTGAAAAAATCACATAAGATAATATCCATAGAATCAGTGTTAATAGGCAAGTTTAAAATGAGGTGAATAATAAAATCAGGAATCACATTAGAGAGTTTTTCATAATCTCAACAATTATCATTAAAAAAGGAATTGACCTTAACCAAAGCAGTTGAGAAGGAGTTCAAAATAGAGTCAATAGAGTGTTTACCTAAGCACCGATCTTGCCAGAAGAAAATATTACCATCACCAAGCCACCAATAAATAAAGGGCTCCACATCCCATTTAACCTTGCAAAGTCTTCTCCAAACTCTAGAGTCACCTTGTTTAGAAAAATAATTAGTAGGATGTTTGCCAACACAATACTTGAAAATCATAAAATTAGCCCAAAGATTTGCATTAGCTCGCAAATTATACCAAAGTTTAAAAGAGAAAGCCTTAGCAAGATCATTAAAATGTTTGTAACCAAGACCAACTTCAGCCAAAACACCATAATACTTCTCCCAAGCAGCCCAATGTTTTTTAGAGATAGAAGAAGTACCTTTCCAAAAGAATTTGTTAATAAGCTTGTGAACCCTATTACAAATAGCTTGAGTGAGAAAAATAGTTTAAAAACTATAAACCGGTAAAGCACAAAGAACACTTTTGATAAGAGTAACTATACCATCAAAGCTAAGAAAACTCGAATCCCAAGATAAAAGTTTGTTTTGGATAAAGGCAATAAGATCATCAAACAAAAAGGACCTCCTCCTCCCATTAAACAGAGGGACACCTACATATTTGATTGGCAAGTGAGCATGAGTAAAGCCAGTTAGATCTTTAATAACTAATAATACGATAATTATAAATTCTCTTAGAAGCAATGAAATAACTTTTATTTTTGCTAAAGGATAAGCCACTAACCATCTCAAATTGTTAAAAGAAATCCATAAGTTTTTGAATTCTATTAATAGCCGCATTAGTAAAAATAATAAAATCATCCATAAAGCACAAATGAGATATGGGAAAACCTCCCAAAGTTCTAAAATAAAGGCCATGATTAGTATTAAACAAATTGGTAAGACCCCTAGAAAGAAATTTAATACCAATAATAAAGAGAGTAGGAGAAATAGGATCACATTGCCTTAAGCCATGAGAAGCTTTGAAGAAGCCATTATTAGAACCATTGACAATTATAAAAAAAATAAACATCTTCAATACAATTCTTAATAAGCTTGATAAAGACATAATCAAAACCAAAAAACTCTAAAATAAGATAATGAAAGTTCCAATTAATATTATCATAGGCCTTGGGAATATCAAGCTTCAAAATTAAATTACCCCCTCTCACCCTAACATCTATGTCTTGGTAGAACTCTTGAGCCAACAAAATGTTATCCGTAATGGCTCTATCTTTCACAAACTCAGATGATTAGGAGAAATAATTATAGGTAAAATAGAAGTAAGATGATTCATAATAATTTTAGATATCAACTTATTAAAAACATTACAAAGACTGATAGGTCTAAAGTCATTCCAAGTGTTAACAGCATTATTTTTAGGAATAAGCACAATAGAAGTAGAAGTAAAAAACTTAAGTATAGGGTTACCAACAAAGAAATCCAAAATAGCAGTAAAAATATCATTATTAATAATATGCTAAGCTTTTTGGAAGAAAAGAGTGGTGAACCCATCAGGCCCAGCCACAGAATTACTATTTATATTAAACAGAGTCTCTTTAACCTCCTCAAAAGAAAGAGGCCTACAGAGAGTATCATTCTCCTCATGAGAAATAAGGGTAAGAATGAAAGAATGATCCATAATCTGAGCTGGATTAAAAACTTTATTGAAACATGTTTGAAAATGTTGCTAACTAAATTAGAAATCTCCACAAAATTATCAGTATATTGCCATCGTTCCTTTGGATTTAATTGACACTATTTTAACCCTTTTTCTCTTAACCAATGCATGGAAATATTTAGTGTTGTTATCACCTTCAACCAAGTGCTTAGCAGTAGCTTTTTGCTTCTAAAAAACCTCTTCTTGAGCTTGAAAATTAAAAAGGTTCTTTTTAGACTTCTTTAAAAGAGAGAAATTAGCATCAAAAGGGACATCTTAACAAGCCAACTCAAGAGAATTAACAAGTTGCTCAGCTTGCAAGATATTAGAGAAAAGATTTCTAAAAACATGATTGTTCCACCCTTTTAAATCTTGTTTCAGCTTTTTAAGCTTAAACCAAAGTCTCCTCATGCCAAAAACAGAATTATCCGGATGTAACAGAGATTGCCACTTATTCTGAACAACATCAAAAAAAGAATCATGAAGTAATCACATGTTTTGGAATCTAAATTGGGAAGAAGCATTAAAATGTCTAAACTTGAGGCTAATAAGTAAAGGGGAGTGATCTGACAAAGTTCTACTCAGATGCTGCACATTGATGGAAATAAGGGAATTAAGCCAAGAGTTATTAAAGAGATCACGATCCAGCCTTTGCCATAAGTGGCCTCTATTCCAAGTAAAGTTATTACTAATAAAACCAATATCAATCAAGTTGCAAGTTAAAATCATATTATTGAAATCCTCCATAAAATGATAAGATAGTGAGGAACTTCCAATCCTTTCAGAGGGATTAGTGATAGCATTAAAATCACCACCAACAAGCCAAGGAAAACTGCAAATATTATGTAAATCAATAAGTTGATCCCAAAGTAGTTTTCTATTATAAAGAGAAGAAGCAGCATACACAAAAGAAGCACAACAATTAAAATTAAGAGCCTCAACTTTATAATGCAAGACCTGAGTAAAATTACCAATAACATTAATTTTAATCGGGTCTTTCCAGAAAACCCAAATCTTGTTAGCCACATTAGAAAGAGCATGATTAAAACTCAAGAATCGAGAGATGTTTAACAACCTAGAAGAGTAGATAAGAGGCTCAAGCAACACAAGAATAAAAAGGTTATGCATGTGACATAAGTTCTTAACATGAATTCTAGAAGAAGGATAACCAATGCCCCTTACATTCCAAATAATAGCATTAAACATAAAGAAAAACTTAATGGGAAGTATGCGATCGTGTGTTTCTAAGAGGTTGCAAAGAAATATGCTTAGGCTTCTTACCTCTTTTGCTATGAACTTTACTAAAACTAAAATCATTATCATCCATAGCAAAACATTTAGCAGCAATATGCATATCCTCAGTATCGGTCAAAGCATCACTATTATAATAGGAAGTTGAAAGAGTCTTACTACCACGTGGGTGTTCCCTTTGAATAGTCTGTTGAGGACATTCATCCTCCATAAACATACCATCATCCTCTATAGTGTCATGATTCCTCACAACAAGCTCTTCAATGCATTTAGAGATAGGTGAGTCATGCTCCATAGAAACAAATTCACCTTCCTCTAAAGGGATATCAATCCTCTCACCCTCTTTGCAAGGCACTTGAATAGCCATCACTTCCTGTTCATTTAAAGGATTAGAAGAAGTAGAAGTATGCATAAAACCACTAGACTCATACACATTTTGATTAAAAATGAAAGAAGGGGTAGTTTCAACAATAACATTATTTTGAACTTCAATACTAGACAAAGTATGCATCATATTCTTCTTACAGTCAATAGAAGGAAATGCAAATGATTAGATAATAACTCCCTGATCATGATTCAATGCAACATCATTTGTAATAAAAGGAGGAGGGTCCTCAACATTAACCACCGATTGGTCCTCAAGAGATTGAGGATGATTTAAGGTATTGTTCTCTAAATTAGCTTGAATGGGATTAGAGACAACTTGGGCAACCACCCCATTTTTTGTTTCAAAGAATCCTTTTTTTTATGAAGATGAGGATGCTTCCTAAAACAACCATTCATGCCATGTCTGTGCATCTTACAAAAAGAATAAAATATAAGTAAATTTTCAAACTCAATTTTTTGAAAATAACCCTTGACTTCTGACCCAATCCATATCTCAGTAGGATATTTTTTTAGAGACATCTAATTCGACCAACACCCTAGCAACAGACGGCCTCAACATAGAGGCAGTGGCTTAGTCTATTTGTAACGGTCTCCCAAAAATAGAAGCCATACCAAAAAGTATTTGACAATTAAAAAAGTGAAGTCTCAAATTCATGAAAGAAATTCAAACTGGAGCAATAGGGGATTCCTCCCTAACATCAAAATCCGGAGTCCATTTAAGCTGATTTAGTAGGTGTTGTTTTTGTATGTTTTAATTTTTAGGTTTTTAATTTTTGATCTTCATGGGAACTCCTTATTATTCATTGGGTCATTCATTTAAGGGGGGGGGGGGGGGGGGGGGGGGGGGGGGGTAAGGAGAAAATTTGTTTTATATGTTAACTCAAACAATAATTATTTTACCATCATAAAAATGGGGAGATTTTTCCAACTTAGTTTTTGTAACTATGTTTTCATATCATGTGTGTTTTTGATGATTCCATAATATTTTTGTATTAATTATTGTTTCTCCTAACATATATTAGAAATATTACTTTGGTTATTTGTATGTACTAATATTTCAAGAAAATCATACTCCAGATAGTTGAAGACTTTAATTTAGATTAGATTAGGGTTTACTATTTTTGAAGTTTGTACTTTTTATACTTTTCCTGAGTGTGAGAGTGTGTAATTGTAATTGGGTAACTATGCACACACATACTGGAGGAGTGTAAAAATTTGTAATTTTTTAAAAATAATCGTATTATATTATTTTAGATCATACGGGATGATTTAACCTGAGCATTCCTCCAAAAAGCAATTAATCAAACCATGCAAGGAAAATTTTGTATGTCTTGTTTATACTGTACGAAGTTATCTTCATATAGATGATATTTAGAGTATAAATAGACACCTACAAGTTTTTCCCAATGAACTAGTAATTTTTTCTAAACTATTCATACAGTACGATCTTAGGTTCGCATAGACAACATCCACAGTACAAAATTTCTACGTATATTTTTGTCCATACGAATAAGTAAATTTTTTGAACTGTTCGTACTATATGATCTTAGGATCATTTAGATGACTTCTAGAGTACATAATGGACTTGTCGATTTTCTTACCAAATGAAACATGGTTTGATTAAAACATATCATATTGTATGATATGGGATTCATATAGTATATTATCCAGTGTACGAAATTGGTTCGTACTATATCATACTAGAAAAAAGTATTCAATTTGAACTGATTGTATTATATGATGTTAGTTCATACATAAGTCAATCAGAGTATGAAATCAGTTTGTATTTGATTATAAGAGCAAATTTTAAACTTTTTGTACGTATGATCTTTAATCGTACTATACAATCATGGATGACAAATTGAAATTTTTAGTTTTTTGGACAGTTCTTCATGTTATTCATATATAAGTTCCTAAAAACTAATTGTGGATGAATGCTTCTTCATTTTTTCTTTGAGAGAAAGTGTGAGAGTGCTTTGGGAGAGTGTTTGAGAGTGTGGAAAGAGATCTTGTAAGTGGAATTTGTGAAGGGTTCACAAGGTTGCCCAAAGGTGAGGATCTCGTTATAAGTTTTATCAAATCTCTTTCTTACTTCGTTGAAGTTGCTCGAGAGAAGATCTTTGGAGAAGATCTAGTTATCTGCTGACACTAGGACGATGTAAAAAGACTATGGTTATTTACCGACATTAGGAGGGTGTGAAAGGATAATGGTTCTTTGCCGACACTAGGAGGTTATAAAAGGATGATGGTTCTCTGCTGACACTTAGAGAGTATGAATGGATTATGGTACTCTACCGCACTGGGGATTGGTGGAGGAGAGGTGATTTGTAAAGGCTTCTTTACATTACTTTGGTAGCTAAAAAGTATGAGATGCGCTAAGAGGGGGGTGAATTAAAAATTTGTTGCAACAAAAAGATAATCCTAAATAGGAGACCTAATTTTTTTGTGTTTTTAAATTTTAAACAAGAAAATTAATTGATACGGAATTGAATGCTTAAAACATAATTTGCAACAATACGTGGTGAAAAATTAACTTGCTCAACAAAGAATTTTACTATGATTTTCACCAAGCAATTTTAACGAAAGTAAAATACAGAACGTAAATAAAGTGCAGTTGGGGAAAAATCACACCAGAGAATTTATAGTGGTTCGGTCAGCTGACCTACATCCCCTCCCCGGAGTCCTCCACTATGGGAATTTCACTACTAAATAGTAATTCTCCTTTTACCCCCATAACAAGGCGGAGAAGCATTTATAAATCTCACTTTCACCAACCCCGTGTGGCGAAGTACCAAATGCTTTATCACCCTTCCAGTGATGACAATGAACCTTCTCATTTTTCTCCCTCCTGGAGATAGCATAGTACCTTAGAGGACATGGATGTAGAAGAATTTCCCCCTTAGAGAGCCTCCCATAAGATCTTATTGGGCCACAGGAGGAGCAACATGCAGCAAGCTAGGAGAAAACATGTGATCTCCCTCACACTCCTTCTCCCTCATAAAGCCCACCTTCTCCATGCTCTCACAAACCCTAAAATCTTCTCAAGAGCTATCTCTTAAGGAATCCCCCTCTAATTACATTCCTCTCTCATAGATTAATTTCAAAAGATAGAAATTTAGATATTTAAATTAGGCTCCAAGAAACCCTAAAAATTTTAATTTAGCCGTTATGATCATACAATATGATCTAATAGTGTATAGTACGAACAGTTCAAAATAGCCTTTGTCCTACTATGAAGGATTACAAACAGGTAGTAATTCAAAGTAATATCATATAATATGATATAACATCGTCTAGTATGATATATTAAATCTTTCTATTTGTACAGGACGAACGCTGGGAAGACGAGAACTCGTCTTTATTCATCATTTAGTATGATCGATGTCATATAGTATGATATGCTAAAATCAAGGGATCGTCTAGTATGATGTTTGGGATGATCAAAAATAGCCTCGGTACCTTGTACTGTATAACCATATCGTATAGTATGATTAGTAATCAGTAATTAATCCTTGATTTTATTTACTAATCATGGGGTTAATTTAAGTAAGTATTAAAAACTCATACTACATGATAGGATCGTACAGTATGATCAGTTCAAAATTTATGAATTAAGAACTTACTTAAATTAATATGATAGCTAGGGTTTGTAATTTGAAACACATCGTATAATATAACACAGGTTGTATAATACGATTTATTCATAGATAGCCGTTGAGGCAGAACAGATCATACATTATGATTTAAACTTATACCGTATGATCAACAGAGAAATTTTTTTTCATTTTTTTAAACCCTCTCTCCTGTATGTGTGCATGGTTGCTCATTTTTGCATATAATTTATGAACAAACTCAAGAGAAGAAAAATAATAATAATAAAAATTACAAGGTTATAGACTCCAAATACTACTCTACCTAGTCTTGAGTCTTCTTGTTGTCCTGAGTAATTCATGATCTCCTTAAAATATTAGCACTCATAGACAAGAACAAAAATAAAAAATATTTAATGAATAAAAATAATTTAATCGACATTATTTATTATCATCAAAATCTCAGACTATGGGTCATGGATTACAACAATCTTCCCCTTTTTGATGATGTCAAATAATATTTTTTATAAGCAAATTAGTAAATATTTTATGTTTTGTGTTTTTTTAATTAAATAAAACATCATATGAATAGAAACAGGAAAGAAAATAAAATGCATTTCATTGGAATTAAAAAACATGATAAATAAGACATAATAACTGAGGCACACAACAAACTTCTCCCCCTTTTGACATCACCAAAAAGAGGAGTAACAAACAACACTAAGAAAAATAGCACAAAATAGATACAAGTCAAAAAATAGGATCCTGATCAGGTGGAGGTAAAGGTGGAGGTTGCTGGAAGTAGTGGTGGATGGACACGAATTATTGATCAATTGAAGTAAAGTATTCCCCAAACCATTGCATATCCTCCTAATATTGTTGATGCTATTTTTGGATGTAAGCATCGAGGAGGCTTTGTAGTTGGTCGAATCATTTGACCAGGTCATCATAAGGATAGGACGGTGCAGGTCTTCAGGGTGGTGCATGCCATCTTGGTGGAATTGGAGCAGCCTCTCCTTCTTCATCAAAATTGGTTCATCCAGCTCTTTCCCCCGATGAAACAAAATATGAAAGGAGGCATACATATAGAAAATGGGTAGATTGTTGGGTTCACCAAGATAGGTTAATGGATATTTGTTTAGAAGAATGTAACCTATGAGGTGGCCAAGGGATATTTTATTTTCTATGGGTGGTAGGGAGGCAGACTAAGGTCATGTTCAAGATATAATCAATGATCAAATCAACCTCATCAAATTTGGAGTTTGACATAATAAGGTAAGTAACAACGGATAAGATTGGGGTCATGTGGATTCGGTTGTCAGCTTTGGGTATGATTGAAGTTTGAAGGACGTGTTGAATAATTCTGGCATTTTGGGTTTGTGACTAAACTAGAGGTTGGTGTTGGTAAAAAGCAACATACCTAAGGAGTAGATTTGCAGCACTTCAATCGAATTTATTTATAAGGAAGGAATGAGCTCTAGGACCTTCAGTAGGCAGCCCAATGTATTGGGCGAGATCTGCCTTAGTGATTTCGACATGCTGTCGACAAACAAAAGAGGTGAGAGTTAGGCTTTTGACATTTATAGTTAGGTTGGTCAGGAATTCAAATAGAAGTTCAAAGTTATATGGGAAGGTTAGGGTAAGGAGGAATTGCAAAGTGGTGGAGGAGAATAAGCTCATTACTCAAAATTTAAGGCGGCTTGATTTAACATATGAGATGGGGTAATTTTGTATGCCTTGAATTTGTGATATGCTTCTTCATCTTTGGTGGAAAGGAAACGGTCATTGGAACGGCAAGAAGAAGATGAGCTTCCAAGGATGAGATGACCGTGCTTGCTAAAGCTTGCTATTTAGTGAAAATGGGTGAGACTGAGTGAGGTGGCCAAGGAGTGAGTGAAATGATCTTAGGGCTCAGCCAATTTATAGATTTTTTGGACAATCGTACAATACGATAAAGGATCATACAGTATAATGGGCAATAATGTCTTCTAAAAGAATGGTTGGGAAAAAGATGGTCAAATTGTACAATATGATACGTGTTGTACAATACGATATGAAGGAATTACAATCATCCCATGGTTCGTCAGTATGACCTTTGACAAAAAGTGTCATATAGTACAAACAGGTGTTCATACAGTATGAACTATAATTATATCATACCGACCCACTTAAAGTCATCCTCATCCATTTTGATGATGTGGATCGTATAATACAGAGGTGAGCAATCTTACCGTATGAAAGTTTAATTATATCATACCAAACAACTTTAATTCATCCCAATCTGTTGTTGATGTGGATCATACAGTATGAAGAAGAGGTATCATATAGTACGAGGTTTAATTATATCATACCAAACGGTTTGAATGCACAACCATGTATATCGTACAATATATTGACAATCATACTATATGATATACAGAGAGGAATTTGAAACTTATTCGTTGGTTTGCTATAGGGTTGTGAGTTGATGTATCGTACAGTACGAATGTGGATCATATAATATGACAAAAAATTATCTATCAAATTTTTGTTTTATTATTATTTATTATTATTATTATTTTTTATATTATGCATGGATGTCTATGACACAAAGTTTTGTCCTCAAAGTGTTAAAGGTGTCGTAGGCTAGTGGTTTCATGAAAATGTTCGCCAATTGATCTTCTGTAGCTATGTGATGTAATTTTATGTCTCTTTTAGTTACATGATCTCTTATGAAGTGATGTCTAATGTCTATGTGTTTTATTCTAGAGTGTTGAATTGGATTTTTAGAAATGTAGATTGCACTTTTGTTGTCGCACATGATTGGGATGGTTCCTACGGGCAATCCAAGATCAAAAAGTTATTTTTTTAACCACAATACTTGTGAAGCACAACTTCCTACTGCAATATATTTTGCCTAGGCCGTGAAGACGGATACCAAATTTTGCTTCCTACTGGACCAAAAAACTAAAGATTGTCCTATGAATTGGTAGATGTCAGAGGTACTTTTTTTATTTACCCTACATCCTGCAAAATTAGAATCTGAGTATCCTAAGATTTCAAAAGAAGTGTTGTGCATACCAAATTCCTAAGTTTGGGGTGCGTAGTAGACATCTAAGGATTCTCTTGATCGTAATTAAGTGAGACTCTTTAGGATTAGCTTAAAAATGAGCACATAGGCACACACTAAACATTATGTCCGGTCTACTGGCAGTTAAGTAGAGGAGAGATCTGATTATTCTTCTATATATTTTTTGGTCTATTAATTTTCCATTCGTGTTTTTGTCTAGTTGAATCGTAGAGCTCATTGGAGTGTTCATGGGCTTAGCACTATCCATTTCATATTTTTTTAGAATATCCTTAATATATTTTATTTGGTTAAGAAATGTTCCACTTTTCATTTATTTTACACTAAAGCCAAGAAAATAATTTAGCTCTCCCATCATGCTCATTTCAAACTCATTACTCATTATTTTTGAGAATTCATCACATAAATTTTTATCTGAAGATCCAAATAGAATGTCATCCATATAATTTGAACAATGCTAATTTCATCCTTAACCTTTTGTAGAACGATAGTGGTGTCCACACTACCCTTTAAAATTCTCTATCTAGTAAGAATGAGCTAATTCTTTCATACCAGGCTCTAGGTGCTTACTTTAACCCATATAATACCTTTTTTAACATGAATACATGGTTTAGAAATTATGAACTTTCAAATTTGGGGGGTTGCTCAATGTAAACATCCACTTTGATTACCCAATTTAGAAAAGCACTATTTACATCCATTTGATATAGGTTAAAACTTTTGAAGCAAGCAAAGGCTAAGAGCACCCTTATGGCTTCTAGTCTAGCTATTCGGGTAAAGGTTTCTTCAAAGTCTATGCCTTTAATCTGGTTATAACCTTTAGCTACTAGTCTGGCCTTATTTCTTACTATGGTTCCTAAGTCATTCACCTTATTTTTAAAGACCCATTTTGTTCCGACTACACTCTACTCTTTAGGTCTCTTGACTAGTTCTCAAACATCATTCCTAATGAATTGGTTTAATTCTTCTTGCATTGTTAGGATCCAAAATTCATCTCCTAAAGCTTGATCTATATTTTTGAGTTCTACCATAGAGATGATAGCAGAATGACTAACCTCCTTCCTAAGTTCATGCCTAATTCTCACAACTTTCGACGGGCCTCCTAAAATTAATTCTTTAGGATGACTAGAAGAGTATCTCCATTCTTTAGGCAAATCTTCCCGAGGTTCTCCCCTTTCTCCTATGGTCATAATTTCTACTCCTTAAATTGCCTCTACTTCATCTTCTTCAATTTTAGATTTAGAGGGCTTATCCAATTTGTCAAACACTATATGGGTGGACTCTTCTACTACTAGGGTTCTCTTATTGAAGATTCTATAGGCCTTACCTATAGATGAATAACCTAAGAAGACACCCTCATCAGACTTGGGATCAAATTTTCCTAAGAAAAGTTTGCCATTAATTAAGATAAAGTACTTGCAACCAAAGACATGTAAGTGTGAAAAATTCAGTGTCCGACCCTTAAGTAGTTTATAAGGAGCTTTATTCAGCTTCAATCTAATGTTTACCCTATTTAAGACATAACACGTTGTGTTTATCGCTTTTGCCTAAAAGTATCTAGGAGGAGTGTACTCATTTAACATTGCCCTAACAACTTATACCAAGGTTCTATTTTTTCTTTCTGCTATTTCATTTTGCTGTGGAGTTCTAGAGGCAGAGAAGTTATGCTCTATTCCTAACTCTTGAAAGAAAGATTCAAATCTTTCATTTTGAAACTCTCCACCATGATCATTATAGATTGTTGAAATTTTGTATCCTAATTTTTGTTGAATCCAAGTGGAGAAGATCTTAAATTCCTCAAACGACACATTCTTATGTACTAAAAATCTTACCCATATAAATCTAATGAAGTCGTCTACAATTACAAATCCATAATTCTTCCCACCTAGGCTAGCTGTGCTAACGGGTCCAAATAAGTCCATGTGAAGGATTTCTAGTGGCCTAGATGTGTTCACATCTTTGATTGAATGAATAGATGATTTTATTTGTTTTCCTAGTTGGCAGATATCACATAGATGGTCCTTTGTGAAGTCTAACTTAGGTATGCCTCTAAGTAGGTTTTTCTTAGTGATATTTCTAATTGTTTTCATACTAGTATGGAATAGTCTCCTATGTCATAGCCACGAGTCATCTATTATTATTTTAAACAAAATGAATTTGAATTTTCAATGCAATCAAGATCTAACATGTAAACATTATTTATATGTTTTCCTTCTAAAATAAGTTTATCATTTAAACTAATCAGGAATTTATCAGAAAGAAATTTTATGTCAAAACCTTTATCACATAATTGACTAATGCTTAATAAATTATGCTTTAAGCCATCAAATAATAAATTATTCTTAATTAAAAAAATTCTTAGCATTTCCAATAATACCTAATCCCACCACTTTCCTGGTGTTGTTATCTCCCAACATTACTTTGCCTCCGGTCCTGATCTCTAGTATAATGAACTTCTTCATGTCTCCAGTCACATGTTACAAGAAGCCACTATTAAGGTACCACATGCTCTCACTAGGTCTTTTGTGATAGCACCCCTACAAAGTCATTTAAGGGTTAGTGAGTTTGGGTTCCCCCTTTTGCTTGTATGAATGAGATGTATGCATGCTATGCTGTGATGAATATAATTTTGGTCTCCATACTAGGTGTGTCCTACAGTGAATCGTGCACGCACGGGCTATGTGACCTAACATGCAATAAGAGAAGCACCTAACATCGGGAAATGGGTTCACTAACCAATGAGGGTGGTGATGCCTCTTTCTAAAGTTGTGTGATGCATGCAATGTCGGGGATTTGCTTAGTTGGGCTAATGTGGATGATGTCTTATTTTTTTAAAAATGCTATGATTTTTCTTTAAATGTGTTATTTTGATATTCCAATCCTGCAACTTACCATTTTAAAAGATGTTTATTGTGATCTAACTCCAATGTAAGTTTCTCTAGTTTGTCAAACTCTTTTTCTAATTTAATATGCATTGTTTTCAAGTATTCATGTGCATGAGTTAATTCAACGTGCTTCTTATTTAATGCATCAAACTCATCAAGCAGGGACAAGTGATCTCTATCTAAATTAGAATTTTCTTTAACTAAGTTAGCATGCTCAGTTTGTAAGGTACTAAACTCAATATTTATACTACCATGCATTTTCCTTAACTTTCGATACAAGTCATGTATTTTCCTAGAAATAAGTAATAAATCTTCATATGAAAGTTGACATACCTCATCTTGATCCGATTGATCAAGATTATCGTTAACCATTAGACACAAATTTATTACCTCCTCCTCTGCTTCTTCTTATGACAATTCTGAGGTAGAGTTGACCCAAAATGCCTTTTGTGTCTTCATCTTCCCTTTCTTATATTTTGCTTTCTCCTAGCCTATTTCCTTAGTTGGTTGACTTTTTAAGTTGGGGCAATCAGCTCGAAGGTGACCTGGTTTACTGCACTCAAAATAAATTGTGTCAGATGAAACTTTAGTAGTTATTGAGCTTTTACCTTTGTTCAAGTTATTCTTATGACACCTTAGTTTTCTTTTCAGAAAGTTCTTGAATTGTCAGGTCATCAAGGCTATGTCATCTTCTTCCTCCGCTATAGAACTTTCACTTTCATAGTGGTTTTCTTTCAATTCCACTGTCCGCTCCTTTTTTTCTCCTGCATCACTTTGCCTTTGACTCACTCCTTGCTCGTACACAATGAGTGACCCAAGCAAATTGTCAATAGCATAAATGTTTAAATCTTTGGATTCGGTAATTATAGTAGTTTCAGGATCATAAGAACTCGGTAAGCATCTAATAATCTTATTAACTTTTTTGGAATTAGAAATTTCTCTACCCAAAGCATATAAGGATGTCACTATTTTGGTGATCCTAGTGTACATGTCAAATATTGTTTCACTAGGTTTCATATGGAAGAGTTTATAATCATGCAATATAATGTTAAGTTTAGACTATTTAACCTCACTAGTTTCTTCGTACGTGATGCACAGTCTATCCAAAATCTCTTCCTTACTAGCAGCACAGGTATATACTTTCATGTAGTCCTCATATTTCAATGCACAAAAGAAATAGTTTAAGCACTTCGCATTAAATTGTGCCAAATCCTTATCCTCATTGCTCCATTCACTAAAAGGTACTTGAGCTTTCATGCCATTCACAAGTTTAAACAGTGCAATGTAACTTTCTTGAACCAACATCCACATACAATAGTCTATAAACTGTAAAAAAGTAGACATTCTAATTTTCTAGAAATCAAACAGAATATTGTCAAATAGAGGTGGACGGGTTATTGAATAACTCTCCTTAGTATTACGATAACCATAATGAGACATAATCAAATTTTTAAAGTTTTTTAAAACACTAATTTTGAAACCCCGCTTTGATACCAATTGAAAGTACGAGATAAGCTGGGGGGGGGGGATGATTTGGAAAATTGTTGCAATAAAAAGACAATCCTAAGCAGGAGTTCTATTTTTTTTTTTGTATTTTTAAATTTTAAACAAGAAAATTAATTGATATGGAAGAAAATGCTTAAAACACAATTTGCAATAATAGATGGTGATAAATTAACTTGCACAATAAAGAATTTCACTATGATTTTCACCAAGTAATTTTAATAAAAATAAAATGCAGAACTTAAATAAAGTGCAGTATGGGAAAAATCACTCCAGAGAATTTATAGTGGTTCGGTCAATTGACCTATGTCCACTCCCCAAAGTCCTCCACTCCAGTATTTTCACTACTAAATAGTAATTCTCCTTTTTCCCCACAGCAAGGCAAAGAAGCATTTACAAACCTCACTTTCACCAACCCGACGTGGCTGAGTACCAAATGCTTTATGACCCTCCTAGTGACGGTAGTAAACTTTCTCATTTTTCTCCCTCCTAGAGAAGGCAGAGTACCTTAGAGGACACATATGTAGAAGAATCTCCTCCTTAGAGAGCCTCCCATATGATCTTCTTGGGCCATAGGAGGAGTACCATGTAGCAAGTTAGGAGCAACCATGTGATCTCACTCACACTCCTCCCTCACAAAGCCCACCTTCTCCTTCTTCTCACAAACCCTAAAATCTTTTCCAGAGCTCTCTCTCAAGGAATCTCACTCTAATCATGTTCCTCTCTCAAATATTAATTTCAAAAGATAGAAATTTAGATATTTAAATCAGGCTCTAAGAAACCCTAAAAATGTCAATTTAGCCATTATGATCTTACAGTACAATCCAATATCGTACAGTAAAAATAGTTTAAAACAACCTTCATCCTGGTATGAAGGATTACAAATAGCCAATAATTCTGAGTAATATCATACAGTACGATATAACATCATCTAGTATGATATGTAAAATCCTTTTATTTGTACAGGATGAATGCTGGGACGATGAAAACTCATCTCTATTCATCGTATGATATAATCGACATTGTATAATATGATATGCTAAAATCAAGGGATTGTCTGGTACGATGTCCGGGACGATCAAAAATAGCCTCGGTAACTCGTACTATATGACCATGTCATACAATATTATTACCAATATGTAATTAATCCTTGATTTGATTTACTAATCATGGGGTTAATTTAAGTAAATATTCAAAACTCATATAATACGATAGGATCAAATAGTACGATCAGTTCAAAATTTATGAATTAAGAACTTACTTAAATTAATATGACGGCTAGGGTTAGTAATTTTAAACACATTGTATAGTATAACATGGATCATATAATATGATTTGTTCAAAGATAGTTGTTGAGCCAGAGCGGATTATATAATACAATTTAAACTCGTATCGTACAATCAACAGAGAAAAATTTTTCTTCATTTTTTAAAACTCTCTTCTCCTGTGTGTGCATGGTTGCTTAGTTTTGCATTCAATTTGTGGCTAGGCTCAAGAAAAGAAAATTAATAATAAAAGAAAAATTTTAGGGTTATAGACTCCAAATCCTCCTCTACCTAGTTTTGAGCCTTCTTGTTGTTCTAAGTAATTCATGATCTTCTTGAAATGTTAATACTCATAGATAAGAGCAAAAAATAAAAAAATATTCAATGAATAATAATAATTCAATCAACATTATTTGTCATCATCAAAATCTCAGACTTGGGGTCATGGATTGCAACACTAGCAAAAGGAGAGTCACTTTGGTGATAGTGTAATACATGAAGAGGGAGTCTTCAAAGAGTGTATGTAGTTCTAGTTGGACCGAACCATTATAAATTTATGTGTTTTTATTTTATTGCCATTTTATTTTTCTACATATTTTATTTATGTGGTTTAAAAGTTTTTGGTTTGATAAAATTTTAATTGGTCCAAAATTATAAAAAAAAATTTCTATAAAATTTCCAAGACTTTTTTTAAAATTACCAATTCACCCACCTCTTGATTAGCATTATAATAATTTCTTTAGGTCTAACAACCTATACGGACTTTCACTTGTTAGTTAAGAAAGCAAGTGAAATCCTCTTTTCACTCAATCAAAGACATTAACACTAAAAAACCCTTAAAAGTCCAACACATGAATCTCTTTGGACCTGTCAATACTATAAGCATAGGAGAGAAAGTTTTTAGGTATGTAATTGTTGATGATTATTTGAGGTTTACTTAGGTTAGATTCCTATTTCATAAAAGTGAATCTTTCAAAGAGTTTAAGTATTTTTCCACTTGAATTCAAAGGAAGCTAGGTTGTGAAATTCTATTCATTTTTAGTGACCATGATGGAGAATTTGAAAATAAAAATTTGAATCTTTCTATAAGGAATAAGAAATAGACCTTAACTTTTTAGCTCCTAGAATCGCTCAACAGAATAAGTTAGCTAAATAGAATAACAAGATCCTGGTAGAAGCCGCAAGAGTCATGTTAGCTGAAAGCTCACTTCCTAAATACTTTTGGGCAGAAGCGATGAATACAACTTATTATGTTCTAAATAGGTTGAATGTTAGATCCAAGTTGAATAAGACACCCTATGAAATCCTGAAGGGTCGGACATTCAACCTCTCTCACCTTCTTGTCTTTGGATATAAACTATTTATTCTAAATAGCGAGAAATCTCTTTTAGGAAAGTTTGATCTCAAGTCTGATGAAAGAGTGTTCTTAGGTGACTATAGTGTTAAGAAATCCTTTAGAGTTTTCAATAAAAGAATACTAGTAGTTGAGGACACCTCTCATGTTGTATTTAATGAATTTGATAATTTTGGAGGGTTTAGGGTAGAAGAAGAAGAGGTTGTAGAAGCCACTTAATGATTAAAACTTGCAAATCTAAAGGAATAGGTAGAACCTGAAAATATACTATCTAGAGAATGAATATATTCTTCAAATCATCCTAAATAAATAATTTTAGGAGACTCATCTAAAGGTTTTAGAACTAGGCATGGACTTAAAAAAGAAGTAAACCACTTACCTTCATTTTAATGACTGATCCCACTAACATAAATCAAGCCTTATATGATGAATTTTAGATCTTAGCCATGCAAGAAGAGTTAAATTAATTAGTAAGAAATGATGTTTGGGAGCTAGTTAAAAGACTTAAGGACCAGAGTGTGGTTGGAACTAAGTGGGTTTTCAAAAAAAAAAAAAAGAATGATTCTGGTCTAGTTGTGAGAAATAAGGCAAGATTGGTGGCTAAGGGGTATAACCATATAGAAGGGATTGAGTTTAAAGAGACCTTTGCCCCTGTAGCAAGATTAGAAGCCATTAGCATGTTACTAACCTTTACTTATTTTAAGGGATTCAAACTTTACCAAATATATGTTAAGAGTTCCTTTCTGAATGAGGCAATAAAAGAAGATGTGTATGTTGAACAACCCCGTGGCTTTGAAATTTTAGAATTTTTTAATCTTGTGTTAAAATTTAAAAAAAAAGCATTACTGGACTAAAATAAGCACCCATGATATGGTATAAAAGGCTAAGAACATTCTTATTAGAAAGAATCTTTATTAAGGGGAGCATAGACACCACCCTATTTTTGATAAGGTGGGAGATGAATTACTCATTATCCAAATTTATGTTGAAGATATTTTATTTGAAACTTCTGATAAAAATCTTTGTGATTAGTTTTCAAAAATAATGAGTAAGGAATTTGAGATGAGTATGATGGGAGAACTAACCTACTTTCTTGAATTTAGCATAAGGCAAAAGAATGATGAAACTTTTTTTAGTCAATCGAAATACATTAAGGTCATCCTTAAAAAATATGAAATGGATAAGCCAAGCCAATCAACACTCCCATGAGTTTCCTTTTTCAGTTAGATAAGGATTCAAATGAAAAATCTATTGATCAAAAGAAATACATAGGAATAATTAGATCACTTCCTTTCTTGACTACTAGAGACTCGATATTTTGTTTAGTATTTATCTCTGTGCTAGATTTCAAGCTGATCCACAAGAGTCTCTCTTGACTTTTATTAAGAGAATTCTTAGGTATCTCTTAGGAACCCCTGACTTAAAAATCTGGTTTCATGGGTATAACACCTCCTTTAACATCATAAGATTTTCTAATTCAAATTTTGTAGGATGCTGAGTTGATATAAAAAGCACTTCTAAATCATGTCAATTTATAGGACAATTCTTAGTCTCCTTGTCCAATAGAAAATATAACTCAAATGCCCTATCCATTGCCAAAGTAGAGAACATAGCCTTAGGAAGTTATGGCCCATGTCCTCTAGTAAAGATTCCCTGTAGGCACAATTTCAATCCTATGTGATAACACTAGTTCCATTTGCATTTTAAAGAACCCAATCTAACACTCTAGAACCAAACACATTGACATAAGGCACCACTTCATTAGGTTGCATGTTAAAGAAGACATAGAATTATGCCATGTAGCCACTGGAAACCAATTTGCTGATATCTTTACAAAACTATTGTCCTTTGAAACATTCAACATCTTAAGAACTAGATTAGGTGTAATAATTATTAATGCTTAAAATTTTTTCTTTTTATTTTTGATGTTTTTTTTAATTTTATTTTTATATATGATTATTTTTATGTGTTTCTATTTTATGTTCTTATTTTTCTTTGGTTTTTTTATGTTAAAAAAAAGGGGGAATCAAATCAATGCTCACTCATGATTTTTAATTCTCAAATGATAAATTTTCTTTTCCTTTGGCTTTAGAAATTAGTAAGCAGTGCATGACTTATCTAAATTAGTTAAAGGAAGAAAATTTAATGATTGTCACTCTTTCTCTAACTCCTTTAGTGGTATATTTTTCTTTTTGAAGCAAAATCTATTTAAATTTAAAAGTTTGATTTTGAAATTGAGATCTATTTTTATCTTTCTACAATAATCTAACACATATGAATGATGCTCAAGTCATTGCATCACTTTTCAAGTTTTTATAATCAAGTTGTTGCATCTATCATATGGTTATGTTTCTATTTTATGGTTTACTCTTCATTAAATTAGAGAGTGAGTTTTTCTTCTCTTATATTTGGAAGATTATCTCACAATTGAGATTCTTTAATGATTTTGAATGGAAACCAGCTTGTAAAAATTATAAGAGGCAAAATGTGAGCCTAAAAGAAAATTGAAAAGATGCGCAATGACCGCCAAATAGTTGCAGGATACACCAAAGTGTATAAATAATAAAAAGATGTAGAAAGTGCACTAGATAACTGAAAAAGAGGCATAAAATGAACCCACGAAAAAAAAGCTTCATTCTCTTTCAAATCTTTAAAATCTTAGAAGGATTCATGTACCACTTGATATCTTCTAACACTTGAATTTTGACAATCATGATTTTGGTTAATTACTTTCCAATATTATTCTATAAGATATTTTTCTAAAACAAAGTTTGAAAAAATCACTTTTCTTATCCGATTACTTTTCTAAATTAGGTTTTTATTTAAAATGAATTCTAACATGTAGGGAGTCTAAGATAAGGTTAATAAGATTGATTTTCTACCCTTTCTAGATTTTAGTGTTGTTAATTCATTTCTTACTAATCTTTAATCTACTCAGAAGGGAAATTTATCATTTACTAGAGTTGATTGATTAAAACCAAATTTCTTTTATTTTGATTTTTGACTAGTTTTTGGTGTTGTTTTATATTATATTTTTTTTATTTTTAATTTTGAAATCCTCGTGATCCTCACATTTTATGTCTTGAACTTTTTCTATTTTGCTTACATCATCCATGATGATCCACATCGTCCTATACGATCTGAAAAAAATTACACCTCATGGATTACAACACATCTAATGATAAATATAAACCAAGTATTGGTGATCATACTAGATGATTCTCATTTTGTTTTATACGATCCATATGGCAGAAATGGTTAGACAATTTGAATGCTATTAGGTTGATACATTATTATACATCCTCCTGGACGATACATGTGTTTGTCCATACGATCCAATTATTCAATGGTCATACAAGCTGATTCATCGGGATGATTACTCTATGTTTAATTGTGTAGTATAATATCTGATTGTCCTAGGTGATAAGATAAACTTTTTTTTTTATGAATCGTCATGATGAAATTATTATACCTGATCATCTTAAATGATCTCATGATCATTCTGGACAATTTTCTCAAGTCTATATAAACAGCCTAGCTCCATGGTCTTCTTCACACAAATTCTCCAAATGTTTCTTCCTTCTTTAAAATATGATCTTTTATAATGACTAGTGGTAAAAGATATCGTGCACTCATAGGCAGCTCTTCCAAGAGTGCTGTTGATTCTCGATTTATTAAAGCTGCTGATGAAGCTGCTTACACCTACTATAAATCTGCTGGGATTAACCCCTCAAAAGTTTTTAATCAGGAGGTTTTGACCTATCTGGTACTAAATATTTTTGCTCGCACCACTCTTGGTTTTGTTCTTACACTTACTTTTCCTTTCAATTTCAAATTGCTTTTTAAATTCTTTGCGAGTCTCCACCTAAATTTTGACTTTACTACACTCTAATTATAGTTAATAGACTCCTTGTTGAAATCACATATCAAGAGTTATATGAATTTCTTCACTATCCACCACTAAAGACAAAATCCATATTTTGGCTTCAGATCCTGAGTTTAATTGGGGCCCTACTAATCCCCTTCTTAGAGAAACTAATGCCCCCTATCATGACTATGTAACCAATACCTTTGCAAAAGATGACCGAACCATCCAGAATATTCTTCACTCCTCCATTATCCCTAAAGTTGAGGATTGAATTCATATTACTCACAACCTGTCACTTGCCCCCTACTACATAATGGCTTATTCATATTTTAATGCCATTGATCTTTTATTATGCTACATTGAACATCTAACCACTATTAGGGATTTCAATCACAAAAGAAAGCTAAATCTAGCCTTAGGACATATTATTAACTTTGTCCTAGAATCTAAATACAACCTTCAATATCCATGCCCACCTAATCACCTCCCTATTTTCTACTCAAATAACTCCTTCCATATCCTTCACATTACTCATCATCACCCTATGTATGAGGAGGCTATAGTAGAAGAGGAAGGACCTATTCCTACACCTATCCCTATCCACCAACACTCCTAAATAGATCATCTGGTTCATTTGTTTGACTAGTGGGAAGCAAGGTTTTAATACTACGTAGCCGAGCATCAGTATTAGCATGACCAATATTTAGCTCGGTTTGATGCATACACAGCCTAGCAACAATAACATGATCATGATATGTTCTGGTTTGGTGAGTAGTTTAGCTCTCTTCACCATTACTTTCAGCAGCCACCACCACCACGCCCACCAGATTAGGGTTCATCTTTTTTCTAGTTTATCTGTGCTTTTGTTGTTGTGTTTGTAGTGGTCTTCCTTTATGTACTTTATTTTGTTTGGTATTTTTCTTTTTTCCTCTATTTTATGATGTAAAAAGGGGGAGTAATGTGTTGTTTGCATATGTTTTAGTAGAATTTGCCTTGTTCTATTTCTATCTTTTTTATATGTCTCATTATTTCTTAAAAAACAAAAAAAAAATGAAAAAATAAAAATAAAAATTTTCCTTACATTAAAATTTTTTAACAATAATATTTGCCATCATAAAAAAGGGGGAGATTATTACAAATCTAGGCCAAAGCATAATAATTTTGATGATAACAAATATTATTGTTTCCTTACTACTACTATTCTTGCATATCTTTATTGTTTTCCTTGCTTACTAACTTTTCAGGTCCACAAATTCAATTACAATGCAAATCAACTCAAGATCTAGTAGACTAGGGTTGAGTCTATTTATAATTTCATTTTCAATATACTTTTTATTTTTCTTGAGTCAAGTCATGTATTTGGTCGACCCCAAGCAAAGTAACCTTGCACACACATATTCAAGGGAGGTGATTTAGTGAGTTAGAGTTTTTTTTTTGAACTAATCATACATGATAATTTAAATCATATTGGATGATCGGTTAAAAATAAAAACCCTAACTAGGGTATCCCTGGTAATTAAGCTTGCTTAACTAATCATAGAATAATAATACATCACTTCCGAAATGGCTAATTCTCGTGCTCTGGCATTCTCACGTGCGATTCTATCTTCCTCTATTCATCTTCATAGTTTCCACTATTGCTTATTGATTGAGTTTTTGATATAGGTTTTCTATCCTCGATTCTCCTTCTTACCAAGGCCTTTTATCCTTAGGTCGCTCTCCTCTCTTTATGGAGATGGGTCCATCCTCTACGATACCTGATGTTTGGGGTGTTCCACCCTCAGTACCCACTGCTTCATCAAAAGGTTTGTTGATTAATGATGATTCTGGCTCTAGATCTCATTCTTTTCATGATGTGTTGGCTGGATCTTCCTCTTTGAGGGAACCTACAGTTTTGTTCACTAAATCGATGGTGAAAGGGTATATTGTGATTTTGATTTATAATGATGACATTCTTAAACTGCTAGTCCATACCCATTTACACTTGTCGGTAAGTTTTCGGTTCAGAGGCCGAACCTTGATGCGATTCAAAAATTTTTTGGAAAGTGAAAATTATATGGTAATTTCTTGATGATGACATTATAGTATGGTTTTTGCTAGGAGAGCTTATTACATTCTAAATTGTCAAATGAGATTACTTTAGTGGACTCCATTTTTTGAAGTTAAAGAAGAATTTCGTATTGTTCTGATAAGAATTTTGTATTGTTCTGATATGGATTTAAATGTTGACCTCATTTTTGTATGAGGTCACTAAAACCCTTCCAGAATCCAGATCCTTTCCTAAAGCCAGCCCTTAGGGCCTATTCTAGACCTTAGGATCCTTCCTAAAGCCAGACCTTAGGGCCTATTCTAGACCTTAGGATCCTTCTAGAGCCAAAACCTTAGGGCCTACTCTAGAGCTTAGGATTCTTCCATATCCAAATCCTAGGACTCCTCTAGATCCTAGGATCAATCCAGACTTCAAATCAATCCCATCCCTTTGATCCATTCTAACCTCAAATTAATCCCATACCTTTGATCAACTTTAACATCAAATCAATTCCTACTTTTGATCAATTCAAATCTCAAACTTCATTCAATCCAAATTCTAATTAATCTAAGCTTCAACCACATCCAAACCTTGATCCAATCTACTTAACAATTCAAACTTCAACTTTGACTTTGAACCTACCCTTGATCTAACTTTGACCCTATCCATTCATTAACAATCACCACATGATTGTTAATGATTTGAATACTTCAATATTAATCTTTCAAACTTAAAATCCATTCCAAATCCAGAAATCCAAACCCAAATCCTAAGCCTTAGGGCCCTGTCCTAAAGACCTTTTTCATTGAATTTTCAAATACTTTGAAACCCAGTTTAATGACCTCTGATTCAAAGTCTACCACTTGCAAAGTGATAGGACATGTCTCTAGAGGTTACCCCTCAAATTTGAGCCCATTCTGAGGTCTCTAGCCCCAGAGTCTAAATCAAAATCCAAAGGCTGTAAAACCTTCAAATATTTACAGCCTATGCCACTGGACCTTTGGCCTTGAAGATTTTGACCTTAGAACTTTCACCAAAGCTTCTAATCAATTCCAGACCATTAATCTTGATATGTTGAGCAGTAAACTGAAACTTTCTGGACTCATTTTAGCCCTTAGTGGTCATGAGCCCAAAGTGACCGAAATACCCCTGTGGGGCTCAAACATGCTTTTTTAAACCAAATGAACTCCAAATTGAATGCAATCACTTGCAGCAAGTTTCAAATATCATTTTAAACCTGTTGAATCCAATCCCAGCTCCTAGGTCAATTTGATTGACCCAGTCAACATGGTTTGACCCAATGAACCCTTAAGGTTTCAAATGAACCATTCCAACCCGTTTAACCACATCAATATCTTCAAACTCTTAAAATCATTCCATTCAAAGCCTTGAACATTTCTAAACCTATTTTGAGCTCAACCCAACTTGGTTTGACCAAGTCAACCCTAAATCCTTGGTCAAAATTGTGGTGGCATTTGCTCCCATCCTTTCTAGCCTTGACTTTGACCTTTGACCCTTGATTGAACCATTTCAAATATCCCTCTCCCTCCTTAAGTGCCACATCACTAACCTCGACCTGGTTGACTGGTCAAACCAAGTCAACAAAGCCCTAAATCCCTCCTTGAATTGGTCAAACCTTCTATTTAACTTCAAGGAGTGTGAGATTAGGCTTGGAAGCTCTCCCATTGGCTGCCCCTATTTCCCTTCATGCCACATCAGCACCCATTGACCAGTTGACCGGTCAAAGTGGTCAATTCCCCCCTTAAACCCTATTTTCATGTTCAAAGCCCTATTTCCTCCTTATATCACATGCCTAAAAGTCTCCTTTTGCTTTATTTCCCTAACTAATCCTGTCTTAAGCTGCTCCAAGGGCCTGGCTTAGGCTATTTAGGCAATGTTCCCTCTCACTCATCCCAAGTCCACCCAATAGGAGCTTGGCTTGTCCAGCCCTTTCCGCAGCCTTCCAGCTTTCCCAGGGACAGGTGGCATCATCTGGAGAGCCCCTGCATCGATCCTAGCCATCCAATCTAGCCCAGCTCGTTTGAATAGGGAGAAAGGCAACTTTTGAGGAGGATTGATCAAAGCAGCCTCTCTCACTAACCCTAGCCTCCCAGATCGAACTCTTAGTTCGTTTTGAATCTCCAGGGCCTCCTCTACCTTCCCACTACAAAACCCAGGTGGTTGCACGTCACCGGCGGCGAGTTCTCCGGCGAAACCACCACCTAGACCGTCTCAAGCCCATAGCAGCCGATCCAGACGCGTTCGAGCTTGGATTTTCGCTGGGAATCTTCACTTGGACAATCTACAAGCTCAACCATCCAGAAATTTCGAAGATCTAACGGTATAACTCCCTAAAACCCTAGATCTAGGTCACATTAGTTAGGTCTAAATAGCTTTACGCTTTTAGGGTTTTAGCTAAAACAAACTATTCCCCATGATTTCTGTTCATGTCCTTAATCTATGTTTAAAATTTTAAGTGAAATGATTGATCCGATCGAGAGAACGAAGCGAAATATGTTTTCTAGGGCGTCACTCACGGTCTCCGGCGAGTGTACGTTTTCTGGACCGTTGATCGTTCGATCAACGGTCCAGATCGAGCCTTTCCGCGGTTTGATCCGACCGCGCATTCGATCTCTCGTTCGATCAGTCGTCCGGCGAGATCTAGGTCATCTATTCGGAATAGCGGGATCGAATCTCCGCCGTCTGATCCTCTCCTGGTGAGATCAGACCGCGGGATCTGATCTCAGCCGTTGGATCGAACCCGCGGTTAATCCAACGGCTGTTACGCGCCGCTGACGTGGTTAAGTGAAAACCGCGTGAAACGGCCAGCGGCCGACGCGTGTCCCCGCCGCCGCGCGGTTTCGATCCCGCCAATCCTAGCGCGCCGCGTGTCTGACCGCCGCCATTTAATTAAAAAATAATGAGTTTTAATTAGTTTTAATTGCTGAAACTTAAATAAATCATAGTAAATCAAATATATAACCAAAAATTAAGTATAATATATCAAACTTTTCAGAATTTCATCTAGTTTATTTTAAAAATAAAATCAGTTTATTTTGACTATTATTTTACTGGTAATTTAAGAAATACAGAAACATGTATTTCATTTTTAATTAATTATATATAAATTATTTTTATCTGAAATTTGGCATGCATGTTGTTGAATGCATGGCTGGTCTCCAGAAAAATTTTCAGTATTATTTGAATAGGTTTTGAAGGTATTTTGAATTATTGGAGTATTTTCATCCTTTCTTTATATTTAATTAAATATTAAGTATTTAAAAAAAATACAAGAAATATATTTTATTATTTCCAAACTTCTATGGAGATCAGTGGATCCTTCAACCCATTAACATGTATTTTGATAATATATTTAATCATTTTATAATATATATATTTCTATTTATATATATAAATTCATTTATATATTTATGTATTTTAATATATATTTTGAAATTTTATATATATACATGTAAATCCCTAAGTGTTTAAGAGTCATTTGAGATCTTAAATGTTGATTAAGCATGTTTGAATAGAAATGAAGGGGATGATTAGTGAATAATCATTCCTTGATTATTCACTAATTTTGTCTTAATTATGTTAATTAGTTAATTGCATGTTTAAGGTGCACACACCACTTAGTCTAAGGCTCTCCTAGATTTAGGTGTTGAATGTGTTTATGTGATTCATGCATGCCTTATGTATTGAGTATGAGGGTTAGTTCAAACATTGATTCAAGTCCATCAAAACTAGTGACATATTTAAGGACAATAATTAAGGACTCATGTATAGAAAACTTAGAAAAATTTCAATAATTAGGATTCACCTCCTCTTTAGTTGAAACTTTGAACATTTGAACTTAGTGACATCCTCAGCCCCTAGAGAAATTTTCACTAATTTTTGAGGTCATTAGGTCCCCTAATTAGTTTTCTAAGTCTTAAACCCTTAATTAAGCCTTTAAAACTTCTAAAAATTGTAATAAATCCAATTTAAATCCAAAAATTACATGTAAACCCTCAAACTGACCAGAATTCAGTCCTTAATCTGTGATAATTAAAAGCCCTTTGATTTGACAGCAATTTAAACCCTAACTTAATTTTAAGTGAAAACCAATATGTAATTAAGATAATTAATTAATAATAATATAAAAATCCAAAAATTTCCCAAACACTTGGGGATCCCTCCTTAGGTTATTTCTGACCTTTGGAGGTGTTTTCAAGAAGTTGGGAACTTGTTTGAAGCAAAATCACAAAAGAGGCCTTCTAATTAAGAAATTCCCAAAACTCATTAAAATGCCCAAACTTCAATAATCCATAACTAATTCTAGAAAAATCCAAATTACCCAAACTCACTTGCATTCAACTCATATTGATGTCTAGTATTTATTAAAAATATTAAATTCCAGGAATTTGCAATATTTTAAACAGTCAACAAATCGGTCAACTTTAAGTCAAAACTAGTTCAAAACTTCAAACCTTTGTAATAAAATGTAGAAAAATCCGATTTTAACGTACCTACCTTCTAACTGATCGTAGTAAGGTCTAGTATTTTAATAAAATACAAACATTTCAGAATTTGGTCTTAATCAAAAAGTCTTTTTTTTTCAACCCCTTAATTAAATCATTAAAATATTCAAAAATTCATAAAACTCATAATCATTCTAAAATTCAGAAAATATTGGTTTAATGTCCAAAACACTTAACAAATCCTTTAAAACACAACAACCACCCTAAAGTTGAAGTTTATTGGCTGGACTACTCCGGGCTGCGGGGCTAAGTGTCCTAAGGAGGCTGGTTCCTCGAGCCTGGTGGCACAACGCCACGAATGGATTCTAAAGGGTGTCAAACCTTAAAATGGATTAACCTTTTAATTATTTAACATTTTTAAAAGTCTCTAATTCAATTACATTAATTTGGTTTATCGGCTGGACTACTCCGGGCTGCGGGGCTAAGTGTCCTAAGGAGGCTGGTTCCTCGAGCCTGGTGGCACAACGCCACGAATCAATTAATGGCAAACTTAAATTAATCAACTTTAAAAATCAGTAATTAACTCATTTTAATATTAATCCACTCTTTTAATTCCAACCAATTTAAATAACTTAATCAACCCCGATTGCTACTGGGTAACCCAGGCCTACGAGGCTATTAGCTTAGCCCCAAGGAAGGTGAAATAAACTTCACGGCCTCGGTGTGAAACAAAGGTAGTAATCAATTAACTTTTAAAACATGTTTAATTAAAATTCTTAATCTACTAATACTTAAATTTTAATCTAAATACCCTTTTAAGCCTTAACAAACTCAGACTTTTAGATAACTTTAATTAATCACCCAACTTAGGATATACCCCCGCCACACTACCTTTCACACACACTTTAGATGTTGTGCTAGGACAACCAACTCTAGATCTAGGTTAGGCCGGTGTTTACTTTACTGCTGTGTGCCGGATTTTTCGTAGTTTTCACTGCATGTTGTGGATGAAATTGCTTTGCTATGTCTGCTTACTTTTTCTGTACTCTGTGGATGGATTGATGTGTTTGGCGACTAGATTACCCTTAGGTTAGGTACGATCTGGATGTTGACACAGTTTTCTGCAGGTGGCCACGCTCATGCAGGGCAATATAAAAAGGGGGCAAATCAAAAAAAAATGCATAAATATTATAAACTCTTTGCACAGGTGCTTCAGCTGCTAAAGCCCCCAAATCATAAAAAGAGCGTGGCCAGTGTGTTTACTTTCTTTTCTGCTCATATGCAACTGCTTGGGAATAACTGCTTTATTTATATTAATTGCTTAGGATAACCTTGCAGGTGAGTCTAGATTTTTATTTTGATATCAATGTAATTTGTATAATTGTTAAGTGTTGTGAAAGTTAAGTTTGAGTTTGGGATACATAGATCCAAAGCTTGGATTCCAAAGAGGAAAGGATACCCCTTTGGGGAACACTCCTTTTCCATTTGGAAATCCAAATTTGGATCATACTTCTTCCTTACCCAAAGAGGAAAGAGTGGCCTTCCCCTTAGAGGGAAGTGCCCTCTTATCCATTTGGGTAATCTACTACGAAGATTCCAAGAAGATTGAAGAAAAGGAGTCCAAAGAAGAATGAAATTGAAGATTTGAAGATTTGAAGATTGAGAGTATCCCACTCAAAATAACTTGCGTCGTTACTAGGTTTAGAATCCGGGTTGTTGTCAGTGGTGCCCGGCCACTTTACTTTCTGCAATATTCTGGTTTGTAATAAGAAGGCAATTTGCCTATGGACATTTATTAATTAATTTATATTTGATGTGATGAATTGATTGCCTTTAGGATTACTTGTTTTTATTAGTTTTTTGGCGATTGTGTGCCGCTTTTGTTTTCGCCTGGATACGTGAGGCTCGTGAGGGTGTGAAAGTTTTTTTATACTCATAATTTTAAAAGTCTAAAATTTTAGTGAGTCTAAACAACATAGAAAGATAACGAATCTAGGGAATTAGCCGGGGATCGACCCTGGGGTCGCATGCATATTTTTGCATTCTTCTTTCCTTGTTTTAGACCCTTCCCCGCCTGCGGGTAGAGTCCGGATAGTCTGACCTATGAGGACGAGGTGCCGGACCTGGGGAAGTCCAGTCTTCTAAAAAACTATTTTATAAGCCTGTTTTTAAAATTTCAAGCATATTTGATTTGAGGTGTTAACCAGCATGCATTGCATTAGATACAAATTAAAGAGTCAAAATTTTAATTTCATAGTCCTTAGCATTTTAGCACCCAACATAAGTCCAAGGGGCCAATTAGGAAAATCTCTAGATGTCGGCCCCGACTCTCCAAAACTTTAATTACAACGTCCCTACCATTCTTTCATAAAAAGACCGGATTCATGTATTTTAAATCGATTAGGTGGTTAGCTGGCTCCCCAATCCAGGCCGGGGTAAGTCCAGACCTTGCACTGCATTAGTTAGGATCGGACGACTGTGGTCCAGTGTCCAAAATAGATTTAGGATCCGGGGCAGATCTTTGATTATAAGACCCCAAATTTCGGGAATATAGTCCCAAATTTCTAATAAAATGCTCAACTCTAATTAAAATTTTCTTTTAATCCTAAAACATAAAGCCTAACACCTAGATTAAGTTGGGACACTTCCGGATGGTTCTGGAATCTCAAAGTGTCCCCTACCTCTCATCCTTTGAATCTGTTAATAACTGCTCAATTTTGATCCATTTCCTCTTGATCTTTTCCAATAATTCTATTCATACTTTGATATCACTCCTAGAAAATCTAACAAAATTTCGTTCTTATTCTAATCGAGAGTTTTCGTAGGGGACTTTGTCTCCCTACGATGTAATTAACTACGAGGGCTTGCGCTCGTAGGAGATTTGGAACCCCACACACCTGATTTTAAAATTGATTTTAAAACTTCACTAGATTTCTTTGGGAAAAGTTAAAGAATGATCGTCGTCGTTGCATTAGAAGAATTATCGTAGAATGGTGTCATTTCCCTTTGGGGAGATACATCCTTCTTCGATAAGGCTTTGGATGTGAATGCGACGATCATACTTCTTGGATATTGTAATTGGGTACTTAGTTGAACTCTACTTTGTTCCCTCGGGGCCATATGAAGTTCTCTTTAGAACCCGATCATAATATTCAAGATGTGTTTACATAATTCTAAGCCTGAACACCGTTATGAAGGTTTATCTTCGTCCCCCGGGGTGATATATTCTTTCTAACGAGTTGGTTCGACCTTAGAATTAGAACTCAACCTTAATCTTAAAATCCCCAAAGAAAACTAATATTTTTTCAAAACCTGTTTTCAAAATTCCACCAACAAAAAAATGGCACGCCCGGTGGGACCAATCTCTCTCTCTATCTTTAATAAGAATGAAATTTTGTTTCATCGGTAGTCTTAACTACCTTTCTTCCGTTGGCCTCTCAATCCATTTCCCCCTTGGGTGAGTGTGGCCAACATCTAGAATAACTTAAAACATCAAGAGAGAGGTTCTACCTCCAAATGTTCGTTAAAAAAATATATATATGTTAATAATGCCGCTTTCAAAATACCTCTTTTGAAATTGAAAGGAAAAGACTTTTGAAGATTTGAGATACACTAGTCTTAACCTCTTTACCATTCCGACTTTCAAGAATAAAGAGGCTAAACCATTGAATTTACTAGGGATTTTCTTATAGTTCCATAAGCCTTCGGGCAAGGGGAAACTCTGTCCGTTGCATTTTGGATCTTATAAGAAGAATCCGTCTCAAATCATTCAAACTTCAAATTCTTTCAACAAAAAAAAACCAAACAAAACAAAATCCAAAACCCTTTTACTCCAAAACCTCATATGTTACCTCATAAGATTATTGTGTGGGTTAACATATGTTGATTTTTTTTTGGCATGTACTTAGTCTCTTTATCTCCCTAACATGTGTTGAATTTTTCTACCATTCAATATGTGTTGGGAGGTTGGGATTATCCTACAAGCTTTAAGTTTTAAAATGACAAACACTTCTTCTTCAAGAAATCTAATTTCAAACCATTCTTTAATTTTCAGAAAATATCCGATGGCTGGCAAGTTGATCTTTACCTTTGACCGTGAGCTCTCTTCGACTGTGAATGACCTAGGGAGAACTGTTGTTTTTGGATTAGGCTTTGACACTCTTGAGTTTTACATGGATGGACAAGAGGTAGTCAAGTTGGATGCCACCAAGAATCCCACCCCTGAGCTTGAGTTGATTGTGGGAGCTACTTCTGTTGCACCTGTTAAGATTGAGACACCAAAGTTGCCTGAGTCAGTTGTTGAGATCCCTACTGAGGTCAAATCTGTTTTTGAAAAAGGGTCTTGTTCTGGGCTTACCTTTGCAACTAAGAATCAGAAGAAGAATTACTTAAGGAGACTTAGAAAGAGGATCTCCAAGGCCAAAAGGATTGTGCCTTTTAAGACCTTAGCTCAGGTAGAGCCTGAGGCTGGTGAGGAACTACCTATTCCTGCATCCTCTCCCCTTCTGAAAGGGAGTCGCTTTTTCCCCTTAGCTTCTGCTCAAGGGGAGGAGAGGGTATCTAGGATAGCCCGTTCCCCACCATGCCCAGTCGACTACTCGACTAAGAAAACTTCAAAAGAGAAACATCTGCAGAAGACTAGAGCACTAAGGAATATAATTCACACCTGTGCTGCACAATCTGGACAGACCAAAGAGCAGTATTTGAGTCAGCTGAAGGGAGTGATCTCCCATCGCTTCCAGAAGGAAGTGTTGAAAGAAGAGGCATCTGAGGCTAAGAACCTAACTCCACAACATGTTAGGAGAAACAAGAAATATGTTAGACAGCCTGCTACTTCGGTGCTAGTGGATGGATATCACTGGGCGCCACGCCCTCCTTCTTCCAAAACGGAGGGTATTGTGTTGACTGGGTCCGAGAGAGGCCGCCATCCTCATGGTAGACCCCCGGTACCCCCTCCCAAACCTGTGAGGTTGGCCTCAATGATTGTTAACCCTAAGGAAAATGAAGCGCTAAAACATTTGGATGTTAAGGGAAAGAGGCCCAAGTCTCCTGAGAAGAAATATGTTCCTAAAAGGACCAAGTTGGAGAACTTACCACCACCTCCAAGAACTCCTAAGTTCATTCTCCAACTCCAACGGGTTACAACAACACCTTCTCCAGTTTTGACTGAGTTGAGGGGCATTCAACCTAGCACTTCCGTTGTTGTAGTGGATGGTGTTACTAGAGCAAGTCCTACTCCTGATTTAGCAGTAATTCCGGTTGATGGTCCAGTTGCTGATTGCACTGATCTATGTGTCATTCCTAGGCTTCCTACACCGGAGTCCGAGGACCTTACCTTACCAGATGTAGGAGCTATTTCCCTACAAGCTCCTGCTTCACCTCCTGAGGTACGTGCCCCTCTCCTTGTAGAGAACGCCACTCTTCTGACTACCGATTTTGGGACAGTCGAGGAGGAGGGAATTGACCTGGATCTCAATTTAGAAGAAGAAGAGCCAACCACAGAGCCAAAATTAGATCCTAATCCGAAGCTTACTGAGATAATTTATACGCTAGAGAAGGAAGAACTCTTTGACATAGCTGCTTACAAAGGGTACTTACCCCTCGATCCTGAGTCTATTGGGGACAGACCAATTGGGGAGGTAGTACAAGAAATAAGAAACATTCTGTACAAGAAGGAAGAGGTAGCAACCTTTGATCCAGACCTGGATGACCTCCTAGGAGACACAGATGATCATGTTGGTAGCGTCTCCATGGTCGAAACTAGAGGATCCAGCAAAGAGGCTGAACCTAGCAAACGTAGGCCTACCAAAGACGATGATTCACACGTTGTTGGGTCCGATTCAGATGAGTCTGTGAGGACCAAGGATGAGGAGTATATAAAAAATCTGGAGAATCAGCTGAAAAACATGATGTTACAAGTTAAGGAGATGCAAGAAAGATTCGACAAGTCAGAGCAGGACTCACTCAGAATTCAGCAAACAGCTCGAGAGATTGTGGAAAGAGTTAAGAAGACAGAATCCAATCCCAAGCCTCCCGAGTCAGCACCAGTGATCCCTCCTTGCCTATTAGAGACATCTCCAGCCCCACCTACAGCTCTCCCTGTTCCTCCAACTTTGCCTCAGAAGGATATTAAGCAACTGATCGAGGACCAGGTAAGGGAGGCCTTAGCCTTTTCACAAGAAACTGCATCTATTCCAAAGGGTAGACCATACCCCGAAGAATATGATTCAGTTCCCTACCCAAAGGGCTTTGTGCCACCAACTTTTAAGATTTTCACTGGAGTTGAAAACCCGAGACAGCATTTGGCCCACTTCAGAGCAAGTTGTTGCAATGCGGGAGGGTCTGATGCTCTACTCTTTCGCCAATTTGTAAGTAGCTTATCCGGCATTGCTTTCGAGTGGTACGCAGATCTGCCCAATGGTTCAGTAAGAACTTTCTGTGATTTAGAAAACCTTTTCCTCAAAAGATTTTCTGGAGCACAACAACGAACCACTGTGGGCGATTTGGTTGTTGAAAAGCAAAAGCCGGGAGAGTCTCTGGTTGAGTACATCTTGAGGTGGCGAAACCTCTCGATGAAGTGTGAACCCCAGTTGCAAGAGCAACATGCAGTGGAAATACTTCTTAAGAACATTCACGGCCCTGTTGCTTTTCTCCTGAAGGGTTTCACTATTAAAACTTTTGAGAAGCTTCTTAATAAGGCTAGCAATTTGCAGGAAGAGGCTCATAGGATGCCATTCCTACGGGAGCAGTCTGAAGATAAGAAGGGTCCTAGATTGGTTAAGACATTTGAGAAAAAGGCGGTAGTGTCAGCAGTTGACAAAGGAAAGAGGCCAATGGTCAGTCAGCCTAGTGCTCCTCCACCACCGCCACCACAGCCAGTTCAGAGACAGCCTTTCCAGGTTACTCCTCAGTACACCAGAGACCCTGTACCTTTTAGAGAGAGATTGGCAAAACCATATCCATTTAAAAGGGAGTCAGTTAAGAAGATTTTCAGGAGTCTATTAAAGAAACCAGATTTTCAGTTGCCAGAGGCTAGGAGGCCTGAGGATGAAAGTAAGAAAGATGATCCCAAGTACTGTCCATACCACCGGATGCTTAGTCACCCTCTAGAAGACTGTGTTGTGTTCAAAGACTGGCTTGAGAGGAACTACACCCAAGGTAACATCATAATTCCTAAGGAATACTTGGTTGATCCAGAAAAAGCTTCCATTAAGACCATTTCAGGTAACTCTCTTAACCTTCCTTGTTTTATTGAAGATGGTTGGGACGTCGCTTTGTCCCGGGCACTTAAAAAGTCGATTAACAAGTCTTTTCGTCTTTCTCAACAGCTAACTACGATAGCCCAGGATCCGGTGTGGGAGGTTGACCTGGACGCTTCGCAGGAGGATGTTGAGCCACCTTCCTCTCCAGTAGTCACAGGAACTACTGCCAAATGTTTTAAAGAAAAAGAAGTTGATTTTGTAGAGAGGAAGTGTGTAGATGAGAGATGTATTAGGATGGCGGATGGGGGTGTTAAGACCCTTTCCCCTCTTTTGTTATCTGACTTTTACTTTGCCCCATCAAAGGCAAAGGGTCAGAAGATGAATAAAAAACATCCTTCTGCTTCTGTCTTGATGATTGGCCATGAGAATGAAATGCAAATTGATGACTCTCCTGTCTTAAATAAAAGTTCTTGTGAAGAAACTCTCAACATTAAAGAAATTGATCCTCCCAAACCAGCTATTCAAGAAGAGGTCGAGTCGGAGGCCTTATCAGAAAGTGATTTCCCTCAAATCAATTTTCAAGGAAATCCTATCTTGATAGAGCTTTCAGATTCTGACTCGCTGTCGGGAGATGATGACCCGACGCCTATGGTGTGTGTAGACACTGCCCTAATTTGCCCTCCCGAGGATATCGAGCAGGTGCAACTCCGTGGCGGTAAAGTCTTACCCCCTAGGCTCCCCCCTCAAGAGAAAGGCAAGCAAATTCCCTTCGAAGATCTGAATCCGCATTCCCCTCAACAGTCAGACTCTCCATTAATTCCTCCGGGTTTTGAGTCTGTCATTCCCAAGGTTGATTACAATGTTTTAGCCCATCTTAGGAAGTTGCCAGCAAAATTAAGCATCTACGACGCCCTCCTTCTTTCCAAAGAAATGAGGGAGTCTTTAATTAAAGCACTTCTCGACCCCGAGATTTGCTTGACTCAGTTGGCTGCAACTTCAGAAGATAAGGCACTTTACTTCAAGGAGGTTCCCGGAGTTACCTTTTCAGACGAAGATATGCTCTTGAGAACTGCTGACCATAATCGTCCCCTCTACATTACTGTAGATGTGGGAAACTTTAAGTTATCAAGAGTCCTCATTGATCCGGGTGCATCGGTCAATATAATGAACATAAAGACCCTCGCATACCTCAGAGTTGATACTAGCAAGCTTTCAACCGACAGGTTGGTGCTTCGTGGGTTCAATGAACAGGGTGAGAGGGCCTTGGGTTCAATCACTTTACTTTTAGTAATAGCAGGCTTGAAAACTGAAGCTAAGTTTCATATAATTGATTCGGCCACGTCCTTTAATGCCCTTTTAGGTAGACCTTGGATTCATGAATACAGAATGGTCCCATCTACCCTTCACCAATGCATCAAATACCAACGAGATGGCATTGAACATGTGATTAAGGGTGATTTGCAACCATTTTCTATTCAAGAAATCGGGATCTACGAAGATGCTACATACTTTGTTCCTAAAGGGTCCTCGTCCCGTTCCAAGCTAGAGATCAGAATCGAGGAGAAGTCGATTGGACAAAGTTCCGATCAAATGAAAGAAAAAGGAAAATATATTGAGCAAGAAATGATACAATTGAGTAGTGAAGACGACTCCGACATCGTTATCCTTAGGCCTCCAAATGCATTACCTCAAAGAGGTGGGAGGATGGCTTTAAGGGCACGAGGTCGAGGCCGTATTCCCTCAGAGAGGAGAACAACACCTGTTCATATCGATTTGGAATCTGATTCCGATGTTGAGTCCAAGGACCGAGGTGTTGCTTTCTCCCTCCGTTATAAGAATACAAATACTTCTCCAAAATTCGATCTCACTTTGGACGATGACAGTGACATTGAGGAAGATGTTGCAAAGGTGAAAAGTGACGAGCCTGAATTGACAATGTACGAAAAGCTCAGTAGAAGGATTGAGGCCCTTTCTCTGACCCCACTGTCAGCTGGCAGGATTGCTGGGTTAGAAGTTAAAGTGGCCCCCAACTTGAATGGTGAAGTAAAGAAAGTCCAGAAATTCTTTCCTGGCTCCTCCTCCGCAAGGGATGAAGGTGATGTAACCCTTGAGGAGGCAGATTTTAATGAATTAATGGAATTACCTTTCGGCTACTTCCCTGTTTGTGTGAAGAATACTTTCTTTAAAGGTTCTGTACCATACCGATGGACTAAAGGTCAAGCCAGATACCACGAAAACATTTGGAAAACAAAAATTAAAAATAATCCTACAAGTGGTATTGGCTTTGGAACAGTTAGTTCATTCGACGATGATGAGTATTGCCTAATGATAACTTACCACCTTGAATCACCAAATGTCCCTACGGATCCCTTCTGCCCTCTTGATGGGCTCTGTTTGGAGACTTTGGATGATCCCGATGACCTTCAAGTTCGGGATGCACCCCCTGAATTTGAGGAAGAAATTAAATCGACGGTCGATGAATTAAAAGAAATTAACCTGGGAACCGATGACGACCCCCGTCCGATCTTTATAAGTGCTCTGCTGAGCGAGGGTGAGACTAAAGATTTAGTTCAGTTATTGTCTGAGTTTAGGGATTGCTTTGCCTGGACGTATGACGAAATGCCAGGTCTACCCGCTGAGGTAGCGGTCCATAAACTGGGAGTTCGGCATGATGCCATTCCTGTTAAACAAGCTCCTCGACGCATGCGCTTAGAAATTGAACAACAAGTCGTTTCTGAAGTTAAGAAATTGGCCGAAGCTGGATTTATTCGAGAGGAACAATACCCCTCTTGGGTAGCTAGCGTCGTGCCAGTCCGAAAGAAAAATGGTCAGATTCGGATTTGTGTCGACTATAGGGATCTGAATAAGGCATGCCCTAAAGATGAGTTCCCTTTACCGATACCGGAGCTCATGGTGGACATTGCCTCTTCACATGCTATTTTCTCATTCATGGATGGCTCATCAGGTTATAACCAAATCAAGATGGCCCCAGAGGATGAGAGAAATACAGCGTTCAGAACCCCTATTGGAATCTTTTGTTACAAGGTGATGCCATTTGGCTTAAAGAATGCTGGGGCGACTTACCAGCGGGCCATGACCCGTATCTTTGACGATCTAATTCATAACCAAGTTGAATGTTATGTTGATGATTTGGTTGTCAAGAGCAAAGTCAAAGGGGCTCACCTGTTTGATTTGAGAACTGTTTTCGAACGGTTACGCCGCTACGATTTGAAAATGAATCCTTTGAAATGCGCCTTTGGCGTTACTTCAGGGAAATTTTTAGGATTCGTGGTAAGGCACCGAGGAATAGAAATTGACCCCGCTAAAATTGAAGCCATCTTAGACATGCCATCTCCTAGGAGCCTTACCCAGTTAAGGTCTCTACAAGGTAGATTGGCATATATAAGAAGGTTTATTTCTAACCTTTCTGGAAGGTGTCAACCCTTTTCTGTCCTTGCGAAAAAAGATACTAAATTCGTATGGGGCGAGAAGTGCCAAAATGCTTTCGATAACATTAAGCAATACCTTTCCAATCCACCAGTTTTGGCGGCTCCAATTCCGGGAAGGCCGTTAATCCTCTACACTGCAGCATTAGATGAGTCTTTAGGCGCCCTACTAGCTCAAGTCAATGACGAAGGTAAGGAGAATGCTCTCTATTATCTTAGTCGAAGGCTTCTTCCTACGGAAATTCGATACCCTTCGATTGAAAAGCATTGTCTTGCTTTAGTCTTCGCAGCCCAAAAATTGAGGCATTATATGCTTTCACACTCAGTGAGTTTAATTTCAAGAGTCAATCCTTTGCAATATCTTATGACCCGACCGACGTTGTCAGGACGTTTAGCCCGCTGGTCTATGATATTATTACAATTTGAGATTACTTTCACTCCCCTTCGCGCTGTGAAAGGACAGGCTGTTGCCGACTTTCTGGCAGCACACCCGCTGCCGGCAAATTCCCCTCTGAACGACGATTTACCCGACGAACAAATCATGAGTTTGAGGGAATCTGATGAGGCCATTTGGGAATTGTATTTTGATGGAGCCGCATCCTCTCGTAGGAACGCGACCCAACAGTCTATAATTCCCGGAAAGGCCGGAGTTGGTTTAATTTTCATAACGCCAGAAAAAGGGATGATGCATTTTTCCTACCATTTATCAGAGCCCTGCACAAACAATGAGGCTGAATACGAGGCTCTGATAACCGGTTTGGAACTTGCAATTTTAATGGAGATTAAAGAGATTAAGATTTTTGGAGATTCCCAGTTGGTGATTAACCAAGTGGCCGGAACTTATAGAATCTTGAATCCTAATCTCCTGAAATACCACCAATACACACTTCACCTGTTGGAGCAAATTCCCACCGCTACTTTGTATAGGGTTCCCCGTGGAAACAATTCTGCAGCAGATGCCTTAGCAAAACTAGCAAAAGAATTTGCCTGTCCGGAGGAAGATTCCATTCCTATAGAGATTCAGGGTCGCAATACCCTTTCTCTTATAGATTTGGAACACATTAGTAAGACTCCTCTTCAGATCCTTTCTGCCTCTTTGACAACTGACAAAGAAGGCGATTGGAGGCAACCCTTAATCGATTACCTTAAAGAAGGGAAGCTCCCTCAGGACAAATCACTCTCCAACCAGATTAGGAAACGTGCCCTATCATATGCACTAGTTAACGATTTGTTGTACCGTCGGTCTTTCGATCACATGTGGCTGCGCTGTTTGAACAAGCGAGAAGCCCAGAAGATTGTTAATGAAGTTCATTCAGGACTATGCGGTGCACATCAATCGGGTCCAAAAATGAAATTAAAGATTAAAAGACTTGGATACTATTGGCCTACAATGATTGACGATTGCATGAATACTGCAAAGCACTGTCATCAATGTCAGGTCCATGGTGTGGTTTTACATCAGCCGCCTAATGTGTTACACCCTACGATAGCCTCGTGGCCCTTCGAGAGTTGGGGCACGGATATCATTGGGCCGATTGACCCTCCCTCCGCGAGAGGTCATCGTTTCATATTAGCAGCAACTGATTACTTTTCAAAATGGGCGGAAGCAATTCCCCTACGAAATGTGACATCCCACCATGTCTTAAAATTCTTCCGTGACCATATCGTGTATCGATTCGGCGTGCCCCGCAGAATCATATCCGATAATGGGTCTGCATTCAAGTCTACAAAGATTAATAGTTTTGTGAGACGCCATAATATTGATTGGAGATACTCGACAATCTATTACCCCCGGGCAAATGGATTGGCCGAGGCCTTCAACAAAACCTTGGTGCAAATCATTAAAAAGACCCTTGATGATAACAAGCGACAATGGGATGAGCAGTTGGTGGAAGCTTTGTGGGCTTATCGTACCACTTACAGAACTCCGACCCAATCCACTCCGTTTGCACTAGTGTATGGATCTGAGGCCGTTCTACCCTTGGAAGTACAAATTCCGTCGCTCAGGATTGCAATTCAGAACCAAATTACAAATGAACAAAATGCAAAACTGCGATTGGAAGAACTCGAAGGCCTTGAAGAGCGACGTCTCCAAGCTCAACAAAGTTTAGAGTTGTATAAATCCCGTATGGTTCAAGCCCATGATAAGTTAGTGCGACCTAGGACCTTCCAAGCGGGAGACTTGGTGTTGGTCCTTCGGAGGCCTATTTTAGCCCATCGAAAGTTGGGAGGCAAATTTGAACCTACTTGGGAAGGACCCTTCGTTATAGAGACTGTCTACGAAGGAGGCTCGTATCAGTTAGTAGATTGTAAAGGAATTCGTCCGATGTTACCTGTCAACGGACGTTTCCTTAAGAAATACTATGCTTGATGTAGCTCTTTTGATCAATCAATAAAATTTACTTTCATGATTCTTGATTCTGCTTTGAGTCTTTTAAATTTCATCTTCTTTTAATTTCCTCTTTTCTTTTCCTTAAGGTTGTGTCCTTCATTCCCTTAGGATTAGATTCGCTAGTGGTGGAGTATGCCCTTCGTGGTACCACCCTAGTTTGCCAGTTGAGGTCCTCTGTGTGGAGCAAGTTTCCTCCCCACATGACCATTCGCTAGTGGTGGAGTATGCCCTTCGTGGTACCACCCTAGTTTGCCAGTTGAGGTCCTCTGTGTGGAGCAAGTTTCCTCCCCACATGACCATTCGCTAGTGGTGGAGTATGCCCTTCGTGGTACCACCCTAGTTTGCCAGTTGAGGTCCTCTGTGTGGAGCAAGTTTCCTCCCCACATGACCATTCGCTAGTGGTGGAGTATGCCCTTCGTGGTACCACCCTAGTTTGCCAGTTGAGGTCCTCTGTGTGGAGCAAGTTTCCTCCCCACATGACCATTCGCTAGTGGTGGAGTATGCCCTTCGTGGTACCACCCTAGTTTGCCAGTTGAGGTCCTCTGTGTGGAGCAAGTTTCCTCCCCACATGACCATTCGCTAGTGGTGGAGTACGCCCTTCGTGGCACCATCCTAGTTTACCAGTTGATTTGCCTATTTGGAGTAAGTCTTCTATCAGCATCCTATAGGCCTAAGGTTGGGTGATGCCCTTCCTTAGACCCAAGGCTAGGTATTCCCTACCTTGGTTTTCCCAGTTCTCTTTTCCAAATAGGTGTAAGCCTTTCACTAACTTCCTATGGACTTAAGATTGGGCGATACCCTCCCTTCTACCTTTGAGATTCTACTTCTATTCGGTCAACGCCAATGTGTGCAGCAGAAGTTCCTTCTACCACACACATTGGGGGTCCATTTGTTGACCTCATTTTTGTATGAGGTCACTAAAACCCTTCCAGAATCCAGATCCTTTCCTAAAGCCAGCCCTTAGGGCCTATTCTAGACCTTAGGATCCTTCCTAAAGCCAGACCTTAGGGCCTATTCTAGACCTTAGGATCCTTCTAGAGCCAAAACCTTAGGGCCTACTCTAGAGCTTAGGATTCTTCCATATCCAAATCCTAGGACTCCTCTAGATCCTAGGATCAATCCAGACTTCAAATCAATCCCATCCCTTTGATCCATTCTAACCTCAAATTAATCCCATACCTTTGATCAACTTTAACATCAAATCAATTCCTACTTTTGATCAATTCAAATCTCAAACTTCATTCAATCCAAATTCTAATTAATCTAAGCTTCAACCACATCCAAACCTTGATCCAATCTACTTGACAATTCAAACTTCAACTTTGACTTTGAGCCTACCCTTGATCTAACTTTGACCCTATCCATTCATTAACAATCACCACATGATTGTTAATGATTTGAATACTTCAATATTAATCTTTCAAACTTAAAATCCATTCCAAATCCAGAAATCCAAACCCAAATCCTAAGCCTTAGGGCCCTGTCCTAAAGACCTTTTTCATTGAATTTTCAAATACTTTGAAACCCAGTTTAATGACCTCTGATTCAAAGTCTACCACTTGCAAAGTGATAGGACATGTCTCTAGAGGTTACCCCTCAAATTTGAGCCCATTCTGAGGTCTCTAGCCCCAGAGTCTAAATCAAAATCCAAAGGCTGTAAAACCTTCAAATATTTACAGCCTATGCCACTGGACCTTTGGCCTTGAAGATTTTGACCTTAGAACTTTCACCAAAGCTTCTAATCAATTCCAGACCATTAATCTTGATATGTTGAGCAGTAAACTGAAACTTTCTGGACTCATTTTAGCCCTTAGTGGTCATGAGCCCAAAGTGACCAAAATACCCCTGTGGGGCTCAAACATGCTTTTTTTAAACCAAATGAACTCCAAATTGAATGCAATCACTTGCAGCAAGTTTCAAATATCATTGTAAATGCCCAAGCTCCATCCCAACCTGTTCCTAGGTGTTTGATTGACCCAGTCAACATGGTTTGACCCAATGAACCCTTAAGGTTTCAAATGAACCATTCCAACCCGTTTAACCACATCAATATCTTCAAACTCTTAAAATCATTCCATTCAAAGCCTTGAACATTTCTAAACCTATTTTGAGCTCAACCCAACTTGGTTTGACCAAGTCAACCCTAAATCCTTGGTCAAAATTGTGGTGGCATTTGCTCCCATCCTTTCTAGCCTTGACTTTGACCTTTGACCCTTGATTGAACCATTTCAAATATCCCTCTCCCTCCTTAAGTGCCACATCACTAACCTCGACCTGGTTGACTGGTCAAACCAAGTCAACAAAGCCCTAAATCCCTCCTTGAATTGGTCAAACCTTCTATTTAACTTCAAGGAGTGTGAGATTAGGCTTGGAAGCTCTCCCATTGGCTGCCCCTATTTCCCTTCATGCCACATCAGCACCCATTGACCAGTTGACCGGTCAAAGTGGTCAATTCCCCCCTTAAACCCTATTTTCATGGTCAAAGCCCTATTTCCTCCTTATATCACATGCCTAAAAGTCTCCTTTTGCTTTATTTCCCTAACTAATCCTGTCTTAAGCTGCTCCAAGGGCCTGGCTTAGGCTATTTAGGCAATGTTCCCTCTCACTCATCCCAAGTCCACCCAATAGGAGCTTGGCTTGTCCAGCCCTTTCCGCAGCCTTCCAGCTTTCCCAGGGACAGGTGGCATCATCTGGAGAGCCCCTGCATCGATCCTAGCCATCCAATCTAGCCCAGCTCGTTTGAATAGGGAGAAAGGCAACTTTTGAGGATGATTGATCAAAGCAGCCTCTCTCACTAACCCTAGCCTCCCAGATCGAACTCTTAGTTCGTTTTGAATCTCCAGGGCCTCCTCTACCTTCCCACTACAAAACCCAGGTGGTTGCACGTCACCGGCGGCGAGTTCTCCGGCGAAACCACCACCTAGACCGTCTCAAGCCCATAGCAGCCGATCCAGACGCGTTCGAGCTTGGATTTTCGCTGGGAATCTTCACTTGGACAATCTACAAGCTCAACCATCCAGAAATTTCGAAGATCTAACGGTATAACTCCCTAAAACCCTAGATCTAGGTCACATTAGTTAGGTCTAAATAGCTTTACGCTTTTAGGGTTTTAGCTAAAACAAACTATTCCCCATGATTTCTGTTCATGTCCTTAATCTATGTTTAAAATTTTAAGTGAAATGATTGATCCGATCGAGAGAACGAAGCGAAATATGTTTTCTAGGGCGTCACTCACGGTCTCCGGCGAGTGTACGTTTTCTGGACCGTTGATCGTTCGATCAACGGTCCAGATCGAGCCTTTCCGCGGTTTGATCCGACCGCGCATTCGATCTCTCGTTCGATCAGTCGTCCGGCGAGATCTAGGTCGTCTATTCGGAATAGCGGGATCGAATCTCCGCCGTCTGATCCTCTCCTGGTGAGATCAGACCGCGGGATCTGATCTCAGCCGTTGGATCGAACCCGCGGTTAATCCAACGGCTGTTACGCGCCGCTGACGTGGTTAAGTGAAAACCGCGTGAAACGGCCAGCGGCCGACGCGTGTCCCCGCCGCCGCGCGGTTTCGATCCCGCCAATCCTAGCGCGCCGCGTGTCTGACCGCCGCCATTTAATTAAAAAATAATGAGTTTTAATTAGTTTTAATTGCTGAAACTTAAATAAATCATAGTAAATCAAATATATAACCAAAAATTAAGTATAATATATCAAACTTTTCAGAATTTCATCTAGTTTATTTTAAAAATAAAATCAGTTTATTTTGACTATTATTTTACTGGTAATTTAAGAAATACAGAAATATGTATTTCATTTTTAATTAATTATATATAAATTATTTTTATCTGAAATTTGGCATGCATGTTGTTGAATGCATGGCTGGTCTCCAGAAAAATTTTCAGTATTATTTGAATAGGTTTTGAAGGTATTTTGAATTATTGGAGTATTTTCATCCTTTCTTTATATTTAATTAAATATTAAGTATTTAAAAAAAATACAAGAAATATATTTTATTATTTCCAAACTTCTATGGAGATCAGTGGATCCTTCAACCCATTAACATGTATTTTGATAATATATTTAATCATTTTATAATATATATATTTCTATTTATATATATAAATTCATTTATATATTTATGTATTTTAATATATATTTTGAAATTTTATATATATATATGTAAATCCTTAAGTGTTTAAGAGTCATTTGAGATCTTAAATGTTGATTAAGCATGTTTGAATAGAAATGAAGGGGATGATTAGTGAATAATCATTCCTTGATTATTCACTAATTTTGTCTTAATTATGTTAATTAGTTAATTGCATGTTTAAGGTGCACACACCACTTAGTCTAAGGCTCTCCTAGATTTAGGTGTTGAATGTGTTTATGTGATTCATGCATGCCTTATGTATTGAGTATGAGGGTTAGTTCAAACATTGATTCAAGTCCATCAAAACTAGTGACATATTTAAGGACAATAATTAAGGACTCATGTATAGAAAACTTAGAAAAATTTCAATAATTAGGATTCACCTCCTCTTTAGTTGAAACTTTGAACATTTGAACTTAGTGACATCCTCAGCCCCTAGAGAAATTTTCACTAATTTTTGAGGTCATTAGGTCCCCTAATTAGTTTTCTAAGTCTTAAACCCTTAATTAAGCCTTTAAAACTTCTAAAAATTGTAATAAATCCAATTTAAATCCAAAAATTACATGTAAACCCTCAAACTGACCAGAATTCAGTCCTTAATCTGTGATAATTAAAAGCCCTTTGATTTGACAGCAATTTAAACCCTAATTTAATTTTAAGTGAAAACCAATATGTAATTAAGATAATTAATTAATAATAATATAAAAATCCAAAAATTTCCCAAACACTTGGGGATCCCTCCTTAGGTTATTTCTGACCTTTGGAGGTGTTTTCAAGAAGTTGGGAACTTGTTTGAAGCAAAATCACAAAAGAGGCCTTCTAATTAAGAAATTCCCAAAACTCATTAAAATGCCCAAACTTCAATAATCCATAACTAATTCTAGAAAAATCCAAATTACCCAAACTCACTTGCATTCAACTCATATTGATGTCTAGTATTTATTAAAAATATTAAATTCCAGGAATTTGCAATATTTTAAACAGTCAACAAATCGGTCAACTTTAAGTCAAAACTAGTTCAAAACTTCAAACCTTTGTAATAAAATGTAGAAAAATCCGATTTTAACGTACCTACCTTCTAACTGATCGTAGTAAGGTCTAGTATTTTAATAAAATACAAACATTTCAGAATTTGGTCTTAATCAAAAAGTCAATTTTTTTCAACCCCTTAATTAAATCATTAAAATATTCAAAAATTCATAAAACTCATAATCATTCTAAAATTCAGAAAATATTGGTTTAATGTCCAAAACACTTAACAAATCCTTTAAAACACAACAACCACCCTAAAGTTGAAGTTTATTGGCTGGACTACTCCGGGCTGCGGGGCTAAGTGTCCTAAGGAGGCTGGTTCCTCGAGCCTGGTGGCACAACGCCACGAATGGATTCTAAAGGGTGTCAAACCTTAAAATGGATTAACCTTTTAATTATTTAACATTTTTAAAAGTCTCTAATTCAATTACATTAATTTGGTTTATCGGCTGGACTACTCCGGGCTGCGGGGCTAAGTGTCCTAAGGAGGCTGGTTCCTCGAGCCTGGTGGCACAACGCCACGAATCAATTAATGGCAAACTTAAATTAATCAACTTTAAAAATCAGTAATTAACTCATTTTAATATTAATCCACTCTTTTAATTCCAACCAATTTAAATAACTTAATCAACCCCGATTGCTACTGGGTAACCCAGGCCTACGAGGCTATTAGCTTAGCCCCAAGGAAGGTGAAATAAACTTCACGGCCTCGGTGTGAAACAAAGGTAGTAATCAATTAACTTTTAAAACATGTTTAATTAAAATTCTTAATCTACTAATACTTAAATTTTAATCTAAATACCCTTTTAAGCCTTAACAAACTCAGACTTTTAGATAACTTTAATTAATCACCCAACTTAGGATATACCCCCGCCACACTACCTTTCACACACACTTTAGATGTTGTGCTAGGACAACCAACTCTAGATCTAGGTTAGGCCGGTGTTTACTTTACTGCTGTGTGCCGGATTTTTCGTAGTTTTCACTGCATGTTGTGGATGAAATTGCTTTGCTATGTCTGCTTACTTTTTCTGTACTCTGTGGATGGATTGATGTGTTTGGCGACTAGATTACCCTTAGGTTAGGTACGATCTGGATGTTGACACAGTTTTCTGCAGGTGGCCACGCTCATGCAGGGCAATATAAAAAGGGGGCAAATCAAAAAAAAATGCATAAATATTATAAACTCTTTGCACAGGTGCTTCAGCTGCTAAAGCCCCCAAATCATAAAAAGAGCGTGGCCAGTGTGTTTACTTTCTTTTCTGCTCATATGTAACTGCTTGGGAATAACTGCTTTATTTATATTAATTGCTTAGGATAACCTTGCAGGTGAGTCTAGATTTTTATTTTGATATCAATGTAATTTGTATAATTGTTAAGTGTTGTGAAAGTTAAGTTTGAGTTTGGGATACATAGATCCAAAGCTTGGATTCCAAAGAGGAAAGGATACCCCTTTGGGGAACACTCCTTTTCCATTTGGAAATCCAAATTTGGATCATACCTCTTCCTTACCCAAAGAGGAAAGAGTGGCCTTCCCCTTAGAGGGAAGTGCCCTCTTATCCATTTGGGTAATCTACTACGAAGATTCCAAGAAGATTGAAGAAAAGGAGTCCAAAGAAGAATGAAATTGAAGATTTGAAGATTTGAAGATTGAGAGTATCCCACTCAAAATAACTTGCGTCGTTACTAGGTTTAGAATCCGGGTTGTTGTCAGTGGTGCCCGGCCACTTTACTTTCTGCAATATTCTGGTTTGTAATAAGCAAGGCAATTCTGCCTATGGACATTTATTAATTAATTTATATTTGATGTGATGATTTGATTGCCTCTAGGATTACTTGTTTTTACTAGTTTTTGGCGATTGCATGCCGCTCTTTGTTTTCGCCTGGATACGTGAGGCTCGTGAGGGTGTGAAACTTTTCTACTCATAATTTTAAAAGTCTAAAATTTTAGTGAGTCTAAACAACATAGAAAGATAACGAATCTAGGGAATTAGCCGGGGATCGACCCTGGGGTCGCATGCATATTTTTGCATTCTTCTTTCCTTGTTTTAGACCCTTCCCCGCCTGCGGGTAGAGTCCGGATAGTCTGACCTATGAGGACGAGGTGCCGGACCTGGGGAAGTCCAGTCTTCTAAAAAATTATTTTCTAAGCCTGTTTTATAAAATTTCAAGCATATTTGATTTGAAAGTTGTCAACTAGCATGCATTGCATTAGATACAAATTAAAGAGTGTCAAAAATTTTAATTGCATCAGTTTAGCATTTTAGCACCCAACATAAGTTAAAGGGGCCAATTAGGAGAGTCTCTAGATGTCGGCCCCAACTCTCCAAAACTTTAATTACAATGTCCCTACCATTCTTTCATAAAAGACCGGATTCATGTATTTTAAATCGATTAGGTGGTTAGCTGGCTCCCCAATCCAGGCCGGGTAAGTCCAGACCTTGCACTGCATTAGTTAGGATCGGACGACTGTGGTCCAGTGTCCAAAATAGATTTAGGATCCGGGGCAGATCTTTGATTATAAGACCCCAAATTTCGGAAATATAGTCCCAAATTTCTAATAAAATACTTAACTCTAATTAAAGCTTCATTTCAATCCTAAAACATAAAGCCCAACACTTAGATTAAGTTGGGACACTTCCGATAGTTCTGGAATCTCAAAGTGTCCCCTACCTCTCTTCTCTTTGAATCTGTTAATAACTGCTCAATTTTGATCCATTCCCTCTTGATCTTTTCCAATAATTCTATTTATTCTTTTTGATATCACTCCTAGAAAATCTAACAAAATTTCGTTCTTATTCTAATCGAGAGTTTTCGTAGGAGACCTTGTTTTCCCTACGATGTAATTAACTACGAGGGCTTGCACTCGTAGGAGATTTGGAACCCCACACACCTGATTTTAAAATTGATTTTAAAACTTCACTAGATTTCTTTGGGAAAAGTTAAAGAATGATCGTCGTCGTTGCATTAGAAGAATTATCGTAGAATGGTGTCATTTCCCTTTGGGGAGATACATCCTTCTTCGATAAGGCTTTGGATGTGAATGCGACGATCATACTTCTTGAATATTGTAATTGGGTACTTAGTTGAACTCTACTTTGTTCCCTCGGGCCATATAAAGTTCTCTTTAGAACCCGATCATAATATTCAAGATGTGTTTATATAATTCTAAGCCTGAACACCGTTATGAAAGTTTATCTTCGTCCCCCGGGGTGATATATTCTTTCTAACGAGTTGGTTCGACCTTAGAATTAGAACTCAACCTTAATCCTAAAATCCCCAAAGAAAACTAATATTTTTCAAAATATGTTTTCAAAATTCCACCAACAGCCGGGGGTGGCAAAAAGGAGGTTTTTGTAAGGGCTTCTCCGCCAAACTTTGGGGGCCAAATGAGAGTCACTTTGGTAGTGCAATACTCGGAGAGTGCCTCCGGGGAGTGGACTAGGTCGAGTTAACCGAACCACTATAAAACCTTGTGTTCTTTTTACTGCTTTTGCATTTTAATTTTTCGCACTTATTTTTTCTATCGACTTTGGTTTGTGATTATTATGCTTTGGTTTAAAAGATTTTTAAAATACCAATTCACCCCCCCTCTTGGTTAGCCTTGGGCTAGTTCTTAAGAATGAACTTTCAAAGCAATCCAAGTTGAATATGTTAATGCATGATTATGAACTGTTTTCCATGAAATCTTATGAGACGTTCTTGGACATGTATACTAGGTTTATTCAAATTATAACGTCATTACATGCTTTAGGAAAAGAATTTTTAAATTTTGAAAAAGTTAACAAAATTCTTCGTTATCTACTAGATAAGTTTGATGCTAAAATTGTTGTTATTTGTAAATCAAAAAATTTGAATGAGTATTCTACTGATAATTTGATTGGCTCACTCATTGCCTACAAGCAAAGTCTGGGTCAAAGACTTTTGGATCCAGGTGAAACGATAGTGTTAAAAGCAAAAGATATGGAAAAAAGGTAGCCTAGTTGGTGATGAAAGAAATGACTTGACAAGCAAATTAAAAAGCTCACCAAAGCATAAGCATCAACAAAAGTGGAATAAAGGTAAAAATGGTAAGGATGTTAATATTTCTTCTAATGTTATTTGCTTTGGATATAGGAAACTTGAACATATGAAAAATCAGTGCCCTAATTTGAGAACTCCTCCTACAAAAGAAAAATGTATAGCTAAGCAACTTGTATAAAGGGCAAATAATGAAAAGCAAAAAATCTCCTAGGCAGACCTGGTTTCTGAAGCATCGGTCTAGGAGCATGATGATGTTTAAAGGCCTTGTTTGTGTGTTTGTGTTGTGCTTTGTTTTTAGCTATTTTCTATGTTTTTATTTATTTTGTTTCTATTTTATTTTGTGTTTTTATTTTTCTTTATTACTTTGAATTTTTTTACTTGTTTCGTAAAGTTCTTTCTGATCAACATACACATTCACTTTTCTAAAAATAAAAAATCTACTTCCTATTTTTTTTAAATCTTTGGTAAGTTGTGATTGACTTCTCTAAAAACAGTCAAAGGAAGGAAACTCATATTTTTGACTCTCAATCTCTATTTTCTAAAAGAGGTTATTCTACTTTTGATTTAAAATCTTTTTCATATTTTAAATTAGTCTTTGAAACTAAAATTTTGTATCTCTCTACATTTTATTTATCGCATAGAAATCTTTTGCAAGTGTTGAATCTAACTCATAATTTTTTTAATCAAGAAATTTGCTTTATCAATAGGATGGGATTACTTTTGTTTTTAAGATTTCAGAAAGGTAGCATATTCAAAAATTGGCCAAAGTACTAAAAATAAAAGATGCGCAAAGATGGCAAATTAAAAAAAAGGAATACACAAAGTGTATCAAAAATAAAAAGAAGCGCAATGCGCCAACCAATTGTCAAGAGGCATAAAATAAGCCCACAAAATTTAATGCTTACCATTCTTGTACTTCTTAAAGCTTAAGAAAACCCTTGATACTTTTGGTACTTGATTTTGAAAATCATGATTCCTGATTCAACAATTTGTGCATTAATCTTCTTTTAGATATATTTTATGAAAGGAGTTTTAAAAAATGACTGTTTCTTTCTCTAATTTATTCCTTAAATTAGATTTTAAATTAAAAGTTTTTTAGCCTTTTAAAAGAACTTGAGTTTGGATTATCAAATTCTGAATTTCTAACCTTTTTTGAGCTATGCATTGTCAATATAATTCTACTAGTTTTTGATTAAAACCAAGAGATAACTTTCTCATTTTAAGAATATTTGTTTTGTTCACTAAATCAGGGATTATTTTTATCTTTTAATCATTTTGTTTTTATTGTTTGTGCCCTTTCTCTTTTGATAATGTCAAAGGGGGAGAACATACTGTTGAATTTGTGACCTTTTTCTTTTTTTATTCTTTCAAAAAATTTAAAACAACAAAAATTTTTTCATCTCCCTTTTTTAAAAAAGTTTTATTCTAGTGAGGGGGAGATTAGGAGAAAATAATTTCATCTTTGTAAATTCAAATTGTAAGGTTTGCCATCATCAAAAAGGGGGAGATTGTTGTGAATCTGTTTTCATGGTTTATGATTTTGATGATAGCAAACACTCTTATCTCTCTACAACTGCCTTATCTATTGAAATTTTAGGTCCACACGAACAGACTACAATTTGGAATGAGCTCAAGATTGGGTAAACTAGGACTGAGTCAGTTTGTACTCTTTTTCCTTTCTTGAGTCTGTTGTATTTGGTGTGGCTCCTAATGCTTTGTAACTTGCAAAATTTTCTGACTGTTCTCTAGAGGTTACTGTTTTTGGCAACATCATCCGGGATGATATTTATATCGGCCTGAACAATTGGTTCAAAAGCAGAAACCCTAATTAGGGCATCATTATTAAGGCAGCCGTCATTAAGCCGATCGGTCTGGATGATAGGCTCAATTAAGAAAGAATCAGCCGCCATGATCAGTTTAGGTATTCTTTATTTTAAAAAATTGGCCAGGACGATATACACATCGTCCAGGACGATCTAACTCAATTATGCCTAAATTAATCTGGTATCTTTGGAAAGCATTAAAGGCTGATTGATTCAATCACATCCTCTGAGACGATCGCAAGATCGGCCGGGACGATGGCCTGGACGATTGACATCAGCCAGCATCTATTCCAGGCGACGATCAGGACGATTGTAATCAGTTTTAAACAAATCGGCCAGGATGATATTTCATCGGCCTGGACTATGTAACCAATTTTTTTCTGATCGTCCCAAATCGTCCCGGGCTGATTGAGCTAAATTTGTACTGATCGGCCAGGACGATATGTCTATCATCCTGGACAATAAAGTCAGCAACTTGTATTAATGAGCTTATTTTGAGATCTTCTATTTAAGCTATGGTATGACACTTGGTAAGTGTCTTTGGCAGCCATTGTAGCTTCGTTCTTTTGGGGGAAACTTGAAGAGAGAGCTTGAAAGGGAGTGAGGAATGGGTGTAGTCTGAGAGAGGAAGAAGATCCTATGAGGGGGGACTCAAGGGAGTGTGGAGGGGAATTCCACACGGTTTCTCCGGCAGGCTTACACCTTAATACTGTCAGATTCAAGGCTTGCCTTGTGGGAAGTTCACTAAAGAAGATCTCTTTGGTGTCAAAGGAACCGGCGACTCCGCCGCACCGGGGAAGGTGGAAGTGATTTTGTAAGGGCTTCTCCGCCTACCTGCAGGACCTAAAGAAGAGACACTTAGTTTAGTGCAATACTTGGAGGGTACCTCCAAGGAGTGGACGTAAGTCAAGGATTGACCGAACCATTATAAATCTGGTGTGTTGTTTCCCTTTATACTTCCATATTTAATTTCCGTATCGTTGATTTCTTTGTGGTGATTTTTTTTTGTAGTTTCATTTTAAAAGATCTTTAACAACCAATTCACATCTCTTAATTAGCTTTGTGCTAGTTCATAAGGGCCTAACATCCCTAACGAACTTTCATTCCTAACTAGGTCGGTGGAAAGATTTTATAAGGGCTTCTCTGCCTTGCTATGGGAGCAAAAAAAGAGTCACTTTTGTTTAGTACAATACTTGGAGAGGAAGTCTCCAAGGAGTGAGCATAGGTTAAGTTGACCGAACCACTATAAATTTTGTTGTTTTCTTTCTATTTATTTTTTCGCATTTTAATTTCCACTTTTTTCTGTGATTTGATATGTTGTCAAAATCTCTAATCTTTGTTATTTTTAAATTAGTTTTGGTTCCACATAAATAATTTATTTTAAAATATTCAAAAAGATTTTCATTTTCATTAAGTAATTTTTTAAATAAAAAATTTACCCCCTCTTAATTAGTCTCAAGACTAGTTCTTTAGGGTTTAGCAGCCCTCACAAACTTTCAAGTGGTATCAGAACATGATTCTTAAGATCAAGTTTTAGAAACATTTTAATTTAAGACCCATAGCTAACTTTAGAAATATGAACACCACGGAAGGATATTCAATAACTAGACCACCTTTATTTGATAACATTCCTTTTGGTTTTTGAAAAACTTGCATGTCTAACTTTGCACAATCAATTGATTATCATATATGGATGCTAGTTCATGATGGTTATTCTGCGCCCTTTTAATTAATAAATAGTGTTAAAACTGAATTCACTTTTTTTGAATGAGCTACTGATGATAAAGATTTAGCACAACTAAATGCAAAATGTTTGAGCTATTTTTTATATGCCCTAAAATCTAAAAAATATGTGTGTTTCCACTTGTATAACTAGTAAAGAGATTTGGGACAAATTGTGCATTACTTATGAAGAAACAAAGAAAGTTAAGTAATCTAGGCTGAACATTCTCTTCATGATTATGAACTTTTTTGCATGAAATCTAACAAATCTATTTCTAAAATGTATATAAGGTTTATACAAATTGTTACATCTCTACGTGCCTTAGGAAGAGAACTCACAAATTATGAAAAAATTAATAAGATTCTAAAATGTTTACCTTCTTCTTTTGATGTAAAAAATTACTACCATTACTGAAGCTAAGGATATGAATATTTATTCAATTGATAACTTACTTTAATCACTCATTGCTTACGAGCAAAGATCAAACCAAAGGCAAATTGATGCATATGAGAAGAAAATGAGAAAAGTGTAGCATTAAAGGCTAATGATTCTGACATTGATTCTTGTAGCTAATGATTCTAACATTGATTATTGTAGCTCTAAAAATGATGACATTGCTTTAATAACTAGGCAATTCAAGAGCTCCTTAAGGAAAAAAGCAAAAACATCATAAAAAATAGAACAATGTTAATAATAATAAAAAAATTTAAAGCTTCCTCTGATGTTATTTATTTTGAATGCAGGAAGGTAGGGTATCTGAAGTCTGATTGCCCAACTCTTAAAGCTCACCCAAGCAAGGAGAATGGTGAAAAAAAATCCTAAGTTCAACAAGGGCATGCAAAGAACCCAAAAAGCTTTCCAGGAGGACTCAACACTAAAATCCTCCAAAACTAAAGTAGAAGTGGAGGTAACAAACCTGGGCTTAATGGCTGATGATCATCTTGATCACTTTGATTAAGAAGAGGTAAGTGAGCTAACCTACAACCAATTACTTGAAGTTACTAAACAAATTCATTATTCGTATAGGAAGCTCAAGAAATTATATACTAACCTCAAAATTGATTTTTAAAATCTATATAAAGAGCATGAAATCCTAAAGAAAGATCAACCCACTATGGATAGCAATCACATATCTTCATTAAATAAATTTGAATCTTTGAATAAAAATCATCTTGTGTTATCTAAAGAGTAGGATTCCTTAAAAATATTATATGTTGAATTAGAAAATGCATATAAGAACTTAGATACTCTTGCATCTTATTTAGATAGTAGGGAGCATGCATTGAAAGTAAAATATTCAAATCTTAAAAGTACAAACAAATTTTACAAATCAAAATAAATGCTTTCAAGGAAAACAAAAAATCATCTTCATCGGAAGAGTTTTATAATCCATTACCTTAGCATGCATCATTCAAACCCTAAAAAGACACCACAACCAAAAAGTAAATCCTTTTTCTGGTGGCATGCTAGGATATATCTCCCACACTTATACCATTCACTGTAGATAACATTTTGTGTGGAGATTAAGTTTAAAATTTACATCATAACATGCATGCATTTTACTATTCTTTCCATAAGATGGGTGTGGACCTCCGAAAGAGCACCGCTTGTGGGGTTCGAACACAAAGGGTACGGCCGCACTATCCCGTAGGACAAAATGATCGGCCTTTACACTCGACATAAGTAGGCCAATGGAAGGGCAGATTAGATCATGCATACGTCTAACCATTGAGGATAGAGGCTCTAGCCAACACACCCCGATGGGTAGTAATATACACGACATGATCGAAACAATAGGTTTCCCCCACCCGATATATGAGCTCGGATGGGGTTTAGTATATGGTGGAATTCAATTTTCTATTGGCGCAAGCCCCCATGGTTAATTACATCTCAGTCCGAGACCTGAGAAAACTCTCGATTAAGGATCATACATTATCCCTTCCAGAGTGGGATTGGCACAAGGGTATAGACTAAGCAGTCCTACTCAAAAAGAAGAATGGTCTGAGTTTGGCTAAATCCATATGCGGGGTTCACATCGGCATTCGAAGGATCTAGGGTACTAAAGAGAAACTGGAAAAAGAAAATCAAGCATCCAATTACATGCGTGGGAGAAAAGATGGAGGTGGTGTCATCCTATGGCGTAGATAAGTAGGATTTAGAGTCCCTAATGAGAAGGGACCTACCTAATATTTAAGGCGTACTACAAGACCGAATGTAGTAGCCTTGAATCCTAAATCTAAGTTAGGTGTAGTGTTCTATGAACAACACTAAGACTCATGTCCTAACTAATGCAATACAAAACTAGGACTTACCCTAGCCTGGATTGGGGAGCCAGCTAACCACCTAATCAATTCAAATCCATGTAGTCTAGCTAGTTATGAAAGATGGGTGAGTGGTACAGCTTTTGGAAGTTAAGGCCAACATCTAGAGAGTTCTTAAGTGGCCTTATACTTATATAGGTTGAATGCTACTTGCTAATGTAATTAAAATTTTATTTAATTGGTTACTAATGCAATGCATTCTAGTTTAGAAGGTCTCAAATCATGAATGTATAAGACTTTAAAAACAGGCTTAATATAAAATAATTTTTAGAAGGAGACTAGACTTCCCCAGGTCCGACACTTCATCCTCATAGGCCAGATTATCCGGACTCTACCCGTAGGCGGGGATGTGTCTCAAAGCAAGGAGGGAGAGAGATGTAATAATATGCTTGCGACCCATGAAAATTCTGGCAATTCCCTAGATTCATTAAATTACTATATTATTTAAACTTAATATTTTTGAGATAGGTTATGAGTAGAAAAAATTTTGTAGTCCTTAAAAGAGCCTAATACAATCCAGGCTAAAATAGAAATGACATGCAAGAAACAAATCTAGAAAAAGCAGGCAATCTCTACTGCGCAAGCATAGTAAACATATCAATATAAATAAACCAATGAAGTAAATGTCCATAGGCCAACTGCCCTTTAATTATAACCCAGGGTCTGTAGAAGGGAAAGTGGTCAGGCACCACTACCAATAACCTAGATTTTTAAGGCTATGACTGACGCAAATGACTTTGAGTGGATATTAGGTCTTCAAGTCTTTAACCCATCAATCTTATTTGGAATTATTCTCCTCGGACTCCTTGGGTCTCTCCTCCTTAGTCTCATTGGATTTATCGTGGCTTGAATATCCAAACGAAGGGATAATTCCTCCCTGAAAGGGGTATTGCCTTTTCTCTTTGGATATCTAAAGCCATCCAAACTCGATCTTCTAAATGGAAGAAGACTCTCCCCTTTGAGGATGCCTTCTTCTTTTAGAATTTGAGTTGGATAAGAACATCCTGACTCAAATTTCATTTTCACAACACTCACCAATTTTATAAATAAATTATATTAATGGAAAGCACTAAAAAAAATCTAGAGTCACCTGTATGGTTATCTTAATAAAAAATCTCAAGCAATTTATATATAAAGAAAATAACTCATCACAGCCATGCTTGACCATGCTCTTAATTATTGAGGGTTAATGTAGCTTCTGGAGCACCTGTAGAAATTATTATTACGATTTTAGCCCTCATTTATTTAAGGGAGCTGAGCAAGCACCTGCACAAAACAATGTTAGAGAAATCATAACATTTTTCCCCCCTTTTATTTAGCTTAACAGCAGCATGGACACTTGTAAGAAAAGTAATATAGATCATCCCTAACCTAGGGGTAGATCTAAAGCACATCACATCAATCCACAGTGCAGAAAAAGTAAACAAACACATCAATTTCATCACAACTTGCAATAAAAATATCAAAAAACCTGGCACACAGCAGAAAAGGAAACACCAGCCTAGCCTAGCTCAAGAAGTGGTGCCCTAGCAAATAATTCTATATATGTGTAGGGTTTGTGTGGTTTTGGATAGGTCCTATATAGGATGATTAGTTCCAATGTCTAAGGTTAGAATCTGTTAAAGGCCAGAAAAGGGAATTTTAGTTAAAGTTAAAATATTGATGGATTAGGGTCCATTTAAGTTAATTTATTTTTTTGGTCACTTTTTAATACTTAGGATATTGATAATTGAAGTTTAAATTATGTTAGCCAATTTTGGAAAGTCCCGGGTCCTCCTAGGTACTAGGCTGAGGGCGTCCAAAAGGTCACTATGGCAAATAGGCTAGGTTTGGAGTTCCTAGTATTTTAGGTAAATACTTGACCTTAAGGGGAGTAGATAGGTTTTAAGTTTGCTAGATTTGGAGTTTTTTATGCAAAGTTATGAATTTTACAAGTTTTGGGCAATTAATGAATTATTAAAACTGCCTAATTAAGGGTGATTTTATGGTTTTGATCCAAATTAGCTCCAAACTAATTGGAATCAATCCCAAAGGTCAGAAATGACCTAAGGAGGTGTTTCTAAGTGTTTGGAGAAAATTTAAAATTTTTAATAAATTTTAATAATTTATTAGGAGAAAAAAAGGTAATTTTTAATTGAAGTTAAGCTAAGGGTCAGGCTGGAGTCAACCTAAGGTACCCTATTTATCTCAAGTCAAGGATCAGATACTGAATAGTTTGAGGTATTATGAGTACTTTTTTGAGTTAAAATAGATTAATTTTAATTTTTTAGAAGGTATCGGGGCCCTACTTATCAGGTAAATTAGGGTTGGTTAATTAAAGGGTCTAAAAGCTCCTAAAAAAATCCTAAATTTTTTTGAGATGTTTAGAATGTCACTAAGTTTAATTGTTGAAGTTTTCATGTCAATCAGGGATCTATCCTAGCTCTTAGAGTTTTTCTAAGTTCGTCTAACAGGTCCTTAATATTGTCCTTAGGGTGTCACTATATTTTAGGGTTTTAAAATGAAGTTTTATGTTAACCCTCAAGATAATAATGCAAGGGATACATAAAAGTAATAAACATGCCATGTCCTTAGATCTATGAGAACCTAAACTAAGTGCTCGTGCATCCTACGCATGTAAACTATGATAAATTTATCATACGTACTTTTCTTTAAAAAAAAAGTAAGTACGCTAAACGAGATGATTAGTGAATGATTGGGACTCATCCATTCACTAATCTCCTCCCCCATGATTTTCTCTTCATATATACAATCCATGTTTAAAATTTCATGAACAATGGATCTCCCAAAATTAGGGGATTTAATTATAAGTAATTTTAAAGTAGTTTTAAAATACTTATAAATATATAATTTTGAAAACTAATGTAATTAAAAATAAATCAATTTATAATATATAAATATAGGGGAGACCCACTGACCACACTAATAAGGTTTCAAAAAGGGTTGAAAATAATTTTTAATTTTAAAATAATTATTTAAATAATATTGAAATACTAAAAAAATTATATAAAATAGAAATCTATAAGAACAATAAAAATTAACTTTTGAAAATAATTTTAAAATAAGCTACACATTCTTCTAAAAAGAACAATGGGTTATACGTCAAAATCTGATTTAAAATGAATAAGTTATGAATTTCTCAAATCTAAAACCAATAAAAGTAATTTTTAAAATAATTTAAAATAATAAATATTTAAAAATAATCATTAAATTAAATGAAAATAAAGCTTAAAGCTTTTGAAATTCGATGTTATTTAATTTAATAATAATAATATTAAAATAAATCATTTCAAAATAATAATAATAATAATAATGAATATAGTTTAAAATAATAAAGTAATTTAAATAATAATATTAAGAATAATAATAATAATAATAATAATAATAATACAAATTTTAAAATAATGCTAATTTTAAATTAAAATTAACAATAATAATAATATAATGATAATAATAATAATAATAACAAAAATAAAAATTTCAAAATAATGTTTATTTTAATTTTAAAAAATAAAAATACAAATAATAATATAATGATAGAAAGAAGAAGAAGAAGAAGAAGAAGAAGAATAATAATAATAATAATAATAATAATAATAATAATAATAATAATACAAATTTTAAAATAATGCTAATTTTAAATTAAAACTAATAATAATAATAATATAATGATAATAATAATAATAAAACTAAAATAGCATTAAATAACTTAAAAAATAATTATTATAAATAATTGTAATTAAAATAATAATATAATAATAAGTATTATTAAAATAACAATTTAAATAAATAATTAAAAAAATATTTTACTTTTTTGGCAATATCTTAAAATATACATAACATTTTTATTTGAAAAGCAAGCAGAGCCGTCTGATTTCGCTCTGTTCCGAATCAACACTCCAAATGAAGTTAGTCTTGAAAGTTCATTAGGGATGTTAAGCCTTTAAGAGCTAGCCCAAGGCTAACCAAGAGGGGGGGTGAATTGGTATTTTTTTAAAAAAATTTCTTTATGTAAAGAACCACAAAACTTAAAATCAAATCACCACATAAATTAAAGTGCAAACATAAATAAATGCGGAAGCAAAACAAAGAAAGATCACATCGAATTAATAGTGGTTCGGTCAATCCTTGACCTACGTCCACTCCTGGGAGGCACCCTCCGAGTATTGCATTAACTAAGTGTCTCTCCTTTAGCTCCCACAACTAGGCGGAGAAGCCTTTACAACAGACTCCTTTTCACCAACCCCGGTGCGACAAAGAACCAACTCCTTTTGCTTCCTCCTGAAGCGGGCAGAGAATCCATACCTTTTGCTGAAGTAGACCTCCCAAGAACCTCCCAAGGAAGAAGGACTAAGAGAAACCTTTGTGAACCCTCTCACAAACTCCTCCTCACAAGTTCCTCTCTATCTCTCTCTCCCTCTCCCAAGGCTCTCTCAGGTCAAGACATCAGCACTCAAGGTCTTATTCCATGAGAAAATTTGAGTCCTTTAAATAGAATTTCAAGATCGGAATATCATTCTGGTCGATCAATATAAAATAAGCTTATTCATCCAGAATGAATCAGGACGATCAAAAGAAAATTGGTTACATCGTCCAGGCCGATACAATATCATCCTAGACGATTAGTTCAAATTTGAGTACAATCGCCTTAATATTGCCCTGAACAGATTCTGGCCAATGTCAATCGTCCAGTCTATCGTCGATGTGATCGTATCAATTAGCCTTAATTGCTTTCCATAATTGCCAGATTAATTCAGGCATAATTGTGCTGTATCATCCTAGACGTACAATATGGAGATCGTCTGGGCCAATAATTTAAAATAAAGAATACCTAAATCTATCATGACGGTTGATTCTTTTTTATTTGAGCCTATCATCCTGGCCAATTTGGTTAATGATGGTTGTTTAACCAGGATGCCCTAATTAGGGTTTCTATTTTTAGTTGAATCATCCTAGCTGATAGGAACATAGTCCAGGCCGATGTACTCTAAACAAAAAACTCAAAAAACCCCTCAAGTGTGTGTGTGGAAGGTTACTTAGCATTAGGAATCACTTTTATAATTGACTCAAGAAAGGAAAAAATACAGACTTGACTCAACCTAAATCTACCAGATCTTGAGCTAGCTTGAGTTGCATTCGATCGTGTGATCCTAAAAAATTAGTAGGCAAAGCAGTCGTAGAAAAACATGAATATTTGCTATCATCAAAAGTCTGATTGATAATCTTAGATTCGTAATAATTTCCCCCTTTTTAATGATGGCAAACATAAACGGAGAATTCCAAATAGTTATGGCAGTAAACAGTTATGACAGTTTAATAAAAAAATAGTTCACTAAGTTTCAAATTTTAAAGTACAAGATACATCATACTATTCGCCCTTTTGATATCACAAAAAGGAGGGAAACACAAATAAAAATATAACAGAAACTAAAACAAAACATAAAACAACAAACTACGAAAAACTGAAACTAAAACTAGAAGAGAAACAAACTAGAAAAACACAAAGAAAATAAAAAAAATGTGGGACCCTGATCATTAGACTGAAGTGGTGGTGGTGGTAGCTGCTGGAAGAAGGTGGAAAACGTGGCAAACTGTGCCCCAAACTAAGCCATGCCCTGGTTGTGCTGCTGCTACTAGTGTGCAATATAGGCATCAAATCGGGCTACGTCCTCAACGTGCTGCTACTACTGGTGTGCTACGAACATGTCGAAGCGGGTCTCCAATTGATCAAATCACTCCACCAACTAATCCAGTTGAGAGTGCTGGCAGAGAGGAACAAGTTCAAGAACAGGAGCGAGAGCGGGAGCCTCCTCCTCCTCTGCCCCCTGAGCTTCCCCATCCCCTAGGTGGAGACGAGTATTGTGAAGGGAATTGAAGGAATTGTTTAAGTAGAAAGGTGGCAGATGGTTGGGAGGAGCATGATATTAAAAGTTGTATTTGGATTCTAGAACATATGAAATAATGTGTCCAAGAGCTAGATTGGGCTTTTTTCTATGACCTGGATCTCGAATGGTAGTCAAATGCTTGATGTAACAAAAGATCAGGTCTGTGGCATTAAATTCTCTATGGGCTAGAATGTAAAAGGTAGAAAGTGAAAGAAGTGGAGTGATGTGGACTCAGTCCCCGGCTTTTCGAATAACAGAAGTGCGAAGAACATTATGGATTGTCCTAGCATCTTTGAGTAAAGAGCTAGTCTCTCTAACAAGAAAGTGTACATTGGTGTGGAGAAGAAAGTGATTTACAGTGGACCAATCAAAGTCAGGATCAGAGATAAGGGTATGCAGCTTATCCCCAGTGGTGGACAACTGCAACAATTCAGCACAATCCTGATATGTGATTTTGACAGGACATTGATTCACATAAAAGGTGAGCGCAGTGTAGGAGGAATTAATGCGGAGGTTAGCATAAAATTCAAAAAGAAGTTTAGAACTAAAGGGGACTGCAAGGGTGAGAATAAAATAAAGAGAAGTGTGAGCGAAAAGATCCAGTACCGGATATGAGAGATAGACTAGATTGATGGTGTGGGAGAGAGTAATGCCGTACTCTTTGTAACGATGGTAGGCAGGCTGATCATCTGCCTCCCAAAAATGAGGCTCCAGCATGCCCCTCGAGGAGCTGCAAGACACCTGACGAGCACGCTTTTCACCAGCCATAAGCAAACAGGAAGTAAACAAGAGTGGAGAAGAGTTTTGAAGTGAAAAACAATGACTGGAAGGCTCTGAATTTAAAGGATCAGCCGGATCATCCAGGCCGATCGCAGGATCGTCCAGGACAATCTAGTGTAATTATTGTGAACAGGCCAATTGGTCAAAAAGGTGGTCCGATCGTCAAGGCCGATCAGATATCGGCCGAGATGATTAGACATAGACGATCGTTCTGAGAAGTCAGGCCGAACGACCGTTGAAAAAGCAGATCGTCCAGGCCGATTAGGTGGATCGGCCAGAACAATGCTTAATAATGGATCGTATTGACCAAATTTAAAATATTTTAAATCATGCGCCATGGTATCGTCTAGGAAGAACAATGAATCGGCCAGGACGATTGTCCAAAAATGGATCGTCCCGGGCGAAATTAAAGATTTTAAACGTGCGACACGTGTATCGTCCAGGACGAACAGGTGTATCGGTCGGGATGATAACCAATAAATGCATCGTCTAGGATGGAAAATGATATCGGCCAGGATGATCAAGTTGATTGTAGCAGAGGTCAATCATATCATCCACGATGATAATGGATCGTCCATGACGATTAGAACAAAACAGTCAGAATATTCAGCAGATGGAGTTTTTGAAGCATGGAAAGCCGATCGTCCAGGATGATATAAACATTGGCCAGGACGATGTGACAAAAAATTTCAACTCAAAGGAGGAATGGAGATGATCAGAGAAGGCCCAAAAATAATAAGAAAAAAATAACAATGACAAAACAAAAGTCAAAAAGTTTTTTTTAATCAAGGTATGAACATGATATAGTCTTCATGTGATTGATTCTAAAAATTTGTAAGTTAATGAGTTAACAACTTCAAAAATCCAAAAAATGGTAAAATATTTGATCATGTTAACCCTAAGCTCGGACTTCTTTTAGGGAAAAATCTTCTTTTGAAATCAAAAGGCCTAACTTAGAAAAATATTTGGATAAGAAAAAGAAATCTAATCAAGACTTGGTTTCCGAAAAATATCTTATCGAATAATATATCAAAGTAGTTTGTTACAATCACGAAATTTGAAATCAAGTCTTTGAAAATCTCAAGTGATACATGAAATCTTTTAAGTTTTAAGAGTTGGAGGAATGGAAGATAGCTTGCTTTTTGATGAGCTCATTTTATGCCTCTTGTCCATTGAATGGCGCACTTTGCGCATCTTTATGATTTTTGATACACTTTGTGTATATATTTTTTTTCAATTTGGCGTCATTAAACATCTTTTCTTTTTGGCATCATTGGCCACTTTTTTTTATTAATTTTGCAAGCTAGATTATTTTCCAAAAACTCTTAAATAGTCTTAGTTGTGAGTATATCTTTCAAATATTGGAGAAGGAAAACTTACTCTCTAATATAGGGAAGAATAATCCATAAAACAAAATCAAAAATCATGTGAGAGATGCATTGACATGATAACGAGAAATCTTGAAGTAACATAAAAATTTTGATTATTAGAATAAGCTAGATTACTGTAGCAAGGTAGAAAAGATCTCAATTGCAAAATCTAGTTGTGAGATAGACTTTTGGTTAGAAAAGAAATTTTCTACCACTAAAATAGGTTAGAGAAAAAGACACAATCAACGGTATTTTTTACCCTTTAGTAGATTAGGAGATATAAAATATTAACTACAAATTTTCAAAATAAAAAATAAGGCATAATATATCAATTCAGCGATGATTTGAAAAGGAAAAACAAAGCAAAGCATATGAAAAATAATGTACCAAAGACAAAATAAAAACTAACTAAATAAAAAACAACTAGCAAAGAAATCAACAGATAAAACATCAACAGAAATCAAGTTCATGCATTAATGTCAATCACACCCAATCTGGTCCTTAAATTGCTGAAAGTGTCGAAGGCCAGTGGTTTAGTAAATATGTCAGCCAATTGATTGTCAGTCGCCACATGATGTAACTCAATATTTCCCTTAGTCACATGGTCTCTAATAAAGTGATGCCTAATGTCAATGTGCTTAGTCCTCGAATGTTGGATAGGATTCTTAGAAATACAGATGACACTAGTGTTGTCACAAAGAATAGAGATGGTGCCTACAGGTAATCCTAAATCCAGTACTTGCTGTTTTAACCAAAAGACTTGGGCCACACAACTTCCTAAAGCAATGTACTCAGCTTCAGCAATGGAAAGAGAAACAGAGTTTTGCTTTCTGCTAGACTAGGAGACTAAAGACTGTCCTATGAATTGATAAGTTCCAGAAGTGTTTTTTCTATCCACTTTATATCCTGCAAAATAAGAATCAGAATATCCAATAATCTCAAAAGAAGTGTGTGCCTAGGGTACCAAATTCCTAAGTTTTGAGTCCCTAAAAGGTGTCTTAAGAATTCTCTTAACTACAGTCAGGTGAGATTCCTTAGGGTCAGCTTGAAATCTAGCAAAAAGACAAACACTAAACATTATATCAGATCGGCTAGCAATCAGGTAAAGTAAAGATCCCATCATCCCCCTGTACTTCTTCTGATCAACTGATTTTCCATTTGGGTCCTTATCTAATTGAAATCCTGAGGTTATGGGAGTATTAGTTGTCTTGGCTTTATCCATTTCATATTTCTTCAAGATGTCATTTATGTACTTTGTTTGGCTCAAAAAAGTTCCATCAATTAATTGTCTAATGCTAAACCCCAAAAAGTAGGACAATTCTCCCATCGTACTCATCTCAAACTCCTTACTCATTATTTTAGAAAAATCATCACATAGACTTTTATCAGAAGATCCAAAAACTATATCATCGACATAGATCTGAACAATGAGTAAATCATCTCCTACTTTCCTCAGAAAAAGGGTGGTGTCTACATTCGCCTTAACAAACTCCATTTCTAGTAAGAATGTGCTAAGCCTCTTATACCAAGCTCTGGGTGGCTGCTTTAATCTATATAAGACATTTTTTAATTTAAAAATATCATTTGGAAATTGGGAACTCTCAAAACATGGCGGTTGTTATACAAACACATCCTCTTTTATTTCTCCATTTAAAAAGGCACTCTTAACATTCATTTGGAAAGCTTAAATCCCTTATAACAGGCAAAGGCTAATTGCACTCTAATGGCTTCCAATGTAGCTACAGGGGAAAAATTCTCCTCAAAATCTATCCCTTCTATTTGGTTATACCCCTTAGCCACTAATCTTTCCTTATTCCTAACCACCACTCCAGAATAATTCACCTTATTCTTAAAGACCCACTTAGTTCCAACTACCCTTTATCCCTTAGGTCTTTCTACAAGCTCCCAAACATCATTTCTAATAAATTGGTTCAACTCCTTCTGCATGGCTAAGATCCAAAACTCATCAGTAAGGGCATAGTTTATGTTGGTGGGTTCTGTCATTGAGATAAAGGCAGAGTGGTTCACTTCTTTCCTAAGTCCATGTCTAGTCCTAACTCCATCAAAAGGGTCTCCTAAAATCATATATTTAGGGTGACTCAAAGAGTATCTCCAATCTCTAGGCAAAGTGTGTGAAGGTTCAACCCTTTCCTCTAGATCTACATGTTCTACTCCTTGGGTAATCTCTCCTACTCCTTTAGTGTTCTAGTGCTCTACCCCTTTCTCCAAGTTTTCTAATCCAGTGGCAATCTCTCCATCATCATCATCCTAGACTCTATGCTTTCTAGGATCAGACTCATCAAACACTACATGTGTAGTCTCTTCCACCGCCAAAGTCCTCTTATTAAACACCCTAAAAGACTTCCCAACACTAGAATATCCTAAGAACACTCCTTCATCAGATTTTGGGTCAAATTTCCCTAAGTGAAACTTCCCATTATTGTGAATAAAAACCTTACAACCAAAGATATGAAGGTTGGAAAGATTGGGTATCCTACCCTCAAGGATCTCATAGGATGTCTTATCTAATTTGACTTTAACATTCACCCTGTTCAACACATTACAAACTGTGTTAACCGCTTCAGCCTAAAAGTATTTTGGAAGTGAATACTCAGCAAGCATGGCTCTTGTGGCGTCCACTAATTTCAGCTACCCCATTCTATTGAGGGATCCTATGAGCTGAGAAGTTGTGGCTAATCCCTTTGTCCTCACAAAAATCTCCAAATCTCTCATTTTCAAACTCTTCTCCATGGTCACTATGAATGGTCAAGATCTCACAACCTAGCCTTTCTGAATCCAAGTAAAGAAAACTCTAAACTCATCAAATGACTCATTTTTGTGTGACAAAAATCTAATCCAAGTAAACCTCAAGTATTCATCGACAATAACAAAACTATAGAATTTCCCTCCTAAACTGGCAGTGCTGACGGGTCCAAACAAATCCATGTGAAGGACTTCTAAAGGTCTAGAGGTGCTAATTTCCTTAATGGAGTGAAAAGTGGAGTGGATTTGCTTTCCTAATTGGCAGGCATCACAAAGGTGATCTTTTGAAAACTTATGCTTGGGGACACCTCTAACTAGGTTTTTTTGGGTCACTTTCCTAAGGGTTTTCATACTAGCATGACATAATCTCCTATGCCATAACCATGAATCATCAATAGCAGTTTTTAAGCAAAATGAAACAACACATTCAATGTTATTTAAATCAAGCATGTAAACGTTGTTGATCCATTTTTCTTGCAAAACAGTGTTATTATTTAAGCTCATAATGCATGAATTTGCCAAAAAAATTATGATGAAGCCCTTTTCACAAAGCTGACTAATGTTGAGCAAGTTGTATTTCAGTCCATCTACAAGAAAAATATTTCAATCAAAAGATTACCAATTATACCTGCTCCTACCACCTTCCTGGTGGTGTTGTCTCCAAGAGTCACCTTGCCTCCTGTCCTGTCTCCAGCACTATGAATTGACTGGCATCACCAATCATATGTCAAGAGCATCTGCTGTCTAGGTACCACATGCTCTCACGAGGCCTTTTGTGAGAGCTTGCCTGCAAAATTATCAAATGTCAGATTTAGGAACCCAAACATGTTTGGGTTCCTTATGGAAAGTAGAATGCAATGCATGCTGTGGATCATGTAACTTGGGTCTCCAAACCGAATGTGGGCTATGATGAATAGTGCAAGTGTGTACTATGTGTCCTAGCATGACACATAAAAAACATCTAACTCCAGAAAAAGGATGCACTAATCTACTTCTATGGTGATGCTTTTTATGTGATGTATGGAATGAAGATTTTTTATTTTCAAAGGTTTTTGAATTTTCTACTTTTTTATTTTCTTTTTCTAACTCAGAATGGGACCATTTTAAAGAATCATGAGAATTAGATAACTCAGTATGCTTTTTGTTTAATGCATCAAACTCATCAAGTAAAGCCATGTGATTTTAATCAATTATTGAATGATCTTTGAGAAGATTTTCATGCTCTTTTTGTAAATTAAAAAATTCCAATTTTAGGCTAGCATGAGTTTTCTTAAGTTTCCTATATGATGCATATATTTTTTCAGAAATTTCAAGGAGTTGCTCATAGGTTAGTTCACATACCTCTTCTTGGTCACTTTGACCAAGATTATTGTCCACCATTAAACACAAGTTTGTTGTCTCCTCAGGTTCAGTTTCAGAGAAATCTGATGCAGAATCTGCCCAGAATGCATTTTGGAATCGCTTCTTACTTTTGTCCATTTTGAGGTTTAGTTTCTCCTCACCATTCTTTTTACTTGGGTGTGCCTTAAGCGTAGGATAATTAGCTTTAACGTGCCCAGGCTTCCTGCATTCAAAGAATTTTATTTCATTAGAATTCCTAAAATTTTTTGCTACCCTTACCTTTATTCCACTTTTGATGATTCTTCTGCTTCTTCCTTAGAAAGCTCTTAAATTGCCATGTGATTAAAGCAACATCATCGCTTTCAGACCCGGAAGAATCAGTGTCTGAATAGTTCGCCTTAAGTGCCACTGTTTTCTCATTCTTTCTTTCACCTGCACCAAGATTTCTTTGGTTCACCCCTTGCTCATAAGAAATGAGTGAACCAAGTAAGTTATCGATCGAATATGTATTTAAATGTTTAGATTTAGATATTGCAGTAATTTTTGCATCAAAGGAGGAAGGAAAACAACATAAAATTTTGTTTACTTTTTTATAGTTAGAAAGTTCTCTTCCTAAAGCATGCAATGAAGTAACAATCTGAGTAAACCTTATATATATTTCAGAAACGGATTCAAAAGATTTCATACGAATAAGTTTGTAATCATGCAAGAGAATATTCAAACGGGATTGCTTGAATTCATTAGTACCTTCATAGGTGATACACAATTTATCCCAAATTTCTTTACCAGTAGTGCAAGTGGAAACACGCATGTAATCTTCCAATTTCAAAGCACAGAAAAAATAGTTCAAACCTTTTGCATTTAATTGTGATAAATCCCTATCATCTAGAGTCCATTCAATAAAAGTGGAACAGTAATGCCATTCAATTTTTTAGTTGGAGGTATATAACCATCCTTAACAAGCATCCACATGCGATAATCAATTTATTGAAAAAATGTAGACATGCGAGTTTTCTAAAAATCAAAAGGGATATTATCAAACAAAGGTTGTTGTGTAATAGAATACCCTTTCATAGTATTACGATTTTCGTTGTTAGCCATGGATCAAAAATTCAAAAAGTTTTCAAACTTAATTTTTATGAATCCCGCTTCGATACCACTTGAAAGTTCGTTAGGCTGTTAAGCCCTTAAGAACTAGCCTAAGGCTAACCAAGAAGGGGGGGTGGGGGGAATTGGTATTTAAAAAAAAAAATCTTTATATAAGGAACTACAAAACTTAAAACCAAATCACCACAGAAATCAAAGTGCAAAAATAAATAAACGCGAAAGTAAAACAATGAAAGATGACCTCAGATTTATAGTGGTTCGGTCAATCCTTGACCTACGTCCACTCCTCGGAGGCACCCTTCGAGTATTACACTAACTAAGTGTCTCTCCTTTAGCTCCCACAGCTATGTGGAGAAGCCTTTACAACAGACTCCTTTTCACCAACCCCGGTGTGGCAGAGAACCGACTCCTTTTGCTGAAGTAGACCTTCCAAGAACCTCCTAAGGATGAAGGACTAAGAACGGAGATGACGACTTGGAACAACCTTTGTGAACTCTCTCACAAACTCCCCCTCACAAGTTCCTCTATCTGTCTCTCTCTCTCCCTCTCCTAAGGCTCTCTCAGGTCAAGACAGTAGCACTCAAGGTCTTATTGCATGAGAAAATTTATGTCCTTTAAATAGAATTTCAAGAACCGACATTATCGTCCAGGATGATAGGTCGATGAGTACAAAATAAGCTCAATCAGCCAGGATGAATCAGGATGATCAGAAGAAAATTGGTTACATCGTCCAGCCCGATATAATATTGTCCTGGATGATTAGTTCAAATTTGAGTACAATCATCCTGAACATCACCCTGAATAGATTCTGGCTGATTTCAATCGTCCCGTCCACCGTCCTGCCGATGTGATCGCATCAATCATCTTTAATTGCTTTCCATAATTACCAAATTAATTTAGGCATAATTGTGTTGTATCGTCTAAGATGATATGGAGATCATCTGGGCCGATAATTTAAAATATATAATACCTAAATTGATCATGGCAACTGGTTCTTTCTGATTTGAGCCTATCGTCCTAGCCGATATAAGTATCTTCCAGTACAATTTGCTTAATGATGGATGCTTAACCAGGATGCCCTAATTAGGGTTTCTGTTTTTAGTTGAATCTTCCTGGCCGATAGGAACATCGTCCAGGGCGATGTACTCAAAACAGAAAAACTTAAAAAACCCCTCAAGTGTGTGTGTGCAAGATTACTTTACATCAGGAACCACTTTTACAATTGACTCAAGAAAGGAAAAAATGCAGACTTGACTCAATCTAAATCTACCCGATCTTGAGCTAGCTTGAGTTGCATTCAATCGTGTGATCCCGAAAAATTAGTAGGCAAAGCAGTCGTAGAAAAACATGATTGTTTGTTATCATCAAAAGTCATATCTATAACCTTAGATTCGCAACATAACTCTGATCTGAATGGCGGGAAGGATATACGGCCTCAGATTGACCACGGTTTGGCAAGATCTGCACTGTTGATTAAGGGATCAACAGCCTAGATCTGACCTGGCCATACTAGATGGCAAACCTGAAACCCTAGATCTATTTTTGCTTTGTTCTCTCAAATTACTCAGCCAAACAAGTTAAAATTTTAAACATGAACTCTATAGATGAAGAGCAGCAATGGGGGACCATTTTCATGGTCTGAAAAGCACTTTATGAAAAGCTATTTAACCATATGTGTTTCTACATAGGGTTTGCAATTTCACCTTGGTTAGTGGACAGTTTGGACCGTATAAGGGCTTGTTGCACTTGTAGACTGTCCACGAATCCTTTCTTAATTGATGTCAAGCCTCAAAACATCCTCAATTGACCAGGAGACCCTTTAGAAGACTTGAGAGCTTGGTTGGTTAGAGTTCTCACCGCCAGCAAGCCTTGGAAGTCGGGGTTTGATTGCGGGAGATGTGGAAGAGTCCCAAGAGCCCTTCAACAAAAGTTCTCGGGCTTAGGGAGGCTAGGTGAGAGGAATAAAAAAAGATCCCTTGATTTAACCTAAATTTTGCTATTTAGGACCCCTAGACCTAAGGTGGATGGCAGGGATTAGATCTTGGGCTCATTAGGAGGGAAACCAGGCTTAGGGGGTCGTGGTTTTGATTTAAAATGCATTAGGGAGGAATTAAGTCCATTAAATGAGTCTTAAATGACCTAGATAGGTCAATTTGACCTATTCATGACTTGGGTCGACCGAGTCAAAGGTTGACTGGGTCAACCTAGTCAAATAGGACCAAGAGAATGGGTGCTTGAGCTAAAGCGAAGTTTAAATGGACTTAAATTGGTTTGAAATTGAATTAGACCCCTTAAGGTTAATTAGGTTACCTGGGTTGACCTTGTTGCAACCCATGACCTCGAGGTTGAGATTTTGATGATGCCAAAAAATGAGTGTTTTGGAACTGCTTTTCATTGATTATTATTTTATTTGTTATTTTCCTTGAGCACTAACATTTCAGGAAGATCACAAGTGACTCAGGAAGAAAGGAAGACTCAAGACCGGGTAGATTAGGAGTATGAGTCAAACATTGTATCTTCCATTTATTGTATTTTTTACTTTATTGAGTCTGGCCACAAAATGCGTAAGAGTAAGAGCAACCATGCACACACACAGGGGGAGAGTTCTTTTTTAACTACAAAATGTAACTAAAAATCTTCTCTGGAGATCGTACTGTACGATTTTATTTCATACCGTACGATCCAAGCTATGTAAGCAAATCTGTGAATAGATCGTACTGTACGAAGTCTTTCGTACTGTACGATATGTTCAGATCCAAAACCCTAGCCGTGATTTAATTTAAGCAAGTGATTTTGCGCCGTTCGTACTGTACGAACTTGTTCGTACTGTACGATCCGTTTTTAATACTTACTTAAATTAACCCGTGATTAGTGCATGTAATCCAGGCCTAATTAAAATTTGAACATCGTACTGTACGAACTCGATCGTACCATACGATGAACAGAGACAAAGTATGATTGTCCCGGATATCGTCCTGGACGATCTCTTGGTTTTTGTCACATCGTACTGTACGATAGTAATCGTACCATACGATGAACAGAGACGACATCTGATCGTCCAGACCATCGTCCTGTACGAATAGTATCTTGTTGAATCGTACAGTACGATATTATATCGTACAGTACGAATTGTTTTTGAACTGTTCGTACATCTTCGTACCAGAACGACGTCTGTTTATGAAGATCGTACTGTACGATCCAAGATCGTACTGTACGAACAGTAATGGCTACTTTTGAATTCAGAGGTTTTTGGAGCCTTTTTTAGATATCAATCAAGTTCTTTTTGAGAAAGATTTACAGAGGGGGTAAACGTGGTTAGAGAGGGATTCCAAGGGAGAAAACTCTAGAGAAATTCTTGAGGGTTGAGAGAGGAAGGAGGAGGTAAGCGTTGTGAGGGAGAAGAGGTGTGAGGGAGATCACAAGGTTGCTCCAAGCTTGCTGCATCTTGCTCCTCCTGTGGCCCGAGAAGGATTTGAGGGAGGATCTCCAAGGGAAAGGCTCGTCTACATCCGTTACCTCGAGGTTCTCTGCCTTCTCCAGGAGGGAGAAAAACGAGAAGGTTCTCTGCCGTCGCCAGGAGGGCGAAAACAGAGTTTGGTATTCCGCCACGCCGGGTTGGTGAAAGGGAGGTTTGTACAGGCTTCTCCGCCTTGCTGAGGGGGGCAAAAGGAGAACTATTTTGATAGTGAAAATCCCGGAGTGGAGGACTCCGGGGAGTGGACGTAGGTCATATTTTGACTGAACCACTATAAAATTCTTGGTGTGTTCTTTCCTTATCGTTGTTTACTTTTTTTGCTTGCATTTTAAATTTGTCATATCTATTGCATGTGAAATTTAGTGAAAGTAAAATTGCATAAATTTTTGTTCTAAAATTTCAAAAACAACAAAAAATTAGAACTCTTGTTTAAGGTTAATTTTATTAAGAAAAAGACTTTTGCAATTCACCCCCCCTCTTGTCGTTTAGTAATTTCAATTGGTATCAGAGCTAGTTTTTCAAAAATAGTGTTTTAGAAAACATTGAAAAAACGATCATGTCGAATTTTGGAAATCGTAACACTGCGGAGGGTTATTCAATAACTCGTCCACCATTTTTTGATAACATACCGTTTGATTTTTGGAAAATTAGAATGTCTACATTTTTGCAATCTATAGATTACCGCGTGTGGATGTTAGTAAATGATGGGTATGTTGCACCGTTTAAAATTGTTAATGGTTTGAAAACTCCTGTACCATTTATTGAATGGAGCAATGAGGATAGGGAATTAGCCCAACTGAATGCTAAGTGCTTAAACTGCTTTTTTTGTGCATTGAAATCTGAGGACTATATGAGAGTATCTACTTGTGCTTCTGGTAAGGAGATTTGGGATAGACTGTGCATTACATACGAAGGAACAAACGAAGTAAAACAGTCTAGGCTTAACATTCTACTGCATGATTATGAATTATTCCGTATGAAACCTAGCGAAACAATTTCTGACATGTACACTAGGTTCACCCAAATCGTGACATCCTTGCATGCATTAGGTAGAGAAATTTCAAATTCTGAGAAAGTAAATAAAATTCTTAGATGCCTGCCTAGTTCCTATGATGCTAAGATAACTGCTATCACTGAGTCCAAAGATCTTAATGTTTATTCTATTGATAACCTCCTCGGGTCACTCATTGCATACGAGCAAGGAGTGAGCCAAAGGCAAAGTGATACAGGTGAAAAGAAAAAGGAGCGGACGGTGGCATTAAAAGCTAGCAACTCAGAAAGTGAAAGCTCTGCAGGGGAGGAAGAAGATGAAATAGCACTGATGACCCGACAGTTCAAAAATTTCCTGAAGAGAAAACAGAAGCGTCATCAGAACAGCTGGAATAAAGGTAAGAGCTCAAGGTCCAATAAGGTTTCATCTGATACAATTTGCTTTGAGTGCAGGAAGCCAGGTCACCTTCGAGCCGATTGTCCTAATCTGAAGAGTCAACCAGCAAAGGAGAAAGGAGATGACAAAGTTAAATACAAGAGAGGAAAGACAAAGACACAGAAAGCTTTTTGGGCCGACTCTGCCTCAGAATCATCAGAAGAAGAAGCAGAGGAGGAGGTAACAAATTTTTGTCTTATGGCTAATGATAACCTTGATCAATTGGATCAGGATGAGGTATGTCAACTTTCTTATGATGAATTATTGCTTATTTCTGAGAATATTCATGACTCGTATAGGAAACTGAAGAAAATGCATGCTAAACTTAATATTGAATTTAGTTCCTTACAAATTGAGCATGCTAACTTAGTTAAAGAAAATTCTGATTTAGATAAAGATCACATGTTACTTCTTGATGAGTATGATGCATTAAATAAGAAGCATATTGAACTAATTGAAGCGCATGAATCCTTGAAAACATCACATATTGAACTAGATGTAGAGTTTGAAAAACTTAATGCACTTGCATTAGAAGTAGATCATAGTGAGCACTTGCTATTGATAGAAGTTGATGGATTGACAGCTCAAAATAAAACTTATAGTAAAAAGATAAAAGAACTAGAAAATGAAATTGCATCACTCACAGTAGGCCATCCTAGAAAACCCCCAACACATCATGCATCACAAAACCTTAGGAAGAGGCACCACCACACTCATAGATTAGTAAACCCATTTCCTGGTGTTAGGTGCTTCTCTTGTGGCATGTTAGGTCACATAGCCCGCACATGCACAATTCACCGTAGGACACACTTAGTATGGAGACCTAAACTGCATCCATCACAGCATAACATGCATACATCTCATTCATGCAAGCATAAGGAGGAACCCAAACTCACTTGGGTTCCCAAATCCAATCTTTAAATGAAATTGTAGGGATGCTCTCACAAAAGACCTAGTGAGAGCATGTGGTACCTGGATAGTGGCTGCTCGCGACACATGACTGGAGATATGAAGAAGTTCATCCTATTGGAGACCAAAACTGGAGGCAAAGTAACGTTGGGAGACAACACTACCAGGAAGGTGATAGGATCAGGTATCGTTGGTAATGCTAAGAACTTTTTAATTGAAAATGTTTTACTAGTTGATGGTTTGAAATATAATTTGCTTAGTATTAGTCAACTGTGTGACAAAGGTTTTGATGTTAAATTTTTTACTGATAGATGCCTGATTAGTTTATTTGATGAAGTAATTTTAGAAGGAAAATGAATGAACAATGTTTACATGTTAGACCTTGATCGTGTAGATAACTCAAAATCATTTTGCTTGAAAACAATAGTTGATGACTCGTGGCTATGGCATAGGAGACTATGCCATGCTAGCATGAAAACTCTTAGAAACATCACTCAGAAAAACCTAGTTAGAGGTGTACCTAAGTTAGAATTCACCAAGGATCACTTATGTGATGCTTGCCAACAAGGAAAACAAGTCAAATCATCCTTTCACTCAATTAGAGACGTGATCACCTCTAGGCCACTAGAAATTCTACACATGGACTTATTTGGACCCGTTAGTACAGCCAGTCTAGGTGGAAAGAATTATGGATTTGTGATTGTAGATGACTTCACTAGATTTACTTGGGTAAGATTATTAGCACACAAGAATGAGTCTTTTGAGGAATTTAAAGTTTTCTCCACATGGATTCAACGAAAATTAGGTTGTGAAATATCAACAATCCATAGCGATCATGGTGGAGAGTTCCAAAATGATAGATTTGAGTCATTCTGTCAAGAGATAGGAATAGAGCACAATTTCTCAGCTCCTAGAACACCCCAACAGAATGGCATAGCAGAAAAAAAAATAGAACCTTGGTAGAAGCTGCTAGGGCAATGTTAGCGGAGTATACCCTTCCTAGATACTTTTGGGCAGAAGCAGTAAACACAACCTGTTATGTTTTGAACAGAGTAAACATTAGATCGAAGCTGAATAAAACTCTCTATGAACTCCTTAAGGGTAGGACACCAAACCTTTCACATTTACATGTCTTTGGGTGTAAGTGCTTCATCTTAAATAATGGTAAACATCCCTTAGGAAAATTCGATCCCAAGTCTGATGAGGGTGTCTTCTTAGGCTATTCTTCTGTAGGTAAGGCCTATAGAATTTTTAATAAGAGAACCCTTGTAGTAGAAGAATCCACCCATGTGGTATTTGATGAATCAGATATGCCCTCAGAAACTAAAATTGAAGATGATGAAATAGAGGCAATTCAAGGAGTAGAGACTATGACCTTAGGAGAAAGGGTAGAATCTCAGGAAGCTTTGCCTAGAGAATGGAGATATTCTTCTAGTCATCCTAAAGAGTTAATTTTAGGAGACCCTTTAGAAGGTGTAAGAACTAGGCATGGACTTAGGAAGGAGGTTAGTCACTCAGCTTTCATCTCCATGATAGAACCTACAAGTATAGATCAAGCCTTAGGAGATGAATTTTGGATTCTAGCAATGCAAGAGGAGCTGAACCAATTCACTAGGAATGATGTTTGGGAGTTAGTTAAGAGACCTAAAGAGCAGAGTGTTGTTGGAACAAAATGGGTCTTCAAGAATAAGGTAAATGATTCAGGAACAATAATAAGGAATAAAGCAAGGCTAGTAGCTAAGGGGTACAACCAGATTGAGGGAATAGACTTTGAAGAAACCTTTGCCCCGGTTGCTAGACTAGAAACCATAAGAGTGCTCTTAGCTTTTGCTTGCTTCAAGAACTTTAAGTTATATCAAATGGATGTAAAGAGTGCATTTTTGAACGGGGTAATTAAGGAAGATGTCTACGTTGAGCAACCCCCCGGATTTGAAAGCTCACAATTTCCAAACCATGTATTTAAATTAAAAAAGGCACTATATGGATTAAAGAAAGCACCTAGAGCATGGTATGAAAGACTTAGCTCATTTCTTTTGGATAGAGAATTTCAAAAGGGTAGTGTAGATACTACACTCTTTTTACAAAAGGTCAAAGAAGAAATTCTCATTGTTCAAATATATGTAGATGACATCTTGTTTGGATCCTCGGATAAAAACTTATGCGATGAATTTTCAAAAACAATGAGTAATGAGTTTGAAATGAGCATGATGGGAGAGCTTAATTACTTTCTTGGCTTTAGTGTAAAACAAATGGATAATGGGACCTTTCTTAGCCAATCAAAGTACATTAAGGATATTTTAAAGAAATATGAAATGGATAGTGCAAAACCCATGAACACCCCAATGAGTTCGATAATCCAATTAGATAAGGATCCTAGTGGAAAATCAGTAGATCAGAAAAAATATAGAGGAATGATTGGATCACTTCTTTACTTGACTGCCAGTAGACCGGACATAATGTTTAGTGTGTGCCTTTGTGCCCGTTTTCAAGCCGATCCTAAAGAGTCTCACTTAACTGCTGTCAAAAAAATTCTTAGATATCTACTAGGCACCCCAAACTTAGGAATTTGGTATCCCAGACACAGCACTTCCTTTGAAATCTTAGGGTACTCAGATTCTGACTTTGCAGGATGTAGGATCGATAGAAAGAGCACCTCTGGTACATGCCAATTCATCGGACAATCATTAGTTTCTTGGTCCAGTAGGAAAAAAAACTCAGTAGCACTTTCCACAGCCGAGGCAGAATATATTGCAGTAGGAAGTTGTGTTGCACAAGTACTATGGTTAAAACAACAAATTCTTGATCTTGGACTACCTGTTGGAACCATCTCGATCATGTGTGACAATGCAAGTGCAATTTGTATCTCTAAAAATCCAATTCAACACTCTTGAACGAAACACATAGACATTAGACATCATTTCATTAGAGATCACGTCGCTAAGGGAGATATAGAATTACATCACATCGCTACAGGAGATCAATTGGCAGACATATTCACAAAACCATTAGCTTTTGACACCTTTAGCACCTTGAGGACTAGATTAGGTGTCATAGATATAAATGCATAAAAACAAAACAAAAACAAAAAAAAAAACAAAAAAAAAAAAAAAAAAAAAAAAAAAAAAATCTTTAGGGCTGCTCCTGATCACCACACACTCACCACACCAACACTCACATTGACCGTTCATCGTACTGTACGATAATCTTCCCGCATAATTGCCTACCGTATTGTACGATTCCTATTCTTCGTACAATACGATCCACGTCAGCAACGGATTGGGACGAATTAAAGACGGTTGGTACGACATTATTGAGTATCGTACTGTACGATCCATTCTCTTCGTACGGTATGATCCACATCATCACAAAAGGACAAATTGAGTTAAAACTGTTTGGTACGATATTTATTATGTATCGTACTGTACGATCCACCTATTCGTACAGTACGAAACTTTTGGTCAAAAGTCGTACTGAGGGCCTCAGGAAGATCGATATTCGCCTGATCGTACTGTACGATAACTATCGTACTGTACGATTTGACTGCCTTTTCCTGAAACAACTGGTCAGAATATTAATTGGATATCCTACTGTACGATCCCAGGTTCGTACTGTACGATTTACGGAAAATCCTATAAAAACCCTTGCCTAGGCTGTTCAATTCACTCAACCCTCTCCTCACTCAGCCTTCACTTCGTTTTTGTGCCCTCCTGCAATGTCTAAACGAGGTCGGATGACTGCCGGAAGCTCGTCCTCATCCAGTCGTCAACCCAATCGCTTTCTGAATAGTGAGAATGAGGAAGCCTACTACCGATACAAGGCTTGCAAAATTTCTCCCTAAAAAATGCTTAATCAGGCCGCTCTAAATTTCGAGGTAATGGGCCTCTTTGCCTCCACCACCTTTCAATTCCTACTCACCCTAGCGTTTCCATACAATTCTGAACTTCTTTTTGAATTTCTCGCCAACCTCACCTACACCGTCGATAACACAACTTTTCACTCCTTTGTTTGTGGCCGCCCCGTTGAAATAACTAGAGCCGACATCGCCCAACATATTGGGCTGTCCACTGAAGGACCTATGGTTCGCTCGTTTCTTACCAATGATTTTGATTAGAGCGATGTAAATAGAGTCCTTAGGAATACTGTTTTTCATCAACACCAGCCTCTAGTCCAATCCTTAACCCGAAATGCCCGTATCATTCAACATGTTCTTCGAACCTCTATCATACCCAAAGGTGGCGACCGCATCAATCTGACCCCTACCTTGTCAGTCGCTACCTACCTTATTCTGTCCAACATTAAGTTTGATGTGGTCGATTTGATTAGAAACTATATTCGGCACATGACTTTTGTTCGTCTTCCCACCACTCGACGGAAACAAAATCTGGCTCTTGGTCACCTAATAGGATATATCCTCTACCATAAATATCAATTATCCTACTCTGGTGAACCCGACATGCTTCCTATTTTTTATACGGATGCTTCCTTCCGTATCCTCTTTCATCGGGGACATGAGCCTGAAGAACCCGTCTTTGATGAAGAAGAAGGAGAAGATGCACCAGCCGCAGCTCCAGCTCGACCACGATGCCATGCCGCACCCCGAGCACCTGCACCAGCACCAGCACCAGCTCCACCACACCCAAATGATGATTTAGTCGCCCGCTTCGACCAGCTGCAGACTCGTCTCGACATGCATATTCAAGAACAACATCAGCAACACGAGGCTGATATGCAATGGTTTGGAGAGCATTTTACAGCAATTGATCACCGCTTCGACACTCTATTGCAATACTTTCAGCCAAATCCACCTCCACCACCAACTGATCAGGACCCGTCTGACTAGATTGTCTGTGTTTGCATTGTAGTTTTGCTCTTTTTTTTTGCTTTTGTTTGCTCCTCCTTTTTGTGCTGTCAAAAGGGGGAGAAGTTTGTTGTAATGTTGTAATGCCTATTTATCTAAATGCAGTATCTTTTGTTTCGTACCTGCTTGTAGTACCTTTTTTTCTTCTTGTGTTTAATTTTTTTTAAAACAAAAAAAAAACAAAAAAAAAACAAAAGAAATGTTTTTCTTTCTTACTTGCAACAAATTATTTGACATCATCAAAAAGGGGGAGATTGTTGCAACCCATGACCCCGAGGTTGAGATTTTGATGATGCTAAATAATGAGTGTTTTGGAACTGCTTTTCATTGATTATTATTTTATTTGTTATTTTCCTTGAGTACTAACATTTCAGGAAGATCACAAGTGACTCAGGAAGAAAGGAAGACTCAAGACCGGGTAGATTAGGAGTATGAGTCAAACATTGTATCTTCCATTTATTGTATTTTTTACTTTATTGAGTCTGGCCACAAAATGCGTAAGAGTAAGAGCAACCATGCACACACACAGGGGGAGAGTTCTTTTTTAACTGCAAAATGTAACTAAAAATCTTCTTTGGAGATCGTACTGTACGATTTTATTTCGTACCGTAAGATCCAAGCTATGTGGGCAAATCTGTGAATAGATCATACTGTACGAAGTCTTTCGTACTGTACGATATGTTCAGATCCAAAACCCTAGCCGTGATTTAATTTAAGCAAGTGATTTTGCACCGTTCGTATTGTACGATCCGTTTTTAATACTTACTTAAATTAACCCGTGATTAGTGCATGTAATCCAGGCCTAATTAAAATTTGAACATCGTACTGTACGAACTCGATCGTACCATACGATGAACAGAGACGAAGTATGATCGTCCCGGATATCGTCCTGGACGATCTCTTGGTTTTTGTCACATCGTATTGTACGATAGTAATCGTACCATACGATGAACAGAGACGACATCTGATCATCCAGACCATCGTCCTGTACGAATAGTATCTTGTTGAATCGTACCGTACGATATTATATCATACAGTACAAATTATTTTTGAACTGTTCGTACATCTTCGTACCAGGACGATGTCTGTTTATGAAGATCGTACTGTACGATCCAAGATCGTACTGTACGAACAGTAACAGCTACTTTTGAATTCAAAGGTTTTTGGAGCCTTTTTTAGATATCAATCAAGTTCTTTTTGAGAAAGATTTACAGAGGGGGTGAATGTGGTTAGAGAGGGATTCCAAGGGAGAAAACTATAGAGAAATTCTTGAGGGTTGAGAGAGGAAGGAGGAGGTGAGCGTTGTGAGGGAGAAGAGGTGTGAGGGAGATCACACGGTTGCTCCAAGCTTGCTGCATCTTGCTCCTCCTGTGGCCCGAGAAGGATTTGAGGGAGGATCTCCAAGGGAAAGGCTCGTCTACATCCGTTACCTCGAGGTTCTCTGCCTTCTCCAGGAGGGAGAAAAACGAGAAGGTTCTCTGCCGTCGCCAGGAGGGCGAAAACAGAGTTTGGTATTCCGCCACGCCAGGTTGGTGAAAGGGAGGTTTGTACAGGCTTCTCCGCCTTGCCGAGGGGGGCAAAAGGAGAACTATTTTGATAGTGAAAATCCCGGAGTGGAGGACTCCGGGGAGTGGACGTAGGTCATATTTTGACCGAACCACTATAAAATTCTTGGTGTGTTCTTTCCTTATCGTTGTTTACTTTTTTTGCTTGCATTTTAAATTTGTCATATCTATTGCATGTGAAATTTTGTGAAAGTAAAATTGCATAAATTTTTGTTCTAAAATTTCAAAAACAACAAAAAATTAGAACTCTTGTTTAAGGTTAATTTTATTAAGAAAAAGACTTTTACAATTCACCCCCCCCCCCTCTTGTCGTTTAGTAATTTCAGACCTGGTCAACCAGGTTGACCCAGGACTCAAGTCTGAGCTTAACAAAGTTGGTCTGACCATCTGAGTCCATTGGAGGGGAGAGATGGGCTCGAGGAAGCATGAATTTGGTTTGAAATCAATTAGAAGAGAATCAAGGTCAATTTGGGTCAACCATGGTTGACCTGGTTAACCAGGTTGACCCAAGACCTGGTCTAAACTCAACAGAGTTGGCTTACTCCCTGAACCCATTAGGCAGGGTCCTAGGGTCTAGCCTGGTCAAATTTGACCAAGTTAACTCTTTGACCTGGTTCTGGGGAAAAAACAGGTCAACAAACAGACCCCCAACAGGAACGACGAATAACTAGTGAACCGCTCGTGTTGGCATTGATCGATTGAGACAAGGAAAGTAGAGTGAAGATCATGAGTGTAAGAGAACCAAAAGTCTGGAAAAAAGTGGGAAACTCTTATCCTGGCCTTTTTCTATAGCAAGGGTAGAGCCTAGGAGAGAGTGAAAAGCAATAGTGCACAAATAAGGTGTCACCAAAATGGTGAACAAGTAGTGGAGCCTTCTCTTGGCCTTACCCTTCCACAAGGGAAGAAGAGCCAAGGAAAGAACCAAAGTAAAGATCACCCTAAGGGTGGAAAGAAGTAAAGGACTTATCTCTTAGCCTTACCTCGTAGTGAGGGCAGAGCTGAAGAGAGAACCGAGAGTAAAGGTCCCCACGAGGGTGAAAAAGTAAGGGGGGTTCTTCCCTAGCCTTACCCTATAGTGATGGCGGAGCGAAAGAGAGGACCGAAAGTAAGGTAGTAAAAGTAGACCAACTATCTGCCTGACCATATCGAAATAGCAGAATAGAAGGTGAAGGGGGTCCCATCTCCTCCTGCTCATATCAGAACAGTGGATTGGGGTGACTCAGTATTTTCCTGCCCAAATCGAAATAGCAAATAGTGGAGTCATAAAATCTGGCGCATGCCTGATCATAACAGGACATTGAGGGTAGAAAGGTAGTGAGGAATGCCTCTCAGGGACACTATCTGGCTCTCTCAAATAGGTAAGTAAAGCCAACTATCTGCTTGACTATATCAAAATAACTATATAGAAGGCAAGAAAGATTCTGTCTCCTCCTGATCCTTTCGGAATAGTGGATTGGGGTGACTCAACACTTCTGCTTGACCTCAGTAAAAGTGACTAAATCACGAAATAGAAGCCTGCCTAGTCTTTAACTGGACTTCTGAAGTAAATTAGTGTTAAGGAATGCCTCCCAGGGACTCTATCGGTCTCTCTTAACATGGTATGTAAAACTTACTACCAGTTCGACCTTATCTATACAGCAGGGTAGAAGGTGAAAAGGTCCCACTCCTCCTGATCCTTTCGAAATAGTGGATCGGGGTGACTCACTACTTCTGCCTGACCTCAGCAAGAAGCTTATAAGCCACAAAAATGGAAGCCTGCTTAGTCTTTAATAGGACATCCGAAGTAAAATAGTGTTAAGGAATGCCTCCCAGGGACTCTGTCGGGCTCTCTTAACTAGGTAAGTAAAACCTACTACTAGTATGACCATATCTGGACAGTGGGGTAAAAGGTGAAAAGGATCCTGCTCATCCTGATCCTTTCAGAATTGTGGATTGGGGTGACTCACTACTTCTGCCTGACCTCAGCAAGAAGTTCATAAGCCATGAAATTGAAAGTCGGGTTAGTCATTTTCAAGACATTCGGAGTAAAAGGGTGTTAAGGAATGCCTCCTAGGGACTCTGTCGGGATCTCTTAACCGGGTAAGTAAAACCTACTACTAGTCTGATCGTATCTGGACAGCGGGGTAGAAGGTGAAAAGGATCCCGCTCCTCCTGATCCTTTCAAAACAGTAGATTGGGGTGACTCACTACTTCTGCCTGACCTCAGCGAGAAGCTCATGAGCCACGAAAATGGAAGCCTGCCTAGTCTTTAGTAGGACATCCGAAGTAAAGAGGTGTTGAGGAATGCCTTCTAGGTGCTCTAGCCAGGCTTCTCTCAACCAGGTAAGCTTCAACATCTGCTCAACTAGCTCGATATCGCAAATAAGGGAGGGCTCAATACTCACTCAATCATTTTAACCAAAACTGGTAGTAATACCTGTTTACTTGAACTGAGTGAATAAAGAGTTAGGATCTGATGCCTGCCTGATCACAACAGGACAATCAGAAGGAAAAAGAGTGGTGAGGAATACCTTCCAGGGGCCCTATCAAGCTCTCTCATCCAGGTAAGTAAAACCAACTACCTATCTATTTATATCAAAACAACATGGTAGAAGGTAAAAGACGCCTCACTATCAGCCTAACATAGGTCTATGTAGGGATGTGAGAGAGAAATGAAAGGTATATGGAAGAATTCCAAGGTTATAGTTATCTAAGGAATCTCAAGCTAGCACTTTGGTAATCATATGGTAAAGGATAAATCGTCGTCACCATGGGTATCCAAATGTCATCGGGATCTCTTAGGGAACCCTAACCCTACACATAAAGGGGGGAAAGATATCAGAGTGATGTCTCCCCAGACACTTGGAAGAGATACACCCTCAGTAGAGTGTGAAAAGGGGTAATCCAAACTGAGTAAGTAAAACCTAACATGAAGTAGAAGTATCATCAACACATCCAAAGGACCACTGAAGAGTGGTCTTAATGAGAAACTAGTGGGAGAAGACATTGAAGAGCTGACTTTCTGCTAAAAAATCAATGCTCAATAAAAATAAGTGATGGTGGCACCTAAGGCATAATGCCCCATATCACCAAGTGAGAGGAAAAGAACCAAAGTAGTGAGGGAACACACTCACCACTAAGGAAAACAACTCTGAATGGGAAACAAAATTCACAGTGGTAACGCCCACACATACTCGTGGGACCCTGTGGGAAGTGGAAGCGACCTCAACACATTCATAAGACTAATTTGGAAATTGAGCCTAGTATATGAATGGTAGGACAGGCCACGAAAGGAGTAGGAGAACTAATCTCTTGCTAGAAGATCAAAGTTCTCAAGGTAGTGATGTTAATATCTAATATAAGATATACTATATCACTACTAGGAAAACAACTCTAGATAATAAATGGACACACTCACTACCACAGGACAGTAGTCATGAATGAGATTGAATAACATCAAAAGGGCACTAGGGTAACACCCACACAAACTGGTGGGATCCTGCGGGGAGTAAAAGTAACACTGCTATATTCATAGGACTACTCTAGCAGCTAGGAGTAGGGTATGAATGGTGAAATAGGTATAGAAACAAAGGAGCCAATCTTCCACTAGAAAATCAAAGCTCATGAGGATGTGATGCTAACATCTGAGACAGGATGTATTACATCAAAACTAAGGAAGTAACTCTAGGTAGTAAGGGGGGCACACTCACTATCGAGGCTAATGATTATGAATAGGATTGATAAAACATCAAAGAATCACAGTGATAACACCTACCCTAACCAAGTAGGACCCTGTAGGAAGTAAAAGCAACACTACCACCTTCATAGGACTACTCTAGCAGCTAAGAGTAGGGTACGAATGGTGAAGTAGGTCGGTAAAGAAACTAAGGAGCCGATCTTCCACTAGAATGTTAGAGCTCTTGGGAATGTGATGCTAACATCTGAGGCAAGATATACTGCATCACAATTAAGAAAATAATTCTAGGTAGTAAGGGGACACACTCACTACCGAGGATAATAATCATGAGTGAAATCAATGATCACCAAAATGTCACAATGATAACACCTAACCTGACTGGGTAGGACCTTGTGAGGAGTAAAAGTGATACTACCACAATCATAGGACTACTCTGACAGCTCAGAGCAATGTATGAATGGGACAATAAACTGTTAAAAGAGGGCAGAAGGGGATTGATCTTTCCTTAGAAAGACCTAAGCCCACAAGGTAGTAATGTTGACATCCAAATCATAAGGTACTACATCACTTAGCAAAGATAATTAAAGTTGAAAAATCATATCTAGATAGGTATGCCATCATCCTTGAGGCAGACACCAAGGCACCTTAAAGGAGAGGAAAGAAAAAGAACTTTGGGGAACTTGTGCTTTTAGAGAGTATTATCGGGTTTCTCCTGTGACAAGGGCAACCAATTTTTCTCTACTAAGAGCTTCCCTCTTTTTATCAGATGTATTGTTTTTTATAAAAGAGAGAATAGTGAATGGCTTTGATAACCCAGGCCATATTCGTCACATGAACAAAACTATGGAGTATAATCATAACAAAATTGCTAGGTGAATGAAATCTAAATTAGGATGTTGAATCAACATTACCATTTCTGACTAACATAGAATGGTATGGAGTCGGTATCACATCTCTAGAGAGTCTAAACAAATGATTTTGACATCCTCGATCACATTCAACTCCTATGAATGGACTGGGGGTTACAACTATCAGAGTAAGATTGATAGGAAGAAGATAGTCACATAGGAATAGTGGATCACTATCACCCCACCTGACTAAATTAGGTGGGCATGAACCCAGTATCCTACCTCAAAAGAGTCTAACCTAAAAACTACAACATCCCCGATCATATTCAACTTATATGAATGGAATGGAGGGCACAACTATCAGAGTAGGACTGACAAGTGGAAGCAATTAAAATTCTAGTAGAGGATCAACATCACTGAACCTAATAAATGTAGGAGGGTGTGGACCTAGTATCACATGTTAAAAGTAGACTTGAGTCATTGGTTTTGATATCCCAGACTACACTTGGGATGGCAAGTGAAACTTGGGGAGTTAAAACCCATAATGAAAATTTTGGTTATATGGACCCATTCAAAAGTGAAAATGGGGACATACTCCAGGAATCTAGTATATTGACTCCATCCAACCTCAAAAGAATAATAATTTAAATTTACTAACTCCGTTGGAGCTCCGTACCAGCTAAATCATGCTATCTCTCTTATATGAGTATTTTCCTTTCTTGAATTGAAATCTAATCCAAAAAGGGATTTAAATTAGAGGAAGAAATTAAATTTTCTCAATTTTCTTTTATGAAAATATGTTTCCATATCTTATAGGATATCATTGCGTAATGATGAATCCAAAATCGTAATTTTCAAACTCAAGTATCAAAAATATCAAAAAGATACATAAATTTTCTGAGACTTAGAGATTTACTAGAAAGAAGCCATTTATTTTTTACTTTTGAGCTTACTTTAAGTCACTTTCTCAATTATCGTGTGCCTTGTACAATTTTCAATTACTTGATACACTTTGTGTATCTTTCACTTTTGGCACACTTTGCTCATCTTTTCAATTTCTATAACTGGCTTCCTTTTCCAAACCTCTAAAAGACATTTTTTTCTCAGTTATAAGATCATCTTCCAATTACAAGAGAAGAAAACTCACTTCTCTTATGTAATGATGAAGGATCTACAAAACAAATCTGATCCTCTGATAAGAATGAATAGCTTGATTGAGAAGATTATAAAGTTTTATTCATCAGTGTACTATAGTTATCTATGAGATAGGGAGTTATAAGATAATGAAGAAAATTTTTACTTCTAAATCCAATTTCAATTTGATATAAATTTTAGTTCAAAAGAAGAAATCTCTCCACACATGGGATGAGATAGAGAGATCATACTCTTTCATAAGTCATCACTGCAAAGCTAGTAAAACTAGAAGAAGTAGGAGAGTCAACATAACTGAAAATTATCCTCTTTTTCTTTTATTGATTAATCATCAATAGAAGGGAGAATGAGGTCCTTCGGCGTAAGTGCTGGAAGGGGGCCTGTTTTCCCTTCTAAGGTTACAACCATTTTTTATCTTTCACACATTTCTTTAGTACAAGTGAAAGTAGAAAAGGAAATATGCTCATCTGGCACTACAATAGAAGAAAGAAAAGAAAAATAGGTGCTAATAAAGAAGCTGGAGTGGCAACTGTCGACTTGGCTTAGGAAGGCCTCCTCTCAACTGCCTCTGAACTCTATACAGCTTACTTAATCATCTGTTAGATCTTCTTGGAGAGAGCTACCTGTCACTCTCCCTCAAAACTATGGAGTGAAATACCACTACTGCCCTGACTGTAACTCTGACTGTCATTGTGGCTGAAACTGTGGCTAGGACTGTGGCTGGGACTGGAGATCATCTGAACTATCTAAGTAGGCTTGCCCACAAGCTATATTAAATTACTATCCTGGAGACGGATCTTCCCAATGGCCATTTGAGTCTGTAAGTGCAAGACCGTGGCATCTATAGCTACTGATCTAAGAGATCCTCCTGCCTTAGGGCCTTCCTGCTCATCATGGTCCTCGGGCCCTCTCTGCTCGTCCGAGTGACCTTGATGTGTAATCTTATAGACCTGATTTACTGATACATCCTCATCTAACTCTCTCTGAGTGTGTCATTCTTTGAGAAGGCCCAGCGGGGTGCCTCTATATAGGGACTCATAAGGGAAGTGATCCTATAGGGGTTGGGCGCTAAAGTTGTCTCACCTCAATCTAGTGATCCATCTGGAGGAGCTACTGCCTCTGCATCACAACTTATCGGGATCGCCTTGGACCCTGAAGGAACTGCTACATCCATCTGATCTATAATATCAGCTAGCTGAATTGCCTCTACCAATTACGCTGTCTCAACTAACTGTACTACCTCAATCAACTACACTACCTTAACTAACTGTACTATTTTTACTGACTATACTAACTCGACTAGTCGTACTATCTCAACTGACTATACTGGCTCAACAAGGGTGTCTGCTTGTCAATGTCTCCAAATCTGCCTATTGCGGTGGGGCTCTGTATGGGTAATCGGTTGCTGAGGGGCTACCACAACTGAACTGATCTGGGGCCGAGCAGGCTTTCGCTGCTATCTCTGTCCATGGCGACGTGGTCATCATTCTACAGTAGGAGTAACTATAAGCGGTCTAACAACTAGAGCTTTCTCTGCCGACTACTAAGGTGGCTATCCTCTCTGCCAACAATACATCTGCCTCACAGTCTATCTCCTCAACTGAAAAGTAGCATGAAAAATATGTCGGAGTAACTCTCTTGACTGACAGGCCCTCTATCTCGCATTAGATGGATGATGTTTTGAATCCTTTGAGAGAGGGCTCGAACACCAACATCCTTAGGGACCCTAGCCCGGGGTAAAGTAGTGGTAACAAGAGGAGCTATCGCAATGCGAGCAACGTCCTTCTCATCCCCACTGTGTGCTAGTGGAGAGAAGCACCCTCCCTTGATTGCCTCTATCTCAGGGGCTACTACGACATCCGGGGTGGGCACAACTGCAACTAATTGTGGTCTCCGCTGCCTGGGAGCCACTCTCCTCTAAACTAGCTCCTGGTGAGCTATTGTATCTACCATCTACTACCTATCTGCCTCAAATGTAGCTAGATGGAGTCTCCTATTCCTATTCCTCTTATCCCTTCTTCCAAGGATGGAGGTGGAGGAAGATGAAACATCTAAACGTTAACCCACTACCTGGGTGGCAGGGGGAATAGGGATGATAGAAAGTGCAAGGATATGCTTGGAGGTCTCAATGTGAGAGAGAGCAGAGCAAAAATAGAAATCTGATGAGAAGAGGGTGAAGGAGCCTCGGTCTAGGCACCCCTCTTCCTAGTGCAAGTGGGAGGGGGAACCCAAACTCGATGAACCTCCTCCAAAATGATAGGGGTAATAATAACAATAGGCTGCTGGCACTGAGGGGCCGGAGCAACCTATGCAATAGGAGCGGCAGGCACTAGTCGCCTAATCGCAGGACAAACTGGTGGAACTAGAGGCACTGGTCTCCTAGCCACAGGGCGCACTAGCTGCGTAGGTATGGGAACGTGACGAGTAGGTGCTAGGTATGTCCGTCGAGCAATTGGATATCTAAAAGGTCACATGGCTGCACATCCTCTCTTCTAGGGAGGAGAGAATGCAGCAGCCTCGGCCGGGGTGGGTCTGCCAAGGGTGATGAACACTGAGTCCATGAAGGAACCAAAAGTGATCTCTCTAGTGGGTGGAATAGTAAGCAGGGACTCAAGAAGAGTCACCCGCATGTCCGAGCCGAAACTAAAAGTAATGAAAGGTACGAAAGGAGCCATGACACTGCTGCCAAGAAAAGAAATTAGAAAGATTAATTAGAATGAAAATCATGAACGAAAGGAATGAATCAATATAGATGGATAAGGGATAGAATAGCCTGCAAGGCTGGAAAGAAGTAGAGTAGAGAGAAACCCTAGCTAAGAGGAATGAACCCTAACTAAGAAAAGACCCTAACTAAGAGTGGGACAGACCTAATCTAAGGAGTACCAATCCTAGAGTATACACAAGAAAAAATAATATATGATCCAAAGATGGAGAGAGAAACTAGTCCCACCGTGATCGCCAAAAACTGTAGACCTCCGAAAGAGCACCTCTTGTTGGGTTTGAACGCAAAGGGTATGACCGCACTATCCCGTAGGATAAAATGATCGTAGGCCTTTACACTCGACATAAGCAGGCCAATGGAAGGACAGATTAGATCATGTATATGACTAACTATTGGGGATAGAGGCTCTCGCTAGTATACCCCGTTGGGTAGTAATATATACGACTGATTAAAATAATGGGTTTCCCCCACCTAATACATCAGCTCGAATGGGGTTTAGTAGATGATGGAATTTAGTTTCCCACTGGTGCAAGCCCCCATGGTTAATTACATCCCATGCTGAGACCTTAGAAAACTCTCGATTAAGGATCATATATTATCCCTTCTATAGTGGGATTGGCACAAGGGTATAGACTAAGAAGTCCTAAACAAAAGGAAGAAAGGTCAAATTTGGCTAAATCCATATGCGGGGTTCACATCGGCATTCAGAGGATCTAGGGTACAAAAGAGAAACTTGAGAAAGAAAATCAAGCATCCAATCACATGTGTGAGAGAAACGATAAAGGTGGCATCATCCTATGATGTAGATAAGTAGGATTTAGAGTCCCTAATGAGAAGAGACCTACCTACTATTTAAGGCATACTATGAGACCGAATGTAGTAGCCTCGAATCCTAAATCTAGGTTGGGTTTAGTGTTCTATGAATAACACTAAGACCCGTGTCCTAACTAATGCAATGAAAAATCTTGACTTACCTCGGCCTGGATTGGGGAGCCACCTAACCACCTAATCGATTCAAATCCATGTAGTCTAGTCAGTTATGAAAGATGGGTGGGTGGTACAGCTTTTGGAAGTTAAGGCTGACATCTAGAGAGTTCCTAAGTGTCCTTGTACCTATGTAAGTTGAATGCTCCTAGCTAATATAATTAAAATTTTATTTAATTGATTACTAATACAATGCATGCTAGTTTAGAATGTCTCAAATCATGAATGCATAAGACTTTAAAAATAGGCTTAATATAAAATAATTTTTAGAAGAAGACTAGACTTCCCCAAGTCCGGCACTTCATCTTCATAGGCCAGATTATCCGGACTCTACTTGCAGGCGGGGATGTGTCTCAAAGCAATGAGGGAGAGAGATGTAATAATATGCATATGACCCTAGACAATTCCAGCAATTTCCTAAATTTGTTAAGTTTTTATGTTATTTAAACTTAAAATTTTAGAGATAGGTTATGAGTAGCAAAATTTTTTATAGCCTTAAAAGAGCATATCGTAATCTAGGCTAAAACAAAAATGACATGTAAGAAAGAAACCTAAAAAAAGCAGGTAATCTCTACTGCGCAAGCATAGTAAACACATCAATATAAATAAACTAATGAAGTAAATGTCCATAGGCCAACTTCCCTTTAATTACAACCCAGGGTCTGTAGAAAGGAAAGTGGTTAGGCACCACTGCCAACAACCCTGATTTCTAAGCCTATGACTGCGCAAATGACTTTGAGTGGGATATTTGGTCTTCAAATCTTCAACCCTTCAGTCTTCTTTAGAATTGTTCTCCTCAGATTCCTTTGGTCTCTCCTCCTTGGACTCCTTGGATTTATCGTGGCTTGAATATCCAAATGAAGAGATAATTCCTCTTTGAAGGGGGTATTGTCTTTTTCTTTGGATAACTATCGCCATCCAAACTCGATCTTCCAAATGGAAGAAGACTATATCATTTGAGGATGCCTTCTTCTTTTGGATCTCAAGTTGGATAAGAATATCCCGACTCAAATGTCATTTTCACAACACTCATCAATATTACAAATAGATTACATTAATGGAAAGCAGTACAAAAATTCTAGAGTCGCTTGTACGGTTATCCTAATAAAAAATCCCATGCAATTTATATATAAAGAAAATAACTCATCACAACCATGCTTGGCCATGCTTTTAATTATTGAGGGCTAATCTAGCTTCTTGATCAGCTGTAGCAATTATTATTAATGATTTTAGCCTTCATTTATTTAGGAGGGAAACCAGGCTTAGGGGGGCTATGGTTTTGATTTAAAATGCATTAGGGAGGAATTAAGTCCATTAAATGAGTCTTAAATGACCTAGATAAGTCAATTTGACCTATTCATGACTTGGGTTGATCGAGTTAAAGGTTGGCTGGGTCAACCTAGTTAAATAGGACCAAGAGAATGGGTACTTGAGCCAAAGCGAGGTTTTAATGGACTTGAATTTGTTTGAAATTGAATTAGACCCCTTAAGGTTAATTGGGTCAACCTGGGTTGACCTGGCACAATTCAAAGCTACATGTGGAAATATAGGATGCAATGATGCTTTGTTACTACGATAATTTGCCAGTAATTTAACAGGTACAACTTTTGAATGGTATGCTGAGTTACTCAATGACTCAGCAAGAACATTTGCCAAATTAGAGATGATGTTTATTAAAAGATTTGCCAGTGCAACAAAGAAGGAGACTATCGCTGACCTCGCTCTTAAGAAAAGAAAAAGAGAGGAATCAGTCACTAAGCATAGCCAGGTGGAGAAATCGCAGCATGAAATATGAGCAACAACTCACTGAGAAGCATGCTGTCGAGTTATTACTGGGAAATATATATGATAATATGGCTCCATATCTGGTGATGGCTACAATCAATACGTTTTAGGAGTTACTTGATTATGTGGATAAATTTGAAAGGTTACCCAGGCCTAGAAGTGCTAGCTTCAACTATAATAATAATCTGCCAGGGAATGCCAAATAGATCAAAATCTTTGATCCAAAAAGAAATGAGGTGAATACCACATTCCCGTCTTCCTTGGAGAAGAAAGACAAAGAAGATTCAATCAATCCGTCAAAGTTGTTGATAAAGATTTGTTAAGAGAGTTTCTATTTGCATATTTTACATTCTTGCAACTTGTAAAGTTTTGATGATTCTAAATATTATTATTTTAAAGTTTTGTTTTTCTCCTAGCACTTTTTAGAAGAATTACTTTTGCTCTTGTGTGGACTAACATTTCAGGATAATCGAACTCAGACTAATGAATACTTCAAATCAAAATTCAGCATGAGATAATTTGTAAATTGAAGCTTGTACTTTTCATTGTATTGAGTTTGAGTGGGAGTGATTGTAATTAAGTAGTTTAGCACACACACTTGGGGAGATCCTTAAAAAATCATACTGATCGTACAGGACGAACCAGGTTTGTACGGGATGATCAAGTCAGTTATCCCCTCGGAAGAGCAATGGAATGAATAGGAAGTGAGAAAATTTTTCTAAGTCCTGATCGTCCAAAAAAAATTTTTTATTCATCCCAGGATGAAATGCTCTCTGGAAAATTTTTGTTCAAATGAAATCCTATTCGTGCATGGAGGAATTGCTCTCTATAAAAATTTCACCCAAATGAACTCAAATTCATCCTAGGATGAAATGCTCTCTGGAAAATTTTCATTCAGATGAAATCCTATATTCGACCCAGGACGAAATGTTCTCTATAAAAATTTCATCCAAATGAACTCCAACTCATCCCAGGATGAAATGCTCTCTGGAAAATCTTTGTTCAAACGAGCTCCTATTCGGCCCAGGACGAAATGCTCTCTATAAAAATTTTGTCCAGATGAACTACTATTCATCCCAGGACGAAAATGCTCTATCTTATCATATTTTGATAATGTCCTGCAGTTTGTCAAAACCAACACATTGAATAACTATTCTTACCGGACGAACTTAGTTAGTACGGGATGATAATCGGGTACAAAGTCAGTTCGTACCAATATACATTGGGTTCGCATGCAACTGAATTAAGTAAATTCATCTAGGATGATCCACGATCGTACGGGACGATCCACTATGTACAGACTTGAATATCAGCAATTTTTGGATGGTTTTTTGTGTCTTTTCTATATAAAGTCCAATTAAAGCTACCTCTTAATCTTTTTTCCTACTGATCTTCATGCCAATTGAAGGGAGACTCAAGGAGAGAGTGTGAGAGAGTGTTTGAAGGAGGATTCTTACTATTGGAGCATAAAGGATTCACTTGGTACTCAAAGATAAGAATCTCTACTTGTGATTTGTGATTACTTCAATCTTTTCTCTCGGCCTTCTAGATTTCTTGTGAGAAGATCTGTCAAGGTGATCCAGTTCTCTGCTGACACTTGGAGAGTGTGAAAGGATGAAGGGTTCCCTGTCTACACTTGGAGAGTGTGAAAGGATGAAGGGTTCTCTGCCTACACCAGGAGAGTGTGAAAGGATGAAGGATTCTCTGCCAACACTGGGAAGAGTGTAAAAGGACGATGGTTCTCTATCGCATCGGGTAGTGGTGGAAGAGAGTTTTGTAAAGGCTTCTCCGCTTTGCTGTGGGTGCAAAAGGAGAGTCACTAGTGGTATTAGTGCAATACTCGGAGTGTGCCTCCGGGGAGTGGATGTAGGGCGTGTTTGATCGAACCACTATAAATCTTGTGTCTTTTTATTTTTCGCTGTCTTTTATTTTATTGTTTAACTTGTGGTTGAAAAACCTTTTTCTACAAAATTCATTTAAATAATTTTTTGGTATAAAATTTTAAAAGAAGAGAAAATTTTTAATTACCAATTAACCCCCTCTCTTAGTTAGCCGGTGGGACATAAGCTTAGGTTTAATAACCTTATTCATATTGAAAAAGTTTCAACAAGTGGTATCAGAGCTTTATTTCAAAATTATAAGTTTAAACTATTTTTTGATTAACGTAGATGGCTACATTTGGAAACTGAAATACACCTGAGGGTTACTCTATAACTAGACCTCCATTGTTCGATAATATTCCTTTTAATTTTTGGAAAACACGCAAGTCTACATTTTTACAGTCACTTGATTACCGTATGTGGATATTAGTTCAGGAAGGGTATACAAAACTAACTAGACTAGTTGACGAAGTTAGAGTTGAAACACCTTTTATGGACTGGACAGTAGAAGAACGTGACTTAGCATAACTAAACGCCAAATGCTTGAATAGTTTCTTTTGTGCTCTTAAATCAGAAGATTACATATGGGTTTCTACTTATAAGAGTGGAAAGGACATATGAGGGGACTAATGGGGTTAAGCAATCTAGACTTAATATCTTGTTGCATGATAATGAACTATTTCGCATGAAACCAAATGAATCCATTTCTGATATGTATACAAGATTCACAAAAATAGTCACCTCTTTACATGCTTTGGATAGGAAACTAAGGAATGCTGAAATGATTAATAAGATACTTTGTTATTTGCCTACTGCTTATGATGCTAAAATTACTACAATTATAGAGTCTAAAGATCTAAACATTTACTCTATTGATAATCTTCTTGGATCACTGATTACTTACGAGCAAGGAGTTAGCCAAATAAAGATTGATGTAGGTGAACCACGAAGGGAGAAGAATATAGCACTAAAAGTGGAGGAATCTAAGAGTGAACACTCACAACCTGAGGATGAATACGACATTGCACTGATGACTAGACAATTCAAAAGCTTTTTGAAGAGGAAGCCGAAGAAACGCCAGCAATGGAATAGAGGTAAATTTAATAGAAATGTCAAGGTTTTAAATGATGTTATTTGCTATGAGTGCAGGAAACCTGGACATATTAAGACAGACTACCCAAAACTCAAAGCGAAGGTAGAGGAGAAACCAATTGTGAATAAGGGCAAGAAGAAATTCCAAAGAGCTTTCTGGGCGGACAGCTTTGGACTCATCAGAGATGGAAAAGGAAGAGGAAGTCACTAATATGTGCCTAATGGCAGATAATCTTGATCAGTCAGATCAAGAAGAGATATGTGATTTGACTCATGATGAACTTTTTGAAGTTTCTGAACACATGCATGATGCATATAGGAAGATGAAGAAAATGCATACTACTGAGCTTAGAAATTAAGAAACTACAAAAGGAACATGAAATCCTTAGAAAAGATCATGCTTTAATTGATGATAACCACATGAAATTACTTGATGAGTTTGATGACTTGAATAAAAATCATGAAAGTTTGAAATCATCTTATACAGAACATGAAAAAGAATTTAAAAATTTTAAGGATGAATCTGAGAGCAAAATTTATAGAATCAATTATATAAATTGAATTTTAAAAGATATGAATTCATTTTATAAATTGACAATAAAAGCTCTAGAGGATAATAGGATACCCCCTAAACTTGAAGATTTCACTAATCCTATTTGTATCCTAAATTTATGTAATCTCTAAATAGACAAATAAATAGTAGAAGAGTTAGGAATCCTTTTCCAAAGTCAAATGTAATAATTATGGATTGATTGGACACATAGCTCACACCTGTACTTTGAAGAAGAAAACTTATTTGGTGTGGAAACCTAAGATGCAAAAACCTAGACATATCATACATGCATCTCTTTGTAAATTGCCAAAAGGTGAACCCAAACTTATTTGGGTTCTCAGGTCTAACGTTTGATAATCTTGTAGGGTCACTTTCACATAAGACCTCGTGAGAGCATATGATACCTAGACAGTGGATGTTCAAAGCATATGACTGGTGATACTGTACAATTCATATCGCTGGAAGCTAAGAGTCGAGGCAAGGTTACACTTGTAGATAACACCACAAGAAAGGTGGTTGGGTTAGATATAATTGGAAATCTTAAGAATTTTTACATTGAAAATATGTTATTGAATAAAATAAATAAAATTCAATAACACATTTTCAATGTAAAAATTCTTAAGATTTCCAATTAAACCTGACCCAACCACCTTCCTTGTTATTGAAAATGTGTTATTGGTAGAAGGCTTAAAGCATAATTTGTTAAGTATAAGCCAGCTATGTGACAAAGGATATTCTATAAAATTTTTTTCTACTAGCTGCATTTTACTAAATGAAAATAATATTTTGAATGGTCTAAGGGTAAATAATGTGTATTTGCTAGATTTGAATTGCATTCAAACTCATACTGCTTTTTGTTTAAAAACTATTTGTGATGAGTCATGGCTTTGACATAGGAGACTTTGTCACTATAGCAAGAAAAACCTTAGGAGGATTACCCAAAAGAACCTAGTGAGAGGTATACCAAAACTAGACTTTACTAAGGACCACCTTTGTGATGCATGTCAACTAGAAAAATAGGTGAAGTCCTCTTTTCAGTCTAATAAGGATCTTAGAGCTAGTAAACCATTGAAGATTTTGCATATGAATCTTTTTGGACTAGTTTGAACTGTAAGTCTAGGAGGGAAGGTATACGGATTTGTGATTGTAGATGATTATTCAAGATTCACTTGGGTTAGATTTCTATTTTATAAGAGTGAATTATTTGAGGAATTTAGAAACTTTTCAACTTGGATTCAAAGAAAGCTAAGATGTAAAATTATGACTATACAAAGTGATCATGGAGGAGAATTTGAAAATGAAAGATTTGATGATTTTTGTAAGGAGAAAGGAACAGATCACAACTTTTCTGCACCTAGAATTCAGCAGAATGAGGTAGTCGAAAGAAAAAATAGAACATTAATAGAAGCCACCCGAGCAATGTTGGTAGAATACTCACTTCCTAAATATTTTTAGGCTGAGGCAGTTAGTAGTTCATGTTATGTTCTGAATAGGGTGAATGTGAGATCTAAATTAAATAAAATACCCTATGAGTTGCTAAAAGGAAGAACACCTAATTTGTCACATTTGCATATTTTTGGTTGCAAGGTGTTTATTCATAACAGTGGAAAATCTGCCTTAGGAAAATTTGATCAAAAATCAGATGAAGGTATTTTTGTAGGATACTCAAGTGTGGATACAAATCTCTTTTTGAAGAGACTTGGAAAGGATATACTCATTGTACGAATTTATATGGATGACATCATCTTTGGATCTTCAAATAAAAATCTTTGTGATAATTTTTCTAAAATAATGAGTAGTGAATTTGAGATGAGTCTAATGGGAGATTTAAACTACTTTCTAGGCTTTAGCATTAAGTAAATTGAGGAGGGTACATTTTTTAGTCAGTCAAAGTATGTTAAGGACATCATCAAAAAGTATGAAATGGATAATGCTAAACATATTAGTACACCTATGAGTTTCTCAGTTCTGTTTGATAAGGACCCTAAGAAAAAATCTATTGATAAAAAAAAATTTAGAGGAATAATTGGATCTTTGCTTTACTTTACAGCTAGCCAGCCCGATATCATGTTTAGTATTTATTTGTGTGCTAGATTTCAATCAAATCTAAAAGAATCACATTTGACAGCAATAAAAAGGATTTTAAGATATCTTTTAGGAACTCAGAACTTAGGAATTTGGTACCCTAAGTTTAGGTCTTCTTTTAAAATAATTCGTTATTCAAATTCTGACTTTGCAGGTTGTAGGGTGGATAGAAAAAGCACTTCCAGAACATGTCAGTTTATTGAAAATTCTTTAGTCTCTTGGTCCAGTAGAGAACAAAATTCAGTAGCCCTATCTACTGTTGAAGTTAAATACATTGCATTAGAAAGTTGGGTGGCACAAGTGCTTTGGTTGAAACAACAGTTGATTGATTTAGGATTAACTATAGGCACTATTCCAATTTATTGTGATAACACTAGTGTTATTTGCATATCTAAAAATCCTATTCAACATTCAAGAACCAAACATATAGACATCAGGCATCATTTCATAAGGGATAATGTATCCAAAGTAGAAATTGAACTCACTCATGTTTTTGCAGAAAATCAAATTGCAGAAATTTTTACAAAACCTTTAGCCTTTGATACTTTCAGTGCATTAAGAACAAGGCTTGGTGTGATTGATTTGAATGCTTAATTAAAATATTTCTGCAACATTGATGTGTGTTTTTAGTTAATGTTTTGTGTGTATTTATGAGTGTGTTATTTTCTGTATTTGTGATTTTGTGATTTTATGTATTTTTCTATTGTGATTTTAGTGTGTTTGTGTTTTAGTTTTGATTGAGTGCATATTTTTGAAAAATTGAGTGAAAATTGTCCAAAAATGAAATTATTTTTGTACGGGACAAACTGTGTTGTGTGTTAACTATCGAATTTGAACCGCCTGCGTATAGTTTCTTAGTTCTTAATTTTCACTTCGTCTGTACGATCGTCTTGATCGTCTGGATGAAATTTTTAAATGTCTGCATGATTGAGTGTCAGTTAAACAGATATGCTCGCTTTTAATATTATTTTCATACATACGAACCTTTGGTTCGTCTGGACGAACACTTGGCGAATCGATGTGGGGGACGGTTTCAACTGCCATTAAAATGATCTTAAATTTTTGATCATCCAGGACGAACATTTGTTCGTCTGTACGATCATTTGGTCAAAAGTATGTACGAAAGAATGCTTTGTAAGTTGTGTATTACAAAAAGCCGTTTCATTTTTTACTCATTCGTTCGTTCATACAAAATTTTTTTGTACCAGACGAACTAAATTTCATACGGAACAAACATAATTTCGTTTGTACGAATAGTCGTATTTCATTAAATTGACCGGCTATGAACTCAACAGTCACACTCACACATTCCTTTCAGAACCCTTTCTTCTTTTAGATCTTATCTATGGCAAGTTCAAGCAAACGTCAAAAGGTTCTAGCCAAGGGTCCACACAAAAATTCTAGCGATAACTTTCTGTCCAAGGCCAACGAAGAATCATTTCCTAGATTTGCCTCCGCTAAGATCACCCCTTCTCAAGTTCTTATTCATGAACAACTGACCTTTTAGGTAATGAACTTGTTTGCTTCAACTCAATTTGGTCTCATTCTCACACTAGTCCATCTCTACAACAAAGAGACCTTTTATTATTTCCTGGAAAACATATCCTTCAATTCTGATCATTCTATCATAAGGTCATCTGTTTTTAAGAAAAAAGTTGAAATCACATAGGCTGACCTAGGAATCTTTTTGAACTTAAGGACTGAAGGGATTAGAGCCCATACCTTAACCACTACATCTGATTTTGACTGGACTGAAATTAATGAAGTGATTAAAGGAATTATATTTAAGGAGCATATGTCTAAAGTGTCCTTTCTTGTTCGCAATGCTCGTAGCATCCAGCATGTTCTTCAAACTTCCATAATTTCTAAAGCTGGTGATAGAGTCAATATTACTCCTCAACAGTAACCTACTTGATTATGACTGACCAACCTATAGAAGAAGCCCAACAAATCTTGGACTATCTTTATGGATTTTCTAAAATTGGTTATGTTACCCATAAAAGAAAGAAGAACATAGCCTTAGGACATCTTGTTTCTTACATTTTGGAGAAGAAGTATGAATTGGTTCATCCAGTTCAAGATTTTGAAGAACCTCTCTACTACAACGATGAATCTTTTAGAGCAATATTTAATAAAGATGAACCACATAAAACACATGTTATTAGTGACTCAGAGGAGGAACCAGAACTTGCACCTACACCTGCACCTGCTAGTGAACCAAATTATCAAGATTTGGTTCAGAGGTTTGATCGTTTAGAGTCTCATTTTGATGAAAGATTTGATCAAATTGAAACTCACTTATAGTAGCAGGATGTTCAGTACAATCAAGACATAGGATATATACGAGAACAAATAAATGACATAAGTTTAAATATGCTCATGATAAGAAGTTATTTTAATTTCTTCAGTACTGTACCTCCTCCTCCTCCTCCAGATCAAGGCCCATCACAGTGACTCATATAATTGGTTATGGTTTTCTTTAGTTTATGTGATTGCAATGTGGTAGTTTGTGATGTATTTTTCTTTTTTGTTATGTTTTTGTTTCATTTGATGTTTTAGTATTTGAGTTTTTATATAGTATTGATATCATTTCTTAAATTATAATATTCATTATAATGATATCAATATAAGTTATCTTGTTTTGGTTTTAATCTTGTTTTGAAATGTGTGTTAGCCTATATGAAAATCCCTAAAATTTTTTATCCTACAAGTGCTATAACTTAAATTGCAACTCAAAATTAAATTCATTAGAAAATCTAATTTTTCTAAAGTTAAGTTTTACTTATAATTTGATATAATTAAGATTGTCAATTTCATGTATCTTATTAGACTACATTAATGTTTAATATTATTATTGCAATTATGATATTTTCTTATTTTGTATTTCACTTATCAATAAATATTGATGCACTTAAAAAAATTTGAAATTTTTTATTATTAATTTTGGAAAGATGAGGATTACTCTTGAAAAATATACAAATGTACAAAAATCAATTTCACAATTTGAAAAAGAGGCATAAAATAAGCCCACAAGTAAAAAGATGCACAAAGCACCACATGTGGTAGTTATTTCTTTCTACAATCTTTGATCTCTTAATTCAAATTAATCTTCTGTACATTTATATTTCGTATTGAAATTTGAAATATACAAATTTTATATTTGTCCTTTTTGCAATGATTTTTTTTTTATTTTAGTGTCTAAATTGATTCATGTTTTTGATATATACTTTTTATTATCAATGTTATATCTCTTTTTAAATTCTATGAATCATTTTTATTTACCTAATAATTTGATTTTATTTGCAATATTTATTTCAATCACTTTCAATGATCAATTATCAAAGGATTATCATATGACTGTTTACATTTCTGTTCTTTTTCTTCTTCTCTTTTTGCTATTATCAAAAAGGGGGAGAAAATATTATTCGTATCGTATCTGTGTGCTTGTTTTGTATCATAGTATTTTTTTTAAATGTTATCGTATTATTTTCGTATATTCGTAATGTATCTGTTTGTATTAAAATAATAATAATAAAAATAATAATAAGAATAAAAGATAAATTTGTTGTGCAATGCCTCCTTATTTTCATATGTTCATCAATTCAGGGAGAGTTTAGGAGATTCTTAGAATTTGAAATTTATACAAACAATAATTGTTTTTCCATCATAAAAAAGGGGGAGATTGTTAAGAGATTTGCTATTTGTATGTTTTACATTCTTGCAACTAGTAAAGTTTTGATGATTCCAAATATTATTATTTTAAAGTTTTATTTTTCTCCTAACACTTTTTTGAAAAATTATTTTTGTTCTTGTGTGGACTAACATTTCAGGATAATCGAACTCCAGACTAATGAAGACTTTAAATCAAATTTCAGTATGAAACAATTTATAAATTGAAGCTTGTACTTTTCATTGTATTGAGTTTGAGAGGGAGTGATTGTAATTAAGTAGTTTAACACACACACACACACACTTTGGGAGATCTTTAAAAATCATACTGATCATATGGGACGAACCAGGTTCATACGGGACGATCAAGTCAGTTATTCCCTCGGAAGAGCAATGGAACGAACAGAAAGTCAAAAAATATTTTTAAGTCCTGATCGTCAGATGAATTTTTCTATTCGTCCTAGGACGAAATGCTCTTTAGAAAATTTTTGTTCAGATAAAATATTATTCCTGTAAGGAAGAAATGCTCTATGTAAAAATTTTATCCAGACAAACTCAAATTCATCCCAGGACGAAATGCTCTCTATAAAAATTTCGTCCAGACGAAATCCAACTCGTCCCAGGACGAAATGCTCTCTAGAAAATTTTCGTTCAGACGAGCTACTATTCAGCCCGGAATGAAATGCTCTCTGTAAAAAGTTTGTCCAGACGAACTACTATTCGTCCCAGGACAAAAATGCTCTATCTTTTCATATTTTGATAACATCATGCAGTTTGTCGAAACTGACCCATGGTATAACTGTTCGTACCGGACGAACTTAGTTCGTACGGGATGATAATCTGGTACGAAGTTAGTTCATACCAATATACTTTGGGTTCATATGCAACAAATTTAAGTAAATTCATCCAGAATGATCCACGATCGTATTGGACGATCCACTATGTACAAACTTGAATATCAGCAATTTTTGGATGGTTTTTTGTGTCTTTCCTATATAAAGTCTAATTAAAGCTGCCTCTTAATCTTTTTGCCTACTGATCTTTGTGCCAACTGAAGGGAGACACAAGGAGAGAGTGTGCACGAGTGTTTGAAGGAGAATTATTACTACTGGAGCGTGAAGGATTCACTTGGTACTCAAAGGTAAAAATCTCTACTTGTGATTTGTGATTACTTCAATCTTTTCTCTCAGCCTTCTAGATTTCTTGTGAGAAGATCTGTCAAGGAGATCTGATTCTCTGCTAACACTTGGAGAGTATGAAAGGATGAAGGGTTCTCTGCCTACACTTGGAGAGTGTGAAAGGAGGAAGGGTTCTCTGCCTACACTGGTAGAGTGTAAAAGGATGAAGGATTCTCTGCCAACACTGAGAAGAGTGTAAAATGATGAAAGTTCTCCATCACACCGGGTAGTGGTGAAAAAGAGTTTTGTGAAGGCTTCACTACCTTGCTATGGGTGTAAAAGGAGAGTCACTAGTGGTATTAGTGCAATACTCGGAGGGTGCCTTCGGGGAGTGGATATAGGTCGTGTTTGACCGAACCACTATAAATCTTGTGTCTTTTTATTTTCTGCTGCATTTTATTTTATTATTTAACTTATGGTTGAACAACCTTTTTTTACAAAATTCATTAAAATAAATTTTTGGTATAAAATTTTAAAAGAGGGTAAAATTTTAATTACCAATTCACCCCCCTCTTGGTTAGCCGCTGGGACAAAAGCTTAGGTTTAACAACCTAATTCATATTGAACAAGTTTCAACAAGATTGTCCTATGAATTGGCAGGTACCAAAGGTGCTTTTTCTATCTATCCTACATCCTGCAAAATTAGAATCTAAGTACCCTAAGATTTCAAAGTGTTGTGCATAGGATACCAAATTCCTAAGTTCGGGGTGCCTAATAGATATCTAAGGATTCTCTTAACCACAGTTAGGTAAGACTCTTTAGGATCAGCTTGAAAACGAGCATAGAGGCACACACTAAACATTATATCTGGTCTACTGGCAGTCAGGTAAAGGAGAGATCCGATCATTCCTCTATATTTTTTCTAGTCCACTGATTTTCCATTCGGATCTCTGTCTAATTGAATTATTGAGCTCATTGGAGTGTTCATGGGCTTAACACTTTTTATTTCATATTTTTTCAAAACATCTTTAATGTATTTTGTTTGGCTAAGGAATGTTCCATTATCCATTTATTTCACACGAAAGCCAAGAAAATAGTTAAGTCCTCCCATCATGCTCATTTCTAACTCATTGCTCATTGTTTTTGAGAATTCATCACATAAATTCAAGTGGTCTGACCATCTAAATCCAGTGGAGGAGAGAGATGCGCTTAAGGAAGCCTGAATTTGGTTTGAAATCAATTAGAAGGGAATCAGGGTCAATTTGGGTCAACCCTGGTTGACCTGGTAGACCAGGTTGACCCAAGGCCTGAGTCTAAACTCAACAGACTTGGCTTGACTTCCTAAACCTATTGGATAGACTCCTGGGGTCTAGCCTGGTCAAATTTGACCAGGTCAACTCTTTGACCTAGTTCTAGGGAAAAAATAGGTCAACAATGGGACCCAAACCTGTTTGGGTTCCCAAATCTAACATCTGATGATTTCTAGACAGTAGATGTTTAAGGCATATGACTGAAGATACAAATCAATTTATTTCATTGGAGGCTAGGGGTGGGAGGAAAGGTAACACTTGAAGACAACACCACTAGGAGAGTGTTTGGATCAGGTATAATTGGCAACTCTAAAACTTTCGTCATTGAAAATATTTTATTAGTAGATGGCTTGAAACATAACTTGCTCAGCACTGTCAGCTCTATGATAAAGGCTTTAGCATAAAATTTCTATCTACCAACTACATAATAAGCTTAAATAATAATATTATTTTCCAGAAAAAAGGGATCAATAATGTCTATATGCTTGATTAAATTGCATTAAATCTGACACTATTCTTTGCTTAAAAGAATTGCTGATGAATCTTGGTTATGGCATAGGAGATTATGTCATACAAGCATGAAAAGCCATAGAAAGATCACCTAAAAAGACTTAGTAAATGGAATGTCCAAACTAGAGTTCACTAAAGTCCACCTGTGTGATGCCTATTAGTTAGGAGAGAAAGTCAAGTCCTCCTTCTACTTAATCAAAGGCATTAACACTAGTAAAACCTAGGAAGTCTTACACATGGATCTCTTTGGACTTGTCAACACTACAAGCTTAGGATGGAAATTCTTTGGATATGTAATTATATATGATTATTTAAGGTTTACTTGGGTTAGATTCCTATCACATAAAAGTGAATCATTCAAAAAGTTTAAATCTTTTTCTACTTGGATTTAGATGAAGCTAGGTTTTGAAATAGTAAACATTCATAGTGATCATGAAGGAGAATTTGAAAATAAAAAATTTAAATCTTTCTATAAGGAGCAAGTGATATACCATAATGTTTTAGCTCCTAGAACCCCTTAATAGAACGAGGTAGTTGAACAGAAGAATAGGATATGGGTAAAAGTTGATATAGCTTTGTTAGCTAAATACTCACTTCCCAAATATTTTGGGCAGAAGTAATGAATACAACCTGTTATGTTTTAAATATAGTGAATGCTAGATCCAAGTTGAATAAGACACTCTAAAAAATCCTAAAGGGTAGGACACCCAACCTCTTTCACCTTCATGTCTTTTGCTGTAAAGTTTTCATTCTAAATAATAGAAAATCTCTAATAGAAAAGTTTGATCCAAAGTCTAATAAAGGAGTGTTCCTATGTTACTCGAATGTTGAGAAATCCTTTAGAGTTTTCAATGAAAAAACATTGGCAGTTGAGGATACCACTCATATTGTATTGAATGATTCTGATAATTTTGGAAGTCTAGGGTATAAGAAGAAGAGGTTATAGAAGTCACCCAAGGATTAGAATATGTAAATCAGGAGGGAAGGGTTCAACTTGAAAATACACGACCTAGAGAATGGAGATATTTTTTAAGTCATCCTAAAGAACTGATCTTAGGATAACCATATCAAGGTGTTAAAACTAGGCATGGACCTAGAAAAGAAGTAAACTACTATGCATTCATTTCAATGACTGAATCCACTAACATAAATAAAACCCTATATGATGAATTATGGATCACAGCCATGAAAGAAGAGTTAAATCAATTTGTAAGGAATGATGTTTGAGAGTTAGTTGAAAGACTTAAGGACCAGAGTGTGGTTAGAACTAAGTGGGTTTTCAAAAATAAAATGAATGATTCTGATGAAGTGGTGAAAAATAAGTTAAGATTGATGGCTAAGGGGTATAACCAAATAGAAGGGATTGAGTTTGAATAGACCTTTTCCCCTGTAGCAAGATTAGATGCCATTAGGTTGTTACTAACCTTTATTTATTTTAAGGGATTCAAACTATACCAAATGGATATTAAGAGTGCCTTTCTGAATGGGGCAATAAAAAAGATGTATATGTTGAACAATCCCCCGGCGTTAAAAATTCATAATTTTCTAATCATGTGTTAAAATTAAAAAAGGCATTAATAAGCACCCACGACATGGTATAAAAGGCTAAGCACATTCATATTAAAAAAAAGCCTTTTTTAGGGGGAGCGTAGACACCACCATTTTTCTAAAAAAGGTGGGAGATGAATTACTCATTATCTAAATCTATATTTATGATATTTTGTTTGGATCTTCTGATAAAAATCTTTGTGATGAGTTTTCAAAAATTATGAGTAAGGAATTTGCAATAAGTATGATGGGAAAACTAACCAACTTTCCTACAATATAACATAAGATAAAAGGATGATGGAACTTGAAAGTTTGAATATGTTGTTAAACCTAATAGATTTACCCCAAGGCTAACTAAGGGGGGTGAATTGGTAATTTAAAAATCTCTTGATAATTTAGAAAACTAATTTAAGGTTTTTAGTACAATAATAAATTTTCTCAAAATAATTTTCAACCACTTAAAGTAAATATGCAAAAATTAAAAATGCAAAAAATAAAAATAAAGGAATAGAAGAACATCAAATTTTATAGTAGTTCAATCCAACTAGGCCTACGTCCACTCCCTGAAGACTCTTTCTCTAGATATTACACTATACCAAAGTGACGATCCTTTTCCTCCCACGGTAAGGCAGAGAAGCCCTTACAATAATCTCACTTCCACCAAACTCTAGTATGGTAGAGTACCGACGTCCTTTATCACCCTCCTGGTGATGGCAGAGTACCAACATCCTTTCTTAATCTCCTAGTGATGACAGAGTACTAACATCCTTTCTCATCCTCCTAGTGATGGAAGAGTACCATATCTCCTCCAAAGAACTTCTCTTAAGAGTCTTCATGGAAATAGGGCAGATATTTAAAGAACATATAAAGAGATTCTTACCTTTGGGTAACCTTTTGAACCCTTCACAATTTCCACTTGTAAGATCTCTCAACTCTCACTCCCAAACACTCTCCAAAAACACTCTCTCTATCACTCTCAAGAGAAAATCCACATAAGAAGTAGGATAGTCAATTTTTAGGACTCTTATATAAGAAAGACAAGAAAAATCATCCAAAAAACTACAAATTTTAAGTTGAACGTAATTGGATCATACAGTATGATCATACTTTCTACGTACAAACAGTTCAAAAAATCCTTGTATGATCATGTATGAACTAATTTTGTGCTCTATCATTCGTATGTACAAATTGACATCGTACTATACGAACATTTCAAAACTGAATAGGTTTGTCCAGTACGATTTTGTACAAATGCATTTTATTCACTGGTCGTTGTCTGTATGAACTGTTAAATCAAATCATGCTTCATATGGTATGAACTAGATGAACCCATTTTGTACTCTGGATATTATTTGTATGAATATAAATTTGTACAGTATAAATAATTCAAAAAAAATAATTTATTCATATGGGACAAATTGGTACGCACACATTTTGTACTCTAGATGCTGCCTATATGAACTCCACTTTATACAATACGATCAATTTTAAAAATGGTGTTTATTCAGGACAAACTATTATTTATCCATTTTGTACTCTGGACATCTTCTGTACTAATCCAACTTCGTATAGTATGAATATTTCAAAAGAAAATTTCCAGTGCATTATTTGATTAACTTTGTTCTAGAGGAACTTTCATGTCAAATAGCCTAGTATGATTAAAGAATTGTACATTATGATTAATTTTAAAAATAAAATTTTTGAGTCACTCCCCTAGTGTGTGTGTGTATGGTTACCCAATTATCATCACACACTCTTAGACTCAAGAAGAATAGAAAAAATATAGATTTTAATTACAAGAAACCCTAATCTAATATATCTTGAATTCTTCAACAGTTTGGAGTATGATTTCCCTAAAATATTAGTTCACACAAATAACACAAATAATATATATCTAATATATGTTGGGAGAGAAAATAATCAACACAATAATATTTTGATATCATCAATAACTCACTTTATATAAAAATCATAGTTTTGAAATCTAAGATGCAATAGAACTTTCCTTAGTCAATCGAAATACATTAAGAACATCCTTAAGAAATATGAAATGGATAAATCCAAGCCAATTAACACTCCCAAGAGTCCGTTGTTCAGTTGGATAAGGATTTAAATGGAAAATATGTTGATCAAAAGAAATATATAAGAATAATTAGATCACTTCTTTACTTGACTCTTTGTAGACCTTATATTATGTTTAATGTTTATTTTTATACTAGATTTCAGGCTAATCCAAAAGAGTCCCACTTGACTGTTGTTAAGAGAATTCTTAGGTATCTCTTAGGAACCTCTGACTTTGGAATCTAGTATCCTAGGTATAACACCTCCTTTGAAATTATAAGATATTCTGATTTAGATTTTACATGATGCAGAGTTGATAGAAAAATTACTAATGGAACATATCAATTCATAGGACATTTCATAGTCTCCTGGTCCAATAAAAAATAGAACTTAATTACCTTGTCCACTATTGAAGATGAGTACATAGCCTTAGGAAGTTGTGGACCCAAGTCCTCTAGTTAAAGTAATAAATTCTAGATTTATGACTACCTATAGGCACAATATTAATCCTATGTGATAATACTAGTGTCATCTGCATTTCAAAGAACCCATTCTAACACTTTAGGATCAAACACATTAACATAAAGGACCACTTTATTAGGGACCATATTACTAAAGGAGGCATAGAGCTACACAATTTAGCCACTAAAAACCAACTTGCAAATATCTTTACAAAATCACTAGCCTTTGAAACATTCAACATCTTAAGAACCATATTTGGTGTAATAGATATTAATGCTTGAAATTATTGCCTTCTATTTTTGATGTTTTGTTTTATATTTTATTTGTATGTCTATTTATTTTTATGTATTTCTATTTTATGTTCTTAATTTTATGTGGTTTTTCCTTTGATTTTTTTAAAACAAGGGAATCAGATTAATGCTCACTCCATTTGAATTCTCAAATAATAATTTTTCCTTGGTTTTGACTTTAGAAATTAATAAGCAGTGCTTGACTTCTCTAAATCAATTAAAAGAAGAAGCTTTGAAGATTGTCACTCTTCGTTTAACTCCTTTAGTGGTGTATTTTTTCTTAAAGCAAAGTCTATTTCAAATTAAAAGTGGGATTTTAAAATTGAGAGCTATTTTTATCTTTGTACAGTACTCTATCTCATATGAATGATGCTCAAAGTCAAATCACTTTTTCAAGTTTTCAAAATCAAGTTGTTGCATCTATCATATATATATTTCTATTTTATGGATTACTCTTCCTTATATTAGAGAGTGAGTTCTTCTTCTCTTATATCTGAAAGATAATCTCACAACTGAGAGTTTTTAAAGATTTTGAAAGGAAGCCAACTTGTAAAAATGACATGAGGCATAAATTGAACCTAAAATATTTTGAAAAGATACACATTGCCCGCCAAATAATTGCAAGATATACTAAAGTGTATTAAAAATCAAAAGATGTGAAAAGTGTGCTAGATAACTAAAAAATAGGCGCAAAATAAGCCCACAAAGAAATAAGCTTCCTTCTCTTTCAAATCATTAAAATCTTAGAAGAATTCATATGCTTTTTATCAAAGAGGAAGGAAGATTGGCATCCAAATTGTTTCTAAAGCTCCTAAAGTTTCTCACTTAGTTTATGCCAACGATGTTTTAGTCTTTTTTGGAGCTAACTTGAAAAAGGTTAAGAAGGTGAAGAATATTTTGAAAAACTACTACAAATGGACTGGACAAACTGTTAATCACAGTAAATCCATGGTGCTATTCGGGAAAATAGTAAACAGAAGAAGAAAATTATAGATTGAAGGAGTTTTGAAGTTCAAATCTGTTAAAGAAATGAACTACCTTGGCATAAAGCTTACTCTTAGGAGGCTGGTGAAATCAGATTTTAATAATCTTATGGAAGTAGCCATGAATAAACTGAATATTTGGTGGAAAAAATTTATCTCTTTGGAAGGAAAAATGATTTTGATAAATCAGCTTTTCTATCTCTTCCTATATTTTTATCAACTTTATGCTTGGTTCGTTTGGGAGTCCTTAAAGAGTTTGATAAAAATGTGTAGATCTTTCTTATGGAATAAGAAGAATGGTAATTTAGGAATTCATTATGTATCTTGTAAGAAGCTTTGGCAGCCAAAACAAAAAGGAGGTAGAGGGATGTTTTCTGCTGTAGCAAAAATGGGGCACCTTAGAGCTAAATTTGCTTTGAAATTTTATACAAAACAGGACACTTTACTCAACCGTATTCTTAGAGCCATATATGGAGAAGACTTATGGAAAAATCATGGAAAGAAAGGAACCTCCTCAACATGGAAAATTTTATGCAATGGAGCTAAATATCTTAACAATATAGTAAGATGGAAAATCTCTAATGGGAAATCTGTTAACTGGATGTTTGATACCTAGATATTGGACAAAAGTATCTCAAAATGGCCTACTTTTGTTAGCAACAAGGAGACCGACTATTATGGCCTGGACTTCTTCATATCAGATGGTAAATGGATCAAGGATCATCTCCAAATGTTTTTTGGTGAACAGCTGATTGAAACCATTTCAAAAACTCCAATTTATTTGGATCTGGGTGCAGACCACATGGAAATAAAGTGGAAAGATTCAGGGCGGTCCATAGCAGCAATTTTGCAAAATTCAATTCAAGAGGATGAAGCCGACTGCAAGTTCTAGAAATGGTTAAAGGTTCTTAAACTAAGGACAAAGGTTGAATTATTTTGGATGGTGGAAGCACAAGGGGTCATTATAGAAGGAGACAACTACAACATCATCAAGAGTCTTCAATAAATTTTTAAAAGATTCAAGAATAAAGATCTCATTGAAGATGGCTTATCATTTGTAAGTGATTTCAATCAAGTTTCTTTCAGTTTACTACTAGAAATTGCAATAAATTAGCAGATTGTGGTGCTAATTTTGCTTTGAGAAAGAGCTTTATTTGGCAAGATACTTCTAACATTGAGATCCCTCCTTCTTTCTTGTATATCTTGAAGGAAGATTTCAATTCGTTAGATAGTATTGAGTAGTTTGTAATAACTTCCTTTTCCTTTTCTAATGCATACTTGCATTTCTTCTCAAAAAAAAAAAACACTTGAATTTTGAAAATCATGATTTTGGTTAATTAGTTTGCAATATTATTCTATCAGTTATTTTTCTGAAATAAAGTTTGAACATATCACTTTCTTATTTGATTTCTTTCATGAATTAGATTTTTGTTTAAAAAGAATTCTAACTTGTAAGGAGTTCGAGCTTGGGTTAACAAGATCAGTTTTCAACCCTTTCTGGATTTCAACATTGTTAATTCATTTCTTACTAATTTTTAATCTACTCATAAGGGAAATTTATCATTTAGCAGAGTTAATCAATTCAATAAAAATGTTCTTTTATTTTGATTTATAATTAGTTTTTGGTGTTGTTTTATATTTTATTATATTTAATTTTAGTTTTGAAATCCTCCTGATTATCATATTCTATGTATTGAAATTTTTCTATTTTTCTCACATCATCCAGGACGATCCATATTGTCCTGTATGATCTAAACAAAAATACATCTCTCCGATCACAACACATCCAACAGCTGATCTGAACTAACTATTGGTGATTGTACTAGACGATTATTATTTCATCCTATACAATCAACATGGAAAAAAAAGTTGGATGATTTGAATGTTATTAGGCCAATATATTATTACAAATTATCCTAGATGATACACATGTTTGTCCTATATGATCCAATTATTCAATGGTGATACAGGCTGACTCCTCAGGATGATCCCTCTGTGTCTAATTCTCTAGTACAATATCATATATATATATTCAAGACAATCATCCAGGATGATCATGAGATCATCTAAGACAATCAGGTGCATAATTTTGTCCAGACGACCATTCAAAAAAGTGGATCTTATCATCTAAGATGATCAGATATTATACTAGAGAATTAGACACAGAGGGATCATCCCGAGGAGTCAGCCTGTATCACCATTGAATAATATATATATATATATATATATCAATAGCCTAACTCCATGTCTTCTTCACTCCAATTCTCCAATACTTCTTCCTCCTCCTTTAAAATCTAATTTTTTTATAATGGCTAATGGTAAAAGATCATGTGCACTCACAGGAAACTCTTATAGGAGTGCTGTTGATTCCCGGTTTACTGAAGCATCTAATGAAGCTGATTACACCCGCTATAAATCTGTAGAAATTAACCCCTCAAAAGTTGTCAATTAGAAGGTTTTGACCTATCAGGTACTAGACTTATTTTCCCGTACCACTCTTAGCTTTATTCTTACACTTACTTTTCCTTTCAATTTTGAACTGCTTTTGAATTCTTTGCCAATCTCTGCCTAAATTCTGACTTTACTGCACTCCAATTATATATTAATAGATGCCCTGTAGAAATCACCTATTAGGTTTTCTATGAATTTCTTCACCTATCCACCACTGGAGACAAAATCCATATTTTGGCTTCAGATCCTGAGTTTAATTGGGGTCCTGATAATACCCTTCTTTGAAAAACTAATGCCCCCTATCATGACTCTGTAACCAGTACCTTAGTGATAGATTCTTGAACCATCAAGCATATTCTTGTCACATCCATTATTCATAAAGCTGAAGAACTGATTCATATTACTCCCATCTTATCACTCACTGCCTACTACATTATGGCTCATATAAATTTTAATGTCGCTGATCTTTTAATTTGCTATATTAAACATCTAACCATCATTATGGATCTGGACCATAAATGAAAACCAAATCTAACCTTAGGGCGTATTATTACCTAATTCCTCGATTCTAAATACCACCTTCCAATATCTAGGCCCACCTGATCACCTCCCTATTTTCTACTCAAATAGCTCCTCCAACATTCTTCATAGTACTCGTCATCACCCTGTGCATGAGGAGGCTATGGCAGAATAGAAAAGACCTATTCCTGCACCTGTCACTCTCCACGAACACTCTCAGATAGATCAGCTGATTTAGAGGTTTGACTAATGGGAAGCCAATTTTGAATCCTACGTAGCCGAGCAACAGTAATAGCATGATTAGGACTTAACTCAATTTGATTCATATGTAGCCCAATAATAGTAGCATGATCAGGATATGGCCTAGTTTGGTGAGAAATTTAGCTCTCTTCACCATTACTTTTAGTAGCCACCACCACCACCTCCAGCTGACCAGGGTTCTTCTTTTTTCTAGTTTGTTCATGCTTTGGTTATTGTGTTTCTACTGGCCTTCCTTTATGTACTTTGTTTTGCTTAGTATTTTTCTTTTTTCCTCATTTTTATGATATTAAAAGGGGGAGCAATGTGTTGTTTACTTATATATTAGTGAAATTTGCCTTGTTCTATTTTTGTTCTTTTTTAATGTCTCATTCTTCCTTAAAAAAGCAAAAAAGAGAAAATTTTTTTTTTTTTTTTTGCGTTGAAAGTTTTAACAACAATGTTTGCCATCATAAAATAGGGAGAGATTGTTATAAATCTGGGCCCAAAATAGTTCTTTTGATAATAACAAACATTATTGTTTCTTTACTACTACTACTATTCTTACATATCTATTTTGTTTGCATGCTTATTAACTTTTAAGGTCCACAAGTTTAATTGAAATATAAATCAGCTCAAGATCAGGTAGACTTTGGTTGAATCTATCTTGCATTTCATTTTAAATATACTTTTTACCTTTCTTGAGTAGAGTCATATATCTGGTGGATCCCAAGCTAAGTAACTTTGCACACACACATTTAAGGGGAGTGATTTAATGAGTTAGAGTTTTTTCTATTTTTTGAACTAAATAAGATGATTTAAATCATATTAGATGATCAATTAAAAACAAAAACCCTAATTAGGGAATTCTTGGTAATTAAGCTTGCTTAACTAATCATACTATATGATCCATATCTTACAGAACGATTAGTCCAAATTATGAAAAATACCTGCCAATCACAATTTTGGTAATATTTTAATTTTTAAATTTTGTTCTGAACATGCAGGACAATAAGATTATCTTGGATGATTTATGATAATCATTCCTAAACTGATTTGATAATTAAGAAACTAATTATTATTAGATTAATCAATCATATCTTACAGGACGATCCAGTTAGATTGTATTGGAAGACCTATTATATTTCTTAAGATGATCCTCTATCCTCCAAGATGAAAACCATAATTTTCTTATAATTATTTAGGTGATTATACTGGACATCCTAAGAGGGTTGTGGGATGATGTGTAGATTGCCACCCTTCATCCCATATCATATTGGATGATCAATATAGTATCTTGAACTAATCAACCTGGATGATCTTAGGATCATACTGGATGATCTGTACAAATACTTAAACTGATCTTATATGGAAAAGGTAATTATCCTGGCTGAAAGGGCAATTTTGTACTAATTGTATATAATGATTTATCGATCGTACTAGAATATCTTTGTCTGTAATTTGAAATTTAGGGCTTCTTTTGAGACTCTTTATTTAAGCTTTCTTAATTGTCACTTTAGATAATCTTTTATTAGAGAGGAGATCCAAGAGAGAGCTTAGAGAAGGAAGAAGGAGAGCATGGGAGAGAGAGATCTATATGAGGTGGAGTTGTGAAGGATTCATAAAGGTTACTCCATGAAAGATGTTCATCGTCTTCTTTAAGTTGCTTCTATGGTTCCTCAGTGGCTCTAAAAGAGATCTTTATTAACATTAAATCTAGGTTCTCTGCCTTTACCAGGTGGGTGAAAAAGAATTCCAAGGTTCTCTGCCTACTCTAGGAGGGAGTAAAATAATTCTCGTTTCTCTGCCTTCACTAGGAGGGAAAAAAATAATTTTTAGGTTCTATGCCTACTTCAAGAGGGAGTAAAAGGATTCAAGGTTCTTTGCCTCACCGGGTCGATGGAAATATTTTATAAGGGCTTCTCCGCCTTGCTATGGAAGCAAAAGGAGAGTCACTTCTGTTTAGTGCAATACTTGGATAAGGAATCTATAAGGAGTAGACGTAGATCAAGTTGACTAAATCAGTATAAATTTTAGTGTATTCTTTCTATTTACTTTTCCATATTTTAATTTATATTTTTTTCTATGATTTAATTTGTGGTTGAAATCCCTGATCTTTGTTATTGTTAAATAGTTTTCCTTTTGCATAAATTGTTTGTTTTAAAATATTTAAAAAGATTTTCTCTTTCGTTAATAAATTTTTTAAATAACCAATTCAGCCCCCCTCTTTGTTAGCCTCAAGACTAATTCTTTAGGGTTTAACACCCCTCATGAACTTTCATAGAGTGGATCCCATGTGGACACAAGTACACACACTACCTACAAGTAAAAACCAAGAACCCATAATAAATACAAGTACCTACATGTAATTGTAGGAAATTTAGCATAAATGCAAAAACTAACCTACAAGTTAAAGAGGCAATGACAGAAGTCTTACAATGCATATAATGACCCTCACAAGTAATGATGGAAGATATACTGTAGATATGAAATGTCATCTGCAAACACAATCATACACAAAATGTCCTTTACAAGTAGATACAATAGGACTTCAACCAGGGCAATTACTTATGAGTCATTGCAAGAGGCTCATCATGTGTACTACTCATTATCTGTAAGTGAATGTAGAAGAACCATGATAAATGCAAATGCTTGCAAGGACAATAATGGGTATACTACAAGTGCAGTCGATCCTTAACAACCTTAAGTAAAAAAGATTTGTCGCAGGCACAATAACACACCTATGAGTGACGAACAATGATATGTAGTGAATATTATGACTCCCATGTAGTCAATAACTACTTAATGGCAGATGAATGTGTTGATTCCACTGTAACTAATGCTGTCAACATGTAGCAAGTGCAACAACCTCCCAGTGACAATTATCAATTTGCAGATGAACACACATTCGCCTACGAATAATAACAATGCTTATAAAATTAACTTGGACACATGCACATCAAATAATGATGGTCAACATACAACAAATATGATGGGTTCCTAGCTAACCTGAGTAAAAAATACACACTGCCAACCAACAGAGGAAGTGAACTTATAATGAATGAGAATACTCAAAGGTGATGATAGATGACTCATTGTATGCAAAGTGGCCTACAAATGTGTATATGATCTTAGTAGTATATGTGATGGCCCATATATTGGCACTTATAGCATGAAAAGTGGTCCACCTACAGGTGATGGCTAGCAATATGCAACCAACATAACAGAGCTTCTTCAAACACAAACAAAAAGAATGTGATGAACATAATATATTGTCTATTATCGAAAGAAATAATGGTGGGAGACTTGTAAGGCATAGAGTAGTCCACCTATAGGCGATGACGAATAATATGCAGTAGATACTAGATTATTCATACAGTCAATAATAAGTAAATAACTAGCAAATGCATCAATCCCCTACAAGTAAAGGCTAATGATTTGCAATAAATGCAAGTACCTATGATCCACTATAGGAGACTTGTCATGCACACAACATGCTATATACTAGCAAATAAAGAAAGTGCTACAATTGATGCAAACACCTACGAGCCACTTTAGGATATTCATTATTGTATAATAGTTTACCTACATAAAGCATCAAATGATCTGTAATGCAATGCTACAATTCTCATGTAAGCAGAAGTAGAGAATTTATAGTAAAAAGTAGAACCAGTAATAAAGTGAGGAAGTAGATTTGCAGTGCTAAATTATCATACTTGACACATTGATTTACTTATAAATAATAAATAGAAGGCTCCTGATGCTTAGAAATACACTCCCACAGGTTCAATGTTAATAGAGATAGCAATATGTAGAAGAAGAAGTGAACTAAATTGCACTACTGATGTAGCCCAACGCGCTATTAAATAATGACACTAGATCAACAATATGCATATAGAAGGATAGAAGGTATTTATAAATTTCCAAGTGGAGCTCTGTGTATTTCTCAATAATAACTCATCTGCAATAAGTAATAATAATCATTATGCAATGCCACACCATTAGATCCACAACACTCATAAAAGCAAGCAAAAGGCATCTATCAATCTTTAAAAGAAATTTTATGCAAACTTTAGTGGTAATTGCTTAGCATAAATAATTATATTTAAATACTTAAATGCTCCCCCCTCATGCATTAAAATATGATTACCTGCATGGGCCCCGACGAGCATGTTGTATGCGCACATGTGACATTTGAGGATGTTGTGTGTGTTAAGAAATAAACTTAAGTTTGAACTTGATCCTTCTACATGAATGGATAGGAGTCGAAGAAATTTGAATCATTAGATAAATATATGATTATGACATCGATCAAAATATTTATTTTATATATTCATAGTAAAATTTCAAGGTCTATAACAAGAAAAATTCACTAATAAAGGCATATAACTGATGATGAACTTGATCCTCTATTAGCTAGTAGATAGAGTCGATAAGGTTCTACCATCAAAAATGAATTTGCCCTTAAGAATTTCGATGATGGCCGTGTTGACAGAAAATTTCTACTTGAGGAAACCTTAAATACTCAAAATGCTTCCAATTTTTGATGAAATACATTCCATAATATAAATATTTAAAAGTGAAATAAATCACCAAAATACATAAAGCAAAAATACCCATCCTCCCTCTGCAATTATTTGTCGAGATGGACAAATTTAAAAATCACTTTAGCTTACAAAGAATAAATGTCTAATTAAGAATATCATTAGGATTCATTCTCAATACATCTCTTGCCAGTAAGGACGTAGCATGTGTCCTCTAACCGATTATTTTGCTGTCAAATGACACCATAGGTAAATAGTTATATTTTGGACCCTCTAACCAGGTGATTTTTTTTGCTAAATATTATCATTAAATTACAATCATGGTTAGAGCCCATATGTTCCCCAATAGCACTAAATCATTTAGTAGTGAATTAATAGGATATAATTAATAGGGCACAAAGTCCTCTGTTAGCTAAGGTGGATTCAAATTTATCCCCTTAGACAAACATTCACTCCAAGTCTACTAGATATCCTTAGATGAAGTAAACTATAGCTGAGGATAAGGATCCTTAGGTTAGGTTGGGTCAACTACCTCCTCTAACTTTGTAAACTAAAAAGCATGATGACTCAAGATGATAGAACCATGGGATATTAATTGGGTTCATCATCATTCCCCCACCATCTACTTTAAGTATAGGGTGGCAAATTTCTAATTTTAAATATAATATTTTCAAATACCTAAACTTTATTGCTATTATATGCTAGATACTATGTATTTATTTGATGACTAGCCTTAATTAAAAGTTCTTGCTCTTACTCGGAGGGATAATTAATTATAGGGGCTTACTCCTATTGGAAACCTTTACTCATATCATAAAGTCCTCATAAAATGAGGGTGAAATTTCTAGGTAATTTCTTATTCAAAACCAATCTACCTGAAAAAATTTCCTTATAACTTAATCGTTAAAACTCTCCAAGATGACAAAAAAAAAGATGTTAATATATGGGGTGCCAAATCATTCATTTCAACCTTCTATGGAATCCTTAGACGGTACTTTAACCATAAAAAATGAATTTGTGTGGGTTTGTTGTTTATTTGGAGAGTAATTGCACTATTATTGAATTCCAATTTCCCTTAATTATCTTCCAAATCTTCAATGAATTGGTTTCAATATTAGCTAAGTTAATATATGATGTGTTTTTTATAAAACTTGGTCTTATTGAACCAATTTGATATATGAGTGTCTTTCAATTGAAATTCTCAAATGCTTGTCATGATTTCTTAATAATAATTAAATAAATATAATAAATGCAGCTTAAAAATACATAATTAGTCCAACAAAATTAAATTAAATTTAGAGAATTCTAATTCAATTTAAATTATTTTTAAAATAAATATTAATAATAATTAATTGTTTATTAGTTAAATTAATAAAAATTTCCAAATAATTTTAAAGAAATAAAAAAAAATATAATTAAATTTAAATCTTTTAAATCGTATTAATTTGGTAATTTTTTTGATTAAAATCCTTTTTAATCAAATAAATTTGATAATTAAAAATTAAATAAATAAGGGTCTTTATGCTTCATACTTGACTCCTTTTGAAGGGCATTTTAACATTTGATTTCAAGGCCTCTACTACTTTTTATAAGACTAAAAGACCCTTATGGGTTGTCTGCAACTCCTTTTAGGAAGGCACTAACACGTTGGATTGAGGGATCTTAAACATATTAATAAATCTTTTGACCATATATATCATGCTTGATTTCACTTGGAGGGCATCTGTATCAGATTGAATAGTCCTTTTCCTATCCCTTAATAAATAACAAATAAATTTTTAAAAGCTTTATGTGATCATCTATCCTATATGGGCGTGATTGCATTTTATTTATAAACCTTAGGATCTGTAGGTTAGTAGCCCTTGCACATGGAGTTAATAACCTATAAATTCTTTAAAATTAAATAATCAATTTCAATCATTAAAACTTAAATAATAAAACCCAAATTCATATAAGGTAAACTTCAATTAAAACTCCCTTTTGGTCTTAATACACATATGTCTTAAATTCATTCAACTTCAATACATATATGTCTTAAATTCATGCAACTTAAATATTAAAATTTTATAGGATATATCAATGCCACACAACCTCCTTTACACATTTAGATGGTTTGCTTTGACAACCAACTTTAGCTTAGGCTAGCCTAGTGGTGTAGATTACTTGTTGAGTGCTTTGTTTGGAGAGCACCCTGAGTTTATTTATTTACTTTCAGCACTCTGATATCATATTAAAAATTTTTTTGGTGCATTTAGTCTTTTTAAGGACTACTTTAGAAGAATTAGGATATTGCACAACTTCTATGTATATTTTATATGCATACATGCTTATTGCTTTTTATATTGTCCTTTACATTCCTGTAAGTGTCAAAGTAAAATGTACTTAGGAGATGTTGTATATATGTCGGAGTCCTTATAAATTTTAAATTATATATAAATTGAGTTGTATAATGTCATTAGTTATACAAGAGTCAAATGTATTTACTTATATATACAAACGAGGCGTCAAAAGATGATATCATCTCCCTTGGAGGATACTCTCTATTAGAATTCCATAGAAGAATTGGAAATCAAAGAACTTATGTAGATGCATTTGATTCTATATATATGGTAGGATTAAAAACTCAATTTTATTTTGGTGGAGCCTGACCATACTTATTTTACTTGTGCAACCTTCTATTTTATTTATATTATTTCATACATTACATTCATGTGGGTGGTAGCTTACATTAGTGGGTAGCAACTTTTCTTAGATTTTTCTTGGTGTGGAAGATAAATATGTAAAATCATGTAATGAGCACATAGCCCAACAAGTAATTAAAATCATACAACTAAAATTAATACAAGATAAAATAGAATAATAAACTATAAATCATAAAAAATATAAGCATTAATATCTATATTGAAATCTATATCAATTTATCCTTCTATAATTCATCACATCTCAATCCATTACATCACTAGTCACAATATCAATAATAATCAACAATACTAATATCAATAACAATATTAGTATCATGATCAATAAATTTAAATAGCATTAATAATAGTAAATAATTTTTGTTTCATCCATAATATCAATACAATATTTTAAGAAGTGTTGGTATTAATATTTAGATATTTAATGAGTGTATGTTATATCTTACTCATGAACTTATGACTCCCAATTAGTCGCCCTAACTTCTTATAACTCCCAATCAATCTCAAGCTCCTTATAATTCTCAATCAGTAAATCACATAGATCAGTAGGGTATCACATAGAGTTAACATATCTTATATCTGATATCATTTAGTACTTCATTTAAAATATAATAAAATCATATTAAATCATTTACAATGATAAAATTTATAAAATATCTAAACTTGCATGGTGTAAGCTTATGAAATTAGGAGATAATATATTTTTAATAGATTTATGAGACATAAAATTTATAGAAATTAAAATAATTAAAAATAGAAAAAAGAGATTAGTCACTTATAATGAATAGAGCAAAATATGTAACAAAAATGAAGAACAAGTATGATCTAAAGACCTTTCTCTCTCATTTATCTTCTTCCTCTTTTTCAATTTCTTTCGAGCAAAACAACCCATTGAGCGAGTATATGGGGTATATATATATATATATATATATATATATATATATATATATATATATATATATATATATATATATATATATATATATATATATATATATATATATATATATATGGCCTAGCACTAGAGCGCTAACTAGATTAGCACTAAAGCATTTTACTTTAAAATTTTTAAGTTTTTAAAAAAATTATTTTATATATTTGAGTTATTACAATCTTCAAACCTTTAAAAAAAATATTATTCTTAATATTTCTATATCGATCCTAGAGAGAGAGCATGCTTAAAATAAAATATCAAACTCAAATCAACTAGTTATAAATCAGAAATCACATTTCTATTCTGTTCATAATCTTTAGTTATATTTTAATTCTTTCAATAACCATTTCTTTAATGCCATTTTGTCACACTCTAGAATTTATATTGTAAGAATTACTTCTATATTTCATTTTAGCCATTTAACTAGAGCTAACTAATGAACAATGAAAAAAATTCATGATTGTATTTTGTCTATAATTATAGGTAGAAAAATGATGCATGTTATATAGAGCATCATATCATAAGATCCTTACCCTTTCTTAAAAATATTTTAAATCACGTAATAAGCACATAGCCCAACAAGTAACTAAAATCTTACAACTAAAATTAATATAAGATAAAATCCAATAATATGCTATAAATCATATAAAAATATATGCATCAATGTCTATAGTGATATATATATAGTTCATCAAATCTCAATCCATTATATCATCATTTATAGTATCAGTAACTATCAATAGTGCTAATAATAATAATAATATAAGTTTTAAGATCAATAAACTTAAATAATATTAATGATAGTAAATAATATTAGTGTCAATCATAATATCAGTATAGTGTTTGTAAAAATGTCGGTATCAATATTAAGATATTCAATGAGCATATCTTATATCTCGCTCCTACACTTATGACTCCCAGTAAGTCATCTCTTATAATTCCAAACTAATGTACTTATAATAACTCCCCTGAATCACATGAATCATTCATCCCGACTTCTTATAACTCCCAATCAATCTCTAGCTCATTATGACTCATAATTAGTGAATCACATGGATCAGTATGATATTACGTGGAATTATTATATCATATATCTGATTGAAATTAGGAGATAATATATTTTTGATAGATTTACTAGAGATAAAATCTCTAAAAATTAAAATCATTGAAAATAAAAATAAGAGATTAGTCATTTATAATGAATAAAACAAAATATCTAATAAAATAATTGATAAATATGATCCAAAGACCTTTCTCTCTCATCAATCTTCTTCTTCTCTTTCAATTTCTTCTTGGCCAAATTAAAAGTGAGGGAGTCAATGGGGTGAGAGGGATATATATATATATATTATTCATGGCCTAGAGCTACTGCACTCATTAGATTAGCGCCAAAGTGCTATACTTTTGAACTTTTAAGTTTTTCAAATAAATTTATTTTACATATTTGAGTTATTACAGCTACGTCTTTCCTATTAGTATAGGACTGCTATGCTGCCAAAATTTTTATGAAATTATGGTTGTTAGAAAATTTAGTTTAGTAAATTAAATAAGATAAAATTTAGAGTTTAATTAAGTCATCTCGTTAGCATAATTTAAACATAAAGTATAAAGTATTCATATTGAGTTATCAATTTAGAGTCTGATATAATAGTTCAATATCTTAAGATAGAGCAGATTATATCGTGTATTATGTCTAAGATGATTTCTCGTGTATTAGGTTATTAGTGGCAGCGTATTCCAAGCAAGCATAAGCTCAAAGGTATTAGTTCATGTGAATCATTCATCCCGACATCTTATAACTCTAAATCAATATCCAGCTCATTATGACTCACAATCAGTGAATCACATGGATTAGTATGGTATCACATGGAGTTATTATATCATGTATCTGATTGATATTAGGAGATAATATATTTTTGATAGATTTAGGAGAGATAAAATCTGTATAAATTAAAATTAATTAAAATAAAAGTAAGAGATTAGTAATTTATAATGAATAAAACAAAATATATAACAAACATGATTGATAAATATGATCAAAAGACCTTTCTTTCTCATCAATCTTCTTCTTCTCTTTCAATTTATTCTTGGCCAAATTAAAAGTGAGAGAGTTGGTGGGGTGAGAGGGATATATATATATATATATATATATATATATATATATATATTATTCATGGCCTAGAGTTGATGCACTTATTAGATTCGTTCCAAATTGCTCTAATTTTGAATTTTTAGGTTTTTCAAATAATTTTATTTTTCATATTTGAGTTATTACAACTACATTTTTCCTATTAGTATAGGGCCGTTATGCTGCCAAAATTTCTATGAAATTATGGTTGTTAGAAAATTTAGTTAAGTAAATTAAATAAGATAAAATTTAGAGTTTTAGCAAGTCATCTCGTTAGCATAATTTAAACATAAAGTATAAAGTATTCATATTGAGTTATCAATTCAGAGTCTGATTTAATATTTAAATCTCTTAAGATAGAGCAGATCATATCGTGTATTATGTCTGAGATTATTTCTTGTGTATTAGGTTGTTAGGGCAATGTATTACAAGCAAGCATAAGCTTAAAGGTATTTGCACACCTTGAACTCTATCATAAAAAAAATTTCATGTATTCAAATGTATTTTCTATTAAATTTAAACATATTTTTGAGGGAAAGATTGATATTTTTAAGGTATATAAGGCTATTATTATATATTTTAATCTTGATTGAGTTGAGTCTAATATCCACTTTAATCATAAGTTTTCTCTTCAAAAATATAATTGACTTTAGTGGCTTGACTTTGTAGGAACCCAAGTTCTAGTATAAATTAAACTCTATCTTAGTTCACTAAGGTAAGAGAAAAATCTTCTAGATGTAGATTAAAGCTAATCCTTGTTTTTTTTTTTTTTTTTTGTAATTAAAATGATAGGTGTATGTGAATATTATCCTTCAACATAAATTTCATATCCCCTATACTGAATTCGAATATGAAAATAAAATGCGTCTTTTCTCAAGTCGATAATAAGAGTGTTAGTTTATCTTTTGGGGTAATTAATATTAATTATATGGATTTGATTATAGAAATACTAAATCCCAAATCAGTGGTACAATAATATTTTTTTTTTTTTACAAACGTCAATTCAATAGGGTTGCAATGCTAGCCAAGTTAGTGTTGACAAAGGAAGTCAATTCTAATGTTTATAGCTTGTAATTGTATTGTAAAACAACTTCATGTTGATATCTATCCTTACCTTTCCTTTTATACTTTTATTTAGTTTGGAAATGAATTGTGTTTTGTTTAGGTTAATTTTCATGGCCAGCTAAAATATTTTTTTAGGTTTATCATATGTTAGAAATCAAGTTTGTTTAAGATTATATTTGAATTTCATGAATCATTAAATGTTATTTTTAAATCATTTATGCTTAATTTAGTTTATATATAGGCCTTCATAAATATAAAATATAGTGTGATATATAGCCTCGATAAACAAATAATGGAATAATTAGCAAATTTAAAATGAGATTTTATCATGAATAGATATATAATTGATAGTGTCTTAGAAACTTAAGAAGATATAATCATTGTAGTTGAGAGAAATCTTAACTAGACACTCAAATTAATGAGCTTGATAGAGATGAGGAGTATTTATGCTCTGATTCACAACAATATTAAGAGAAATATAACTCTTGCACTCATGTGTTTTTAACTATTATAGGTTTAGAATCAATTAAAAATAGGATTTAAAATTTGAAGAGTTAGTATCACAACCTTAAATTTCAATTGATAAGATAAATTTGGTGATTCACATAAGCAGTGCTAGTGTGAACTTAGCGTAATTCATATCCTTATTGGAATGATACTATTGTGAATATGATTTAAGGGAATATGATTTTGATGATAACAAACACTTCTGTTTCTCTACGACTACCTTGCCTATGAACATTTTAGGTCCAGAAGATCAAACTATAATTTGAATCAGCTCAAGATTGGGTAGACTAGGTTTGAGTCAGTTTGTAAACTTTTTCTTTTCTTGAGTCTACTATAAACGATGTGGTTCCTGATGCTAAGTAACCTTGCACACACACACACTTGGGGAAAATTTCTAACTATTTTTAAAGTTCTCTATTTTTGGTCACATCGTCCGAGGCGATCCAAAAATTGGCCTAGACGATCAGTTAAAAATAGAAACCCTAATTAGTTCATCCTGGTTAAGGTAGCCGTCATTAAGCTCATCATCCTGGACGATGTTTGGATTGGCTAGGATGATAGGCTCAAATCAGAAAGAATCAGCCACCAGGTCTATTTAGGTAGCCTTTATTTTTGGATATCTTCCAGGACGTCATCCAGGAAATCATCATGGATGATGCAATATAATTATGCCTAAATTAATCTAGTAATTAAGGTTTGATTGCTTGATCATATCATCCTAGACCATCGCAGGATTGATTGGGATGATCAGTTCGAAAACCTTAAGTATTCCTGGATGACCAAACATCGGCCAGCTTCTATTCAAGGCGATGCTCTGGACGATTTGCATTGATTTGAACTAATCATCCGGGACGATCGTGAGATCGGTCTAGACGATTACGCTATTTTTCCATCATCCAAACATCCATTCAGTGCAATTGTCTGGATGATATTCAATGATTTGTACTAATCATATATGATGATATATTATCGGCCTGGACGATATGAACAAAAACCTTCTGATCATCCCAAATCATCCTGGCTAATTGAGCTTAATTTGCACTTATCATATAGGATGATATTTATATCGTCTTGGATAATAAAGTCGGTTTGTTGCAATTAATAGCTATTCCAAAACTCTTCTATTTAAGACATATTGTTCCCAACCAAGAGAGCATCTTTTGTTGCTATTCTAACCTGAGAGAGCCAAGAGGAGAGGGAGAGTAAGGGAGATAGAGAGAGAGAGAGAGGATCTTGTGAGGGGGAGTTTTGGTGGGGTTTTACCAAGGTTGCTCCAAGAAAGGATCCATCATCGTCTTCTCCAGTCATCGTCCTTAGTTCCCTGGGGGTTCTAGAGAGGTCTACTTCAACATCTAATTAAGGTTCTCCACCTGCTTCAGGAGGTAGCAAAAGGAGTTGAGTTCTATGCCTGCTTCTGGAAGAAGCAAAAGGAGTTGGGTTCTCTACCTCACATGGGTTGGTGGAAAAGAGGTTTGTAAAGGCTTCTCAGCCTTGCTATGGAGGCAAAAGGAGAGACACTGAGTTTAATGCAATACTCGGAGGGCACCTCCAAGGAGTGGACGTAGGTCGTGTTGACTGAACCACTATAAATTTCTATCTTCTTTATTACTTCTTTCATATTTAATTTTCATACTTTTATTTCTGTGGTGAATCGTGGTTTTTATTTTTAGATTGTGTTTTGATTGAAAGATTTTTTAAAACACCAATTCACACCCCCCCCCCCTCTCGGTTAGCCTTGGGATTAGTTTATAAGGGCTTAATATCCCTGTCGAACTTTCAAGTACCATCAGAACACTTTTAGATACTATAATCATTATTTTATTACTTGACATGATACATAAACTTATGTAGAACTGGAGTTTACAAATAAAATTGCCTCTTTGAAGTGTGTTATTAGTAGTTATGCCAAGGTTAAATCGATCCTCGAGGCTATAATAAATATTTTTGTACCACTATTTAATATTGTCCTTTCATCCCTTTTCCTTTTAGTCACTTGCCTGTCAAAAGGGTAATTAAATATGGAAACAAAATGTGTACTCTCATATGTCTTTATATGTATTTAGCAGGCAGCTGGTGGGCCATGATAGATGAACTCTCCCTCTAACGGGGCCCACCTAGGGGGCTCGCTAGGGGCTTCATAGGAAAACTCATCTAAAATGACCAACATGTGCCACTCACCTAAGCCTTAATTCCAAGGAACACGTCTTACACAAGGTAGATTGAGGATGCCTTTGTAAAGCTAACAACTCGACATTCTCCATATGCTTGGAGTATATCCAGGTCACTCGCTCTCACCTAGGACTACCATTCTCACCAAACCATCTACAGGAAGGCTACTCATTGGACACTCAGTTCAACTCACTTCTATCATCAAGGTGGAGCTCTCGCCTCCCATAGCATCGTCTGACTCACCCATCTGTTCTCAAGCGATCTAGAAACTTCCATACAGGTCCCCGACCATGTTAACAAACTAACCAATCATTGATCCCCTCTCATATATGTGCTCACCCACAAACTCACCTAAGCACACTTGCCCTCATATACTTGGAGTCACTGAACTCACCTAGAGGCATTTTGTCAAAGCCTTCCGATCTCACCCTCCTTTAGCTATCAAGAGGTAACATGTCTCTAGGATAGTGCGTAGTGTTATACATGTATTGTGGTACTGTTCTTTGTTTTTATTTATTTTTCTATGTAGTCTTCTATGTAGTTCTCAAACCCCTATAATAATGGGTGATGATGAGGATAAGTTTGGGGATCTTATACTGGAGTTATTTCAAATGATATAGTGGATACTCTACCAATTTTGATAATCATATTTTTTTAGTATCCTTCATATTTTATCTCTACTTATTCTCTCTCCATTTCCATTCTCGTTTAGGTTCTTAAGTCATCCACTCACTCTCAATTACAACTCGTTAGTCAAGTTGAGTGTCTCCGATTAAAAATTTTGAATTCAAAATAAAGGCAAATTATTTTGTTAATTGATTGCTAATTTCTATCATAGGAAGATAATACCAAAGTCATCTCATATGAAATTAACTTTTTAAGAGATTAATGACGAGTAAACTACATCCACTTTCAAAGGCAAAGGGACACTAATTGCGCGCCTCAGTAAAAGGGTCATGTTCTCAGCCATTCTCGTCAATAAATATTTATCTTATTTTTAAAAAAAAAATACTAAAAATTATGGTATATTAATTAAACTAACATTTAGTATTTATTAGTATTAATTAAGGAATTCATTTTAATTTATTAATGAAAAAATAAGATAAATATTTATATAAAATATTATTTTCCTTCAAATAAGATAAACAAATAATAATAATAATATATTATGAAGAAAAATACATTAAAATTTTGTATTTTTAAATTGATTATGATAAATTAAATCGTGAAATTTTTTGACACAAACATAAAAAATAATTCATTCTAAATTATTTATTAAAATAAAGAAAAAATAATTGCATTTAACGTTTTAGTTAAAAAATAAAAAAATTACAATGTGCCTTCTAATATACATGAAAAAAAAATTGATTTTGATTTTTTTATTTATCTCTGTCTATTTCTTTAGTTTATTTCTCTCTCATACTTTCTCTCTCTTGAAATCTTTTTTTAATGTTTTTAGAAGTAAAGCAAATCGCCTAGTTCTAAATTTTTTTATTTATTTAATAACTAATTAAATTATTAACGGTAATTATTTTAAAAATTTATCCTTGTTTGGCATTGCTGACTGATAATATTGCTGAATATAGCTCTGTTAAAACATGAAGACAAAAATACGTAAGATAAAAAATACATTGAATAACAACCGGTTTTTGCACAAGGATTGATATTGACAGGAAAATTGTATCATCTTCTTGCATTAAAACACGAGACAAGAACAACGTTAAATAACAAATTAAATAGAAATAAGAAGAGTCATTCTAAATCACTTGATTTTGATTTTTCAAATCCCGTTGATAATATCTTTGACTTATTTTATAATGCAGAGTTTTGAATAATAAACATAAAAAAGTCACCATATTAATTTATGTTATACACGATTTACATTGGGGCACTGATTATTGAAGTGCTACACTGAATTTATAGACTTGAAAAATCTCTTTTTATTATCATTTTTTTTTTATTTTCAACTTTCAAACGAAAATCAACAATATCAAGTCAAAGAAAACAATTAAGTCTTTGTTTTACAAGTATATTTTTTAATTCAAATTTTTTATGTTAACATCATTATACTTTAATTTCAAATCGAATCAAATCATACTCGGATTCTTATACCAGATATAAACTCCAGTCGTCCAGCAACCTCTACTAAGATAAGAAATATTGCCACAAAAAAAAAAAAAAAAAAAAAAAAAAAAAAAAACTAGTTGAATCCAGCACATTTTTTATCATGTGAAAGTATTTTTCCCGCATCTATCAGGTGATCTTTAGTTACATAGTAAACTCGAACTCCGAATTTGAACAATTAAACAAATCAATAATAATTGGAAGAGCAAAAATACATTACAACATTTGACTACTTAAACTGCAGTAGAAAAATGAAGCTTTCTTTCAAATCCGACGTAAGCTGATGAACTCGAAAGTGCAATATTATTGGTATTTCTCTATGAAGAGGCTAAAATTTAATGAGCAACTAAGGTAAATGATTAACTTCTCAAGCCTGGCACTGGTTTCCAATCAGGTTTCTCATCCCAAAACATGTCATAAAATATATGACCTGGATCTTTATTCATCACGCAGCACCATATTCCTACATAACCCTGGACGCGATTTCTGAACCTTCTCTCAGATACCTATGCGTATATAGTTACGATTCAATCAGTACAAATAAAGAATAAAATGGAAAAAATCATGGCTAATGTAAGTAATTCCTGCATCAGTTAGTTTACAATCACGGTTAATGAAATACAATAACTGGAAATTCGACGTGCTACAATAAGCGGAAGGCCGTCACGAGAGCTCTGCTAGGGTTAGGGTTTTTTGGCGACTCGCTTGGTGCTACCTTGGCGTTGTGATTGGAGGGATCAGTTCCGATGGATCCCTCCGGCTTCGAGGAAGCTTTTCCTCCTCTAACGCGTCCTCTCCTTCCTTCCACTGTTGCGGGAAACAAATCTTCTCGCTCGTGGGATCGCATCCTCTCCGGACCAACTTCTAATGCATGTGAGTTTATGATATCCCCCTTGCCAACGGAAGAAGAAATCATCAATTTTCCCACTGAAGACATTGCTGATGCTGTTAATGAATGGGATCTGGCGCTTGTTGGCTACTCTCTCGGTAAGAGACCTTACTATGAGGCGCTTCTGAACTCGGTTAAAAAGCAATGGAATCTTAAAGGTAGCCTGAAACTTATCTCTCTTAGTGATGGGTTTTTTCTGTTCAAATTTTCCAACGCGGAAGATTACGATCTTGTTTGGAGTAGAGGTGCTTGGTTTATTTTTGGAAAACCTTTTGTCTTTCAAAAATGGAACTCTCACTTTTCCCCAACTCGTGAAGAACTTACATCTGTCCCGATCTGGTTTAAGATCCATGATCTTCCTTTATATTGTTGGACTCCTATTGGAATATCAAAAATAGCCACCAAAGTAGGTCATCCGCTTGCGGTTGACACTCTTACTGCTTCGAAGTCCAGACTTACCTATGCTAGGGTTTGTGTTCAAGTTGATGACAAAGCGAATTTTCCTGAAACTATACCTATTTGTGTTGAAGGCAAAATTTTTAACTTAAAAATTCAATATGAATGGCGTCCTACCTTCTGCGAATTTTGCGGCTCGCTTAATCATTCTTCTTCTAAATGTTCTGCTAATCCTAACCCTGAAATTAACCACATTCCTAACCCTCCTAGAGGGAGAAGCACTAGCCGCAGACCTAGACCTCACTCCTTAAACTCGAAAGGTCTTCTTCCTACTCCTAATCCCTCTAACAAGAATTCTATTATTGCTAGTGATTCTAATAAAAATCTTGAAGATATTCCAGTGAATAAAGTTCATGACTTGATCCCTTCTTCGGCTTATGCTCATACTGAGGCACCTAATCAAAACATCTTACCCATTAGTCCAGCTATCCAAACTAATGCGGTGGATATTCCAACAAAAGAGGAGGCTGTTCTTAACTCTGAGATAAATAAGATTAACAAAAATGTTGAGCAATGTCCGCTGACTGAAAATTCTGTCCCTACTAATATTTTAGCAGGGGCAAGCTCTAACATCCCTAATCTCAATTCTCCTACCTCTTTGACTTCCTCTACCTCTATTCCCATGTTTCAATTGGATGGACAGAAGGAGTATAGAGTAACTTCTGCTAACAAGTTTAGTGTGCTTCAAGATGATAATGAAGATGATTCCTCTTCATCATTGCATAATGAGGGAATGGAAGATTCCAAAGGGTACTCTGCTAAGAACAAGAAAGAAATTTTTGGTAACTCTAATACCAAAATGATGAACTCTTCTGAATCTTCTTCGTACAGAAATACTAGGGGAAAGGGCAACCGTAAAGGCCCTAATCAAAAATCCTAGTTTCTTATGAATTGTTCCTCATTGGCTGCCTGGAATATTAGGGGTTTCAATAACCTGGACAAAGTTTTCTGTTGCAGGAATTTGGTCAATGAGCATAAGCTAGACTTAATTTGTATTCTGGAAAATCGTATCCTCTCTTCTAATCTTCTGGACCCTTGGTTCTGCTCTACTCACAAGGTTTTTGATAATGAACTCAGCTTCAATAACTTTGATCTTGTTACTCCTGGACGCATTTGGATAAAATGGAATTCAGGAAAAGTCTCTTTTAATCCTATTTATTCTTCTCCTCAAATGATTTCGGGTCATTTAATGGTGGGGTCTCAAACTATCATGCTCCTTTCTGCTGTTTACGCTTCCAATTCTTTTGAAGAGAGAAATAAGCTTTGGGTTGAATTGGTGGATGTCAATCCGCAAGGTGCTTTGCCTTGGGCTGTGATTGGTGATTTCAATACTTGCAGAATGCAATCAGAGAAAAAAGGTGGGAATATTATCACAATGGATAGGCTTTATCCATTTAACTCCTTTATATTTGATAATAATTTGATTGATCTTCCTTCCACTGGTAACTTTTATACCGGGTTCAATCAAAGACAAGATAATCCCATTCATCTTAAGTTGGACCGGGTTTTAGTGAATGAAACATGGATCAATCAATTCCCTAACTCCCACTATAATGTGTTGAGTAGCCTTGTATATGATCATACTCCTCTCATTCTCAGAGATGTCCCTACTAAGAATACCCCTAAGAGGTTTATGTATAAAAACTATTGGAGCCATATTCCGGAATTTTGGAGCATTCTTTTAAATATTTTTCAATATCCGGATCAAGGGAATCCTATTTTAAGCCTTTATAAGAAGCTGAAACTTCTAAAAAGGGAGATTAAAACTAGAAATTGGAATTCTTCCAATCACATTGCTATTAAATGTGCTTCCTTAGCTGTCACTCAGGACATTTGTCAGAAAATGATTGATAATGACCCTCTCAACAAGGAATTGTGTGGTGATCTTAAAAGAATTAATGCTAATATTAACTACTACAATTCATTGCATGCTTCCTGGACCATTCAAAGATCTAAGATTAAATGGTTAAAGCATGGAGAAGAAGATTTGAAGTTTCTATACTCCAAAATCAAGAAAAGGAAGGCTTTTAATGGTAGCTCTCTAAATGCTGCTATGAATCAGCATGATGATAATGATAATGGCAATCATTTTAGTATCATTCAACATTTCAAAAATCTGTATAATTCTGCCCCTCCGGAATTAAATGATACAAGGCTTATTCCTAAAGGGAAAATGGTACCTGAAAATGCCATTCCTACTTTAGTTAGACCCGTTACCAATGAAGAAATATATCTGTCTATTAAATCTGGCTGCTCCAAATCGGCACCTGGACCTGATGGTTTTAATTTTGATTTCTATCAAAAAATGTGGAGTATTACAGGTCCTCTTGTTTGTAAGGCTATCAAATCCTTTTTTATTAAGTACTACATGCCTAAATGTGCTAAAGCTACTGCTATAGCTCTTGTTCCTAAGAAATCTCATGCTGAAAATATTCATGACTTTCGGCCTATATCACTTTGCAACGTTTTTCACAAAATTATTGCAAATATTCTAGCTTGTCGTATGAAGATCATTATGCCTAATATCATTGAGAATAATCAAGCTGCTTTTATTTCTGATAGGATTGCTACTGATAATCCTATTCTAGCTAGGGAAATTATAAATCTTTTCAAAAAGCATAATAAGTTGAATCTCTTTTGTGCTAAATATGATATCAAGAAAGCCTTTGATACTGTTTCAAGGAACTTTCTTTTTGCTCGTATGGCTGACAAGGGTTTTCCTAATATTTTTATTAACTGGGTAAAAGCCTGTATTAATGATATTCATTTTTCTATTTATCTGGACGGATCATTGGAGGGGTTTTTTTCATCATCCACGGGACTCAAACAGAGTTGTCCTTTAAGTCCATTTCTTTTTTGTATTATTATGAATGCTCTATCTTGTCTACTAGAGTATAATTCTGAGTCCAGTGGTTTTGAAGGCTTTAAACTGAACAATTTCCAGCTAACTCACCTTGCTTATGCTGATGATCTATTGGTTATTGGAAAGGCGGATTCTAACAATTGTGACAAGCTTATGAGGGTTATTAAATTGTTCTCTATGCTCACGGGACTTCACATGAACCTGCATAAGAGTTCTCTCATTATTTCCCCAAGTGTTTCTTGTCCTATTGGCATTTCTAATATGCTTCAAATTCATAATGTTTCTGATCGGTTTAATTACTTGGGTATTCTTATATCTTTGGGTCGGACTAAGGTGTCTGACTTTGCCCCTTTGATAGAGAAAATCATCACTTTATTGGCTGGTTGGAAGGCAAAGATGCTCTCCTTTGCTGGGAGAATGCAATACATTAAATACACTATCACTAACACTGTGGCTTGTTGGATTAGGAGCATGACTTTGCCTAAAGTTATTTACAAACAAATTAGTAAGTTATGCTCTAATTTTCTATATCATGAGGAGACTGATAGCAGGAAATTACATTTTATTTCTTGGAATAATACATGTAAACCGTATTCTGGGACATGGGGAGACATGTTTTATCTTTTTTGCATATTCTGGACTTTTTCGGACAACACCTGATGGGAAGGACTTGATATGGACTGGTCGTTTATGGATGGTTGCAATTGCTGGAAGATGGAACGCAGGAGTTTGAGGATTCTGGGACATGGGGACTAGTTTGATTGTGTTGATGATTTATCCTTTGATCCTGTCTTTACCTTCGGGTTTTCTACGGCTTGCTTGGATCTGATATATCTACCTTCTGCTTGGTTGAGAAAGGCTGAAGTCTGATGTTTTCTTCTTTAATGTTCTCTATTTCCTTAATTCCTTTTATGCTGGTTTTTTAATAGGTTTGGTTTTCTTCATTCTATATTAGTTATAGAATGATTGGTTGTAGTTGTATTTTTCTTCTTTTATTTTCTGCATTTGTTTGGTCCTTATTGTTGAACTTTTTATTTGTCTTTTAATAAAACGGGCTATGCCCCAAATTTCCCCAAAAAAAAATACAATAACTGCTTTTTTTTTTCTTATTTCAACGAAAAATGAGAGTATTTTAAAAGAAGAAACCTATTAAGATATTAAAAATTACATAAAGGAACTAGTGAATTTGCTAGCTTACCGCATTATGAAAACCTTGGAAAGCGTCCATCATGGACGAAAATTCTATCACTTTGACATCCTCATACAATGAAAAAAACTCTACTATCTGCAGGAGAAACATAAAAATATTTAATCAATCAGCATCACCATGAGGAGTTCAAAGCAAATTCTAGTAAAGATATTTTAATGACGAAAACATTTTTGGTAATGACCTAAGAAAGGTTATCCACCAAAACGTCAAAGCATATGCAACTTTTAGTGACAGAACTAAGATTTTAAATGAGGTGATAAAAAGGGTTCAACCCCAAATTATAATATATATGTACATATGAAGTTTAAAATAAAACTTTCGTATTAAATATAAGTACATATGAATTTTCTCAAATTTAGAGGGTGAGAGACGCATTCATTGTAAGGTGTGTTGAGTGCTACATATGAATTTTCTCAAATTTAGAGGGTGAGAAAGGCATGCATTGTAAGGTATGTTGAATGTACAGCTTATTTGACAACGAAAGTAAAAAATATACCATTTCTTGGGTGCTGTGCTTTGGCAATTTGATGAATCCTTTCCGATCAGTTTGATTAGTTTCATGGCACTTTGATGATTGTTGATTACAGAGCTTAACTTCAAGAAAAGATTCCTTCACCTATATCCATTAAAAATACATCTTTCAATTGAAAAAAGAGAACCCAATATCAACTTCTTAGTTTTAAGAACATACATTACCTGTTTAGGAAGTCTTGGGTTTTGCAGGAACGAGTATTCCCTGAAATCAATTTTTGCTCCAAATTCTTCAAAAGGTTGATCTCTCAACATAACATTCACCTAAACATATCGGAATATCCTTTCAGAGTTTATAGAAGAGATGAGAGATTCTGAAGTTCACATAAATAGTTACGAAGATGATGGACATGAAGATAAACATGCTGATTATACATATAGCCCATCCTACGAGGAAAAAAAATTACAATCCTACCCTGGTCTAAATGATCTCAAGCTACTCATACAGGATAGCAGCTGCAATATTAAACCGTGTATTAAGGATTACACAACTGGTTTCATAATTACTACCAAAATAAAAGTGCATCCAACGCAATATAGAAGGCCCTTGGAACATTAAAAGGTTTTGATCACGGTCATGAAGACCATTGAACATGATCTTCTAGGCAAGAAGATGTATAAATCCAACGCTGCTCTAAATGATCTGAAGCTAACTCATACTTTGTAAATGCTGAAACACTAAGCCTTGCAGTAAAGATTCCCACAACTCATTTCACAGCATCAGCAAAGTACAATACAAATCCTTAGAAGAAAATTAATGCGGTCTGTGGACTGTCACTAAAACTTTTGGAAATATTATGACAACCATAATGAAACTTTAACCATTGGTTGCTGAAGAATAAATAAGAGACTGAAAACAATGAAAGATGGCCCCATATGGATTCCTCCCATGACTGCTTATCTTCAAGTGTGCTTTACAGACAATAATTACAGGTTAAGCGGCTGAGAAGATGGTGCTGTAAAGCATGGAAAATACACGAGCCTAGTGAATCTAATACCACTAGCAGTTAGTTTGAATTACTAGCCAGGTTTTGGGGTGGCATACCTCAAATACGTGGTCCATAGGACAGAGAAAAGGTTGTCTGGTTAAAGTTCCTTCCATTATTCCAGGATGTCCAAACCACATTCTATCTAATCTGCACCAGATTGGAGGCATTACCTAAAATAGGAGAAGGATTATCAGTTTCATAAACTTTATTTAACATGCATAACATAAATATAATCAGAAACTGAATTGCATATGCATCTCTTTCATTAAGATTGCAGACTGTCTTGTTTTAATTATTTTTCCATCCTGATTCATGGAAATATATTATTCTTACAAATTTATTGCACTAATTGGGGTATAAATGTTATGCATTAAAAAAAAATCCTCGCATGTGTAATCTTGTTGCACTGTTTGTGATGTAAATGCGCCCAGTTCTTCCAAATAGCAATTTGTCACGAGGACCAGTACCGAGAATATATATGTTTATAAAACTGGAATATGAAAGGTGAAGCTGTTCCAGAAAAGTTGTTAGAAAATAGAATTTTATAATTGAGCAAAGAACACGTGGGATAAGATAATTAGTTGCATTAAGAGATTGCAACATAAGGTTTCTAAGACTTAATAATAGATTAAGTAGGAGATGGATTGAGGATATATAAATAATTATTAAGAAAAATAAATATACTTTTGAGTGGAAAATAAAAATCAAATGCTGTTAAGACTTACAATATCATAGGAGGCGAGGCATCTTGCAAAGAGAATAAAAGTAAAGCAAAAGCTTCAAAATTTTATGATATATGCAATAGATTAGTTGCTAAGATATGAGAAAACTTTATATATATATATATATATATATATATATAAGTAAGAATGATCGTTAATTTCATACACTTTAATATGCCTAGCATTAGGGCTGCAAACGAACCGAGCCGAGCCGAGTATGTAAGTGTTCATGTTTGTGTTTGTTTAACATTAGCTTGTTCATGTTTGGTTCGTGTTTGATTCGAGCTTTATTATTTGTGTTCATGTTTGGTTCGTTTAATTTAAGGGTGTTCATGTTTGGTTCATGTTCGTTTGTTTAGTGATTATCGAGCTTTAAACGAGCTATGTTCGTGAACATATCTCGCAAACAATCTATTGAACAAGCAAACATTAAATTTGTTCATGAACATTCTAAACAAACAATCTAACAAACATGAACAAATATGAAATATTTCTTGTTCATGAAATGAAATTTCTAAAATAAAAGCAGTTGTATATTTAAAATGAAAATATGATTAATTTATATGAACATATGTTATAATATTTTATTACTTTAAAATTTATTAATAAAAAATAATTATATTATATTATGGTATAATTAAAGTTTTTATATTTAATCGAACTCGAATCGAGCTTTTTATCGAGCTTGTTCATGAACATCAACTGATGTTGTTCGCGAACATAAACGAGCTGAACGCATTAGTGTTCAAGCTTGTTTATTTAAGAATCGAGTATTTAAAATATTGTTCAAGTTTGTTTGTTTGTTAATTAAACGATCACGAACGAGCTTTAATCGAACCGAACAACGAGTAGTTCGTCGAACGTTTGGTTCGCTTGCAGCCCTACCTAGCATATAGAAAATCAAAAATTAAAATGTAAAGCATCTGCTCCATTGAGATTGCAGACTTTTTTCTGCTACATTACATTTTAATCCACTTGCTACGGATGTTTTGCAATCAATGGACATTTTCATCCAATCCCTATGGTCAATATGAAAAAAGTCATAGACAATGGCGTTTTCAGTTGTTGAATTTAGAAAGCTAAATTTGAGCGTAATGCTGGTTTATAATTGTTCCAATGCACAAGCAAATACTCATATAACAGAAATAATTATACTCCATCGTATCTCGACATAAATATATATAGAGAAACAAGGAAACATATTAAAGACAATTAGGCGTTAGTAAGATAAAAAAATTAAGAAAAACATTGAGGAAAACTATAACAAGGACATTCTGTGGTAAAAAACCATAAATTAATCCATTAAATACTTAATGCAAACTACAAATGCAGTAGTTTCTGATTTCACTATGACATTATAGTCACCTAATACTTCACTTATAGAGCTGTTTCAACAGTATTGCAGCCCGTTTAAGGGAGGCATTTATGTCTGTGCTAATCAAAAGCAACATGCTTCTGTTTCTCTTTATAAAGGATGATGTAGTATTGCCTCCATAATATTCCTGTGTTTTCCACATCAGATATTTAAAGCTTTACTATGAATCCCTATTCCCTGTATGGGCTATCATAAATTAGTCAAGGATGGTGAGATTATTTACACTTTAATCAATATTTAACTATTGACATGTCACACAAGAAATTTAACTTTTCGTAGTACTTTGCAAGTTGGAAACTATATCCAATTGGAGCCTTCAAGCAAGGCTTTCCATCATAACCAATCTCATGCTCACAATTGACCTATAGAACAAGTGTGAGTGATGCCGGACTACAATGCTTTTGAATGTATGCGATAAGAACTTGCACGATTTTGATAAGAACAATTACAATTAAGACAAATAGCAATCAAAATGATAAAAGAAAACGTAAGAGAGGTAGCTACGCTTAGGCCAAATCACATGCTAAACATTTGGATTATCAAAATAACTTAGAATTTCAACAACATGCGAATTAAGTAGTTTTCAACAAATTCCCTAATCTAACAATAGGATATCAACATAGAAAGCACGCTCAATCCTACATTTACTAAGCAGAGGAAGAAAGAGGAAGAAAGCGAAGCACGGCTCCTTGTGACTTGATCACCACCTACAATATTAGTGGATTAGGAAATTAAATGAAAAAGGGAAAATGTTCACCCTTCGGATGGTCCGGAAATGATTTTCCACTGGACGTTGGCAAGTTGCTCGTCAATGGCCTCCGAGAGCGTGAAGATGATGTGGTCCACGTACTCTTCAATGAAATGATCAACTTTCGGGTTGAAATCGAAGGTAGAGTGGAGGATGTTGGCGTTGACTTATTCGTCGTAAGAGAATCCGTAGTAAAGTTCCGGATCGGCCATTCATTGGTTTTGAAAGAATGATGTGTAGACGAAGGCCACGGCTGTTCCCTTGAAGACTCCACTAGAGAGAAAGAAGTCTCTCTCACAAGTTGAGGTGGAGAAGGAGAGGATGGCCGGCCACTATGAGAAGACTTTGGTTCAGTTTTTGTGGAGGGAAATCTAATTCAAAGACCTCCTTAATTAATCCATTTGATTGAGAATAATTAAAGAAGAGAAAGAGGGAGAGGGGGCGTGAGCAAGTAGGGAAGCTTGGGATTTATTTCCACAAACCAAGGATGGGATTTTGGAAAGTAGTAAAGAGGTTGAGCTTTAGGAAATTTCAGCCAAGAGAGATATGGGTGGGCCTTGAATTATTTCCAAGAGGGGTGATGGGCTTTAGGAAATAAATCCAAAGATGGATTAATTAGGGGGGGGGGCATAGGGCTAGGGCGTGGAGACATTAAATCAAGGTTAATGCTTTCCTCCTTGGGATTTACTAATTAGGACATAGGATTTAATGTCCACTCCAAATCAAATTAAATTTGAATTTGAATTTAGAAACTTTTCTAAAATAGGATTCTATTTTACGAAAGGATTCAAATTTCAAATTTGAATTGATTGATTGATAGTAAATAACTTTACCAAAAGGACTAAGCAAGAAAGGAAACTATTCAAGTGGAGTTTGAAAAAATTGGAGGTAAGGGAGGGAGAGGTATGGCCGGCGGCTAGGTTGGGGTTTTGTGGGGATTTCGGTGGGGGCAAGAGAGAAGGAAAGGTGGCTTGGGGAAGTGGGGAGTTAACCGACGGTGAAGTGCGGCTAGGGTGGCCGGTGGCTTAGGGGTGGTGGGGGAAACCTTAGGCAGGCGGCTAGGGGATGAAGGGAAGAGGAAAAGAGGTAGTGAAGAAGAACCACGAACCCGGGCGTCTTCAAGGTTGGTGGGTGATCCGATTTCCCTCTCCTAGGGATTTCTCTCACAAGCACTCTCAAGATCACACAAAGAACTCAAGCAATGAAAATTTTTTATCATTCATTCATTAAGTATGAGAAGAAAAACATAAGGGCTATAAATAACCTCATACAAAGGACTCAAAAAACCCTTCCAAGCTCTGAGAAGAGACTTTCCAAGCTCTGATGTCCCCATCAGTGTGTCCTACCCCTAATAAACCCTGAAGGCCTTTCTAATGCCTAAATCAAATAATTGTTTGCTTAAATGAGAGAATTAGAGCATAACATTAAAATTTAGTATAATTCTAATAAATAAGCGGCCCTAGCCTTTTTTATAGACAAGGGTTGAGGCTACTTCTAGATTATTAAGATGTCATGGTATGCCCGCACTGAAAATTTGAGTGGGATAGGCAGCTTGGATTGAGGTAGCCTGTGAGTGTTTTATGGTTTCCTTATATAGTGTGCACAGTTGGATAGATAAAAGCCATGCATGCTAACCTTGGATTGCATGCATGGATAATTAAGTTTGAATGTTTTGTTAAAGAGAAACAAAGATTGTGTGCCGCACTTATTAGAGATCCGTTCACGCAGTGATGGAATTGCATCATCATGAGCATACTATTAATTCATAATTTTCAATAATCACACCATATATATTAAAAAAGTGCAATCCCCTTAATTTTTGAAATAAAATATAGATCACGTGAATTTAGTAGGGCTTGTGTATTTTTACTAATATTTAAAATTGCGCAATTAGGTATTGAGGCATTTTTTGTTCATGAGGCGAGGCGTAAGCCTCAAGGCGTTTTGAGGGGTGAGCCTCAAAATAAAATATTGCGTTAAGTACAAACAAAAGTTAAAAGTAAATTTTTATATAATACCCAAATAATATGTTAAAAGATGACATATTATTTTTCTATTGAATTATAAAGTAACACAATGACATATGAAACAAAAAGTTGCCCTAGACATGAAGTGTTTAGTGATAAATTACATGAAATATAATTGAAATACAAATATTACATGTGCAAAAAAATATTAAATATAGAAACTGCATAAAAGTATCATATAACATTAAGTTCAACTTCAAATTCTTTCTTTCTTAACTCCCTACTTATCTACATTTAATTTCTAAAAAAGCCTAAAAAGTTGACAACAATTAGAAAATCATATGTATTGTCATCACTGATGGGATATTTATTTGAGTCGTCATTATAACAAATTAATTTCTCCTATGTCTCTTCTTGTGGAGTGCAATGTCTCCTAATATGCTTCTTCTTCATTTATTTCAGGCATCTTATTCTTTCATAAATGTATTTCATCAATATAAAGATGAGATTAATACTCCAAAATTTTAGAGGTGGTGGTGTACAGCTTTCAAGTGATCCTTGACGACAGCTACGATGGTGGTGGTTGTGGCGAAGGCGATAGGCTGAAGGTTAAAAGAAAATTGTTGTGACTTGGGGGAGCACGAAGTGTGATTTGTTTGGGGCTTTATTTTAGGATTTATGTAAGTTTTAATATATATATATATATATATATGAGGTGTAAGCCTCACGCCAGTGAGGCGAGGCAGGCCTCAACAAAGTTGAGGCGCAAGCCTCATAAAAGAAACTCGAGGTGTAAGCCTCGAGGTGTTTTTCATTGGAATTGCACAAAGGTGAGCCTCATATTGCGCAATTTTAAACAATAATTTTTACTAATCCTAATAGAGGACAAATTCTTTGCTCTTTAATAAACATGTTGCACTAATTGGGATATAAATATCCCTGCATACTCAATTTGTTGCATTAGTCAAGGTTAAATGTTAGCTGCCCTTCCAGATAATTTAGCACAAGTTTTAACAATGACCAAAAAAAATTTTCGAATAAATGCCATCAATTTTGAAAGTTCACAAAATATAATAGATACTAAATATCAATAAATATGTTAGAAGTTGTGGGATCCGAAAATTCGGCCCCAGCCTCCACCCGACTGTATGCTTTTTCTTTTGGGGGGGGGAAGTTTTAACGGATTAAGTTCCAGGGTAAATTTTGGAAGGCAGCTGGGTTTGTAAATAAGACACTACCCAGATATTTCACCCTCATTTTGCGAGGACTTTATAATCTGAGTTCTGGTTTCCTATAGGCGCAAGTCCCTATAGTTAATTACCCCTCCCGATCACGGGAGAGAACTTTTGATTAAGGCTAGTTATCAATCAGATACGTAGAACATACGTGTTATCTGGCAATATAGTAGCAGCATAGGTTTGAAAATTGAAGAGTTTAGATGTTTGATATTTAAAATAGGAAATTTCACCATCTTGCACTTAAAGCGGATGGTGGGGGAATGGATGATGGACCCGATCAAGATCTCATGATTCCGTCGTCCTGAGCCATCTTGGTCCCTGGTCTACTTAGTCAGAGGAGGTAGTCGACCCAACCTAACAGAAGGATCCTTGTCGGCAGCCATGGGTTGCTTCGTCCAAGAGGACCTTATAGACTTGGGGTGGGTATTTGTCTAAGGGGACAAATTTGAATTCACCTTAGCTAACAGAAGACTTTGTGCGGATTTGATTCCACTAAGGAGCGTATTAGCTCTGGCCATAAACGGTATTTCGTGGTGCCATTTGGCGGGAAAACCACTCGGTTCAAAGGGCCCCGGGTCATAATCATTTATCTTGCAGTGCCATTTGACATCAAAACCGCTGGTTAGAGAACACGTACCACATCCTTACTAGAAGGAGATTGTTTGAGAATGGATCCTAGTGATATTTTCGACTAGGCATTTAGCTCTTTGTGAGCTAAAGTAGTTTTTAATTTGTCCGCCCTGGCAAACTGTTGCGAAGGGTGGATGGATTTTGCTTTAAGTGATTAATGAATTATTTCAATTTTAAACATTTCAATCTTTAAATTTTGGGATTTTCTAGAGTTTTTAATTTTTATGGGTATTTAGGTGAAATTTTGAGTATTTGGAATAGACCCTTCTGGTTAAGATTTACATTAAACGCGGCCATCATTAGGGTGTTAGGCAGGGGCGGATCCAGCTCCTTTTTTTAGGGTGGGCAAAAAAAAATTTTTAGTAAAAGATGGACAAAAATGCTTATGATTGATAAAAATAGGGCAAAAAAAATTTTTGAGGGGGGGCAAAATGCCCAAAATATGCAAAATATTTCAAAATATCTCCCCTAAATATTAAAAAAAAAATTTTGAGGGTGGGCATTTGCCCACCCTAAGCCATGGGTGGATCCGCCCATGGTGTTAGGGGTCATTTCCATTTGAAAATATTTGCATTTTGAAGATAAACATTGTCGACTCTATCGAGTTATTGACAGAGGATCGAATTTCGTAAGCTTTATACATTTGTTTGTGAATTTTCTTTATTGAAGGTTTTGAAGGCCTAATATGAATGTATAAAATAAATATTTCGGTCAACCTCACGACCGTATATTTATTTAATAGTTCGAGCCTTATCGACTACTATCTACCTGCATAGAAGGATCGGGCTCAAACTTATTGACCCGAGCAGCATCCTTAGACGTCACGCCCCGGGTCATAAGCGTTTATCATGCGGTGCCATTTGGCGACAAAACCGCCAGTTAGAGGCACGTACGACGTCATTACTAGCAGAATATTGTTTGAGAATCAATCATAGTGATATTTTCGACTAGGCATTTAACTCTTTGTGAGCTGAAGTAGTTTACAATTTGTCCACCCCGACAAACTGTTACGGAGGCTGGATGAATTTTGCTTTAAGTGATTGATGAATTATTTCAATTTTAAATATTTCAATCTTTAGATTTTGGGATTTTCTGAAGTTTCGAATTTTTATGGGTATTTGGGTGGAATTTTGAGTATTTCGAATGGACCCCTCCGGTTAAGATTTATATTAAACGCGGCCATCATCAGGTTGTTAGGGGTCATTTTCATTTGAAAATATTTGCATTTTGTAGATAAGCATTGTCGACTCCGTCGAGTTATTGATAGAGGATCGGGTTTCGTGAGCTTTATGCTTTTGTTTATGAAATTTCTTTATTGAAGGCTTTGAAGGCCTAATATGAATATATAAAATAAATATCCCGGTCGACCTCACGACCGTATATTTATTAAATAGTTCGAGCCTTGTCGACTCCTATCTACCTGCATAGAAGGATCAGGCTCGAACTTGTTAACCCGTGTAGCATCCCTAGACGTCACGTGTGTTCCTACAACACGCTCGTTGGAGCCCATGCGGGTGTTTTGGGGCATTTTTATTTGACAATATTTGCATTTTGTAGATAGACCTTGTCGACTCTATCGAGTTATCGACAGAGGATCGGGTTTCATAGGCTTTATGCCTTTATTAGAGAATTCTCTTTATTATAGGTCTTGAAGGCCAAATATGAATGTATTAAAACAAATATACTGGTTGCCACAACCGTATATTTATTTGATAGTTTGAACCCTGTAGACTCCTATTGATCCGCATAGAAGGATCGGATTCAAACTTGAATTTACTTATTAACCCGCGCAGCATCCCTAGACATCACGTGTGTACTTATAACATGCTCGTCAGGGCCCATGCAGGTGTTTGATTGCATACCCCCTTTTAGTGTAACTATGTGTATACAAACTATAGTGCATGTGCGAGGGTATTTTGGGATTTTCATGGGTATTTGGGTGGCATTTGAAATATTTGGAGTGGACCCCTCCGGTTGAGATTTGCATTCAACACGGCCATCATCAGGGTGTTAGGGGTCATTTCCGTTTGTGGCTTGAACCTTGTCAACTCTATCGAGCTGTAGACAGAGGATCGGATTTCGTAGGATTTGTGTTTTAATTAGTGAATTCTTATTGTTATAGGCCTTGAAGGCCTAATATGAATGTATTAAAACAAATATACCGGTCGCCGCAACCGTATATTTTTTTAAGGTTCGAACCATGTTGACTCCTATTGATCAGCGTAGAAGGGTCGGCTTCAAACATGAATTTAGTTATCGACTCGCACAGTATCCCTAGATGTCACGTGTGTACCAATAACATGCTCGCCGAGGCCCATGCGGGTGATTGAATGCATACCCTCTTTTAGTGTACCTATATGTATACAAACTATAATGCATGTGCGGGGATATTTTGGAATGTTCATGGATATTTGGATGGCATTTGAAATATTTGGAGTGAACCCCTCCGATTAAGATTTGCATTCAACACAGTCATCATCGGGGTGTTTGGGGTCATTTTCGTTTTTGGCTTAAACCTTGTCAACTGTGTCGAGCTGTCGACAGAGGATTGAGTTTTGTAGGACTTGTGCCTTTATTAGTGAATTCTTATTGTTATAGGCCTTGAATGCCTAATATGAATGTATTAAAACAAATATACCGATTGCAGCAATCGTATATTTATTTGATGTTTCGAACCCTGTCGACTCCTATTAATCTGCATCAAAGGATCGGGTTCGAACTTGAATTCACTTATTGACCCGCGTAGCATCCCTAAAATAACACACTCGTCAGGGCCCATGCGGGTGTTTGAGGGCATTTTATAATTATTTGATGAACCTTGTCGACTTCTATTTAGCTTCTTAGGAGGATCGGGTTTGAATTTATTGACCCACGTAGCAACCCTAGACGTCATGTGTGTTCCTACTATTCGCTCGCCAGGGCTCATGCGGGTTTTATGATTGCATTTACCCCTTTTGTGTACCTATATGTATACAAATTATGGTGGTCGTGTGGGGGTACTTTGAAACATTTATAAACGTCTTTTTTCCGCTTGTATGGATGTTGCGGATCCGGTGGCATTTGCACTTGATGTAATCACGTTGTATTTTGCGTGAGAATATCATATTGGGTATACAACAGGTCCTCTGCAATGGCTCGCGAATGCTAGCATTTTATGTGTTCAGTTTGTACTTTTGCCTGTGGAAAAAACATTAGGTGTACGAGTCTTTGAAAATTTACACTTTCTATGCATCCTCTACTTTTATTGGTAGATACCTGTGTGTTTGTCTGCTGTTGCACCATATAAATTGCATGAGAGCTGTATTATCTTCGAACTATTCAAAACACATCATGTCTTCCAGTTCATCGCATATTGAATCCCCCTACTTGTAGGAGATAGGTGCATCTACTTGCCACTGCCTTATTACAGGTTGTATAAGTATCTTAGTACTTGTTGCAGGCTCCTTATATATTTGCCAACAACCAGACTGTATATTCCTTCTATATTCTCATTCGTTGTGGGGTTGGATACCTTCATTTGTATCTTGATGCCGGTCATGGAGCATTGCGACATTCATCACATCTTGTTCTCTTGTTGTAGAAGACAGACGTATTCATCTCCTTCGTTTCTTGCAAGATGCATTGTATTTGACTTCATGTTAACATAAATCATAAGATGTGGCATTTAGTGACTTGCATGAGTCTTCTAGAACTACCACTTTCTCTCTAAACTCCTCAAGCTCCATATTTTCATTAGATAAAGAGTTCTCCAAGGTTTTGTTTCATGAGTTGCAATTAAGCTGCACATCTCCTTCAACTTCATCGATTGATATGCATATGTAAGCCATATTGATGTCTTGCCCATCATTGATTCTTCACATGTATCTCTAGGGATTCAATATGCAAGATGGTTGCTCCCATTTCTTTTGTTAGACTTTGATGATTCAATTCTATCACATTTTTTTCTTCCTTTGAAGATTCAAACTCTTGCTTAAGAATTTTCTTGTTCTCTTCCTAGATTTCAATTTCATCTCCTAGTTTACCATTCATTTCCTTCAAGGAAACTACCACATCTTTCAAGTGTTTCATCTTTAAAGCACATGCCAAGTTGTGTTCATTTAAGTATATTTCAGGCTCTTGGTGAACCTCTTCCATTCATTCGAGTCCCCTGTACTCCAAATTCTGTTCAAGTTCAACATGAGTTCAAGTTCAATCATAGTCCCCTGTGATCCATTGTCACTTGCTTTGATTCAAATTCATTTAGGTTCCATTTGTTATCGTTCACTTAGCAAGTTCAAATTGGATCTTTTATGTTCATTTAAATCAATATTAAGTTCATTTTCATTCGTCGTTGGTTCAAACTTAAGTCCAAAAAAAGTCTACTTTTTGTTCCAAGTACTTGTCTTATTTCAGATAAAATTTCGACAACCTCTCGGCGTCTTTCCAGTTTAGGGGAAAAACCAAGAGGCAGCCTACCCTCCACGTCAAGAAAGACGTGCACGGTTGGTGTTGTGAGACACCGCGACCGTAATTTTTGTCATCCATCACGCCAAAAAAGGTATGCATGGGTCTTTAAAAGCAGATATTTAAAAAAGGAAATTCTTTCCCCGTGTACGAATACTTATATTTTTTTTGCCCCGTCGTGCTAAGGAAAGCATGCACAGGGATTGCCCGCTTCGCCGTAGGCTTCGCACCGAGTTTCCCCCTGCCACACAAAGAAAAGCATGCACATGGGGTCCCTCGGCGCGCTGCAAACGCCGAAAATAGGACTTTTGGAGGGGATTACCCGCCTCGCAAGAAGCACCGCGAAGAACTTACACCGTGCTAAGAAAAGCATGCATGGGTGGTTGTTCGCCGTGTTGCAAGCGCTGAGATAGATTTTCCCAAATTTAGTATGTTATACCTTGGCAACTAGCGATGGTATTGGCATGTGGGTCGAGGTGAGAAAAGAGTGAACTTCTTTTTTTAAATAATAATTAACCATAGATAATTATAATAATGATTAATTATAATTAATAGTAATTAATTAACTAATTTTAGATAAAAATTAACTATAAATAATTACTTATGATTATTTAACTAATTATAATCAACAATTAATTAATACTAATTAATTAATTAAGATTAATTTATTATAATTAAAATTAATTAATAATTAATTATAAATAATAATTATAACTAATTAATAATGTATTATAATTAATAATTAATTATAAATATAAGAAATAATGATTAATTAAATAATAATAATAATAATAATAATAATCCTCCCTCCCCCTCTATTGATGTTCACGGGAGTTGGCCGCAGAAGCACGCGATGGAGAGAAAGTTATCTTCATACCTAGCGAACTCCTAGTGTTGCTTCCGATCAAAATGTCGTGACACCCGATCCAACAGGAACAAGTGTCGAAGGAGCAAAGCCGATCGACAACAAAGGAGGAGGTGGAGAGGCTAGGGAGCAGCTAGGGCTTAGAGGCGGCTCGAGATTTGGTCGGAGGAAGGCGACAATGGGAGGTTGGAACCTGGGAAAGCTCGGCGGGATGAAGGCCTTCGGCTAGGTATGGAGAAGGCTCTCTCTCTCTCTCTCTCTCTCTCTCTCTCTCTCTCTCTCTCTCTCTCTCTCTCTCTCTCTCTCTCTCTCTCTGCGTGGACTATGTCTTGCGAATGGTGCAGAGGGAGATCGGGATAGAGAAGAGGGTGGTCGGCTGTGGAATCGAAGCAGAAGAGAGGAATGAGAGAGCTCTTATGCGTGAGATGGAGAGTCTGAAGTTGGAAGCCTAAGTCATCGCTCGCCACGCTATACGCGCGACATGAGCGGGATGGGCGACTATTGCGTGTCTGAAGCAACGCCGAATAGCAGGTTTGCGATACTATAGCAATGAGATACGACGCAAGATTTCACCAGGGATATGCGACAGGTAATGATTATAGCGATCTCTTTTTATATATTTTTTGTTCTGCCTTTGATGTCAACAGAAGTATAAAAGAAAAAAAAATCAAAATAAACAATGGCCCATGAAAAATAGAAAAAAGAAGGGTGAGAAGTGTTACCTTTAAAGATTGTTAAGATAACCAAATTTAAATTATATAGTTGAGAATAAAATGTCAGCTTTGTAAAATAACTATGCAAGCTATGTAATTTGAATTCACGTGTTGAGCAATAAAGAAGCCACTAATAGCTAAATTAACAAAAATATCGAGCATTTATCCTACTATGAGAGGCCGGCTACATGAATCCTTTTTCTCTATTGTGTCCTATTAAAAGTCAAATTCTAATTCAAATCTAATAAAAAAGATCATTTCTAATACTTTCTAACCAAAGTCTTTTTAGGGTCTATCTCTAGCTTTCTTAATATAGGTCATATCTAATACATCTACTCTCCTAACCAGGTCATCGAAAGAACAACATTTTATATGACCAAACCATCTAAGGTGACTTTCTCTAATCTTATATGCCACTCATGAATATATTTAATTAGCATTTTGTCTCCAAAAGTAAAGCTATTCATTCACGTGAGCATCCTCATTTTTGCAACCCTTTAACTTAATTTTATACTTATCTTTTAATGGTCAACATTCAGCGCTAGAAAGCATTGCAGGTCTCACCACCATCATATAGAATTTTCTCTTAAGTTTGAGGAGTACCTCTCTATCACACAACAGGCTTGATGCATTCTTTCCAACTTAAATTGTACTAATAATATCCCCATTTATTTCACCATCACTTTGGACAATAGTCCTGAGATATCTAAAACATGTACTCTTTATAATGATGTAATCGTCTAAAGTCACAATCCCCCCACTAGATCTATTACTATTAAAATTACACTCCATGCATTAAATTTTAGATATACTCAAACGAAAACCTTTAACACTGCCGTTGCCAGGTCCCAAGTCCTGGATGAGAAAAGTGGAGGGTTGCGTTAGGTAGTCGACAGCCAGCGTAAAACTTGTCGAACAATATTGACATGAATCCTTTAAGAAATTGTGTTAATGCTAGGGTGTCCCATGAAAGCGACGCGCTGTATGGCCTGAATACAGTGACAAGTGTGCAAGGGCCGCTGCACCGACGCTCGAGTGCAGTGTTATATAGGCAAGGGTTCCCACATCAAGGACGGATGTGGTCAAAGAAGCTAGTCCATGAAACTAAAATTAGGATAGAAACTTGAAATATATGTTCCCTTACAGGAAAATTAATGGAATTAATAGATATTATGATTCATAGGAAGTTAAATATTTTGTGCATTCAGGAAACTAAATGGGTTGGAGAAGGCTAAGGAAATTGAAAGTTTAGGATTTAAACTTTGGTATTCGGGTAGGAGTCGTACTAGAAATGGTGTAGGTGTTATTATAGATAAGAATTAAAAGGATAATGTTATAAAAATTAATATGATTGGAGATAGAATTATAACTTTAAAGATTGTTGTTGATGATAAGATTGTTAATAGCTTATGCTCCTCAAGTAGGTTTGGATATGAGTTCTAAATTAAATTTTTGGAATGACTTAGAAGAATTAATACAAAAAATACCTCTTGAAAAAAGAGTTTTTATTGGAGGAGATTTAAATGGACATGTTGGTAAAGAGGTAGATGATTTTAAAAGCATTCATGGTGGCCATGGATTTGGAATGACGAATGAAGATGGCAAAACCATATTGAATTTTTGTTTAGCTTATGATTTTTCAATTGCTAATACTTTATTTAAGAAAAAGAATGAGCATATCATCACTTATAAAAATGGATATAGTACAACCTAGATTGACTATTTTCTTATTAGAAAATTAAATCGTTTAGATTGCAAAGATTGTAAAGTTATTCCGAGTGAAAATTTATGTACCCAACATCGATTATTAGTTTTGGACTTTAAGATAAAGGAGCATAAAATAAAAAATAAAGAAAAACGATTTTCTAGGATTAGATGGGGGCATTTAAAGAATATTAATAAAAATATTTTTGAGAATAAGATTTTAGATCTTAGGGTTTTGTCTGTGCATGAGGATGCTAATGTTATGTGGGAAAAAGTGGCTAGTGATATTAAGAATATTGCAAAAGATGTCCTTGGAGTATCAAAGGGAAAAGCTCCTAATAGTAAAAATAGTTGGTGGTGGAATCCAAATGTGCAAGAAAAGATTAAAAATAAGAAACTTTGTTATAAAAATTGGTTTAATTTTAAAAATTCTGATAATTGGGAAATATATAAAGTGGCTTGTAAGGATGCTAAGAGAGCAATATGCGATGCAAAGATATTAGCTTTTAGTGATTTATATAATAAATTAGATACTAAAGAGGGAGAAAGATATATGTATAAGTTAGCCAAACAAAGAGATATGAGTAGTAAGAATTTAGTTCAAGTGAAGTGTATTAAGGATGAAGAACAAAAAATACTTTTCTTAGAAGATGATATTCAACAAAGATGGATGAGATATTTTGTTAAACTTTTTAACGAAGATTGTGAAAATAAGATTGACTATAGTGACCTTAGCACCCTAAATGAAAATAAAGATTTATGTTTTTATCGGCGTATTAGTAAAACTGAAGTTAGAGAGGCTTTAAAGAAAATGAATGGTGGAAAAGCTGTTGGACCTGATGATATTCCAATAGAGGTGTGGAAATGCTTAGGAGATAAAAGAATTTCATGGCTTACTAAACTTTTTAATACTATTTTGAAGACTAAAAAGATGCCAGATGAGTGGAGAATGAGTGTGTTAATTCCTATTTTTAAGAATAAAGGTGATGCACAAGATTGTGCGAATTATAGAGTTATTAAGTTATTGTGTCATACTTTAAAACTATGGGAGCGAGTTATGGAACATAGGTTGCGGCGTGATACTAATGTTTCTCAAAATCAATTTGGATTCATGCCGGGTAGGTCAACTATGAAAGCCATACATTTATTAAGAGGTTTGATGGAGAAATATAGAGAAAATAAGGAGGATCTACATCTGATATTTATTGATTTAGAAAAAGCATATGATAAAGTTCCAAGAGAAGTGCTATGGAGAGTTCTTGAAAAGAAAGGAGTCAATAATGCTTATATTCAAATCATTAAAGATATGTATGCAGGAGCTATTACTTGTGTTCAAACACAAGGTGGATGGACCAAGTATTTCCCTATTTCGGTTGGGTTACATCAAGGATCAGCCTTAAGCCCATATCTTTTTGCTTTAGTCATGGATGTTCTCACTAGACATTTGCAAGAGGATGTATCTTGGTGTATGCTTTTTGCTGATGATATTCTTCTTGTTGATAAAACTAGAGAGGGAGTTGAAGGTAAACTTGAATTATGGAGGTCAACCTTAGAGTCTAAAGGTTTTCGCTTGAGTAGATCTAAAACGGAATATATGGAGTGTAATTTTAGTAGTAATAGACCTAGTGAGGGGATTGTGACTTTGGGCAATCAAGTCATTAATAAGAGTACACGTTTTAGATATCTTGGATCTATTATTCAGAGTGATGGTGAAATAAATGGGGATATTATCAGCAGAATTCAAGTTGCATGGTTGAAGTGGTGGAATGCATCGGGCTTGTTATGTGATAGAAATGTACCCCTCAAACTTAAGGGAAAATTCTATAAGATGGTAGTGAGGCCTGCAATGCTTTATGGTGCCGAATGTTGGCCATTAAAAGAGAAGCATAATACTAAGTTAAGTGTGGCAGAGATGAGGATACTCAGGTGGATGAGTGGCTTTACCCGTAGAGATAAGATACGAAATGAGCATATACTTGAAAAGGTTGAAGTAGCTCCAGTAGAAGATAAAATTAGAGAGAGTCGCCTTAGATGGTTTGGTCACATAAAACGGCAGCCTTCTGATGACCCGATTAGGAGAGTAGAGGTATTAGATTTGACTTATGTTAAGAAAGGTAGGGGTAGACCTAAAAAGATTTGGCTAGAAAATATTAGAAATGACCATTCTTTATTAGATTTAAATGAGAATTTGACTTTTAATAGGACACAATGGAGAAAAATGATTCATGTAGCCGACCCCACGTAGTGGGATAAAGGCTTGATGTTGTTGTTGTTGTTGTTATCAAATGAAAACCTTTAGAATCTAAGGTTGACCTACATAATTCAAGTTTTCCTTCAACCCCCTATCGAGTTTTATCAACAAGAAGAATATCATCAATAAGAAGCATACACCATGGTACATCCTCTTGCAAATGTCTAGTAAGAACATCCATAACTAAAGCGAAAATATTTGGGATTAAAGGTTATCCTTAATGTAATCCAATTGAAATAGGAAAATACTTGGTCAAACCATCTTCTGTTGAACACCAGTAACAACTCTTAAAAACATAACATTAATGGTTTGAATATAAACATTATTACCTCCTTTCTTTTCTAGAACTCTCCAGAGAATTTCTCTTAGAACTTTATCATATGCTTTCTCTAAATCAATAAATCTTATATAAAAAGTATTGAAAAGATGTTTTGGGAAAACTTGGAATGATATGACATAATTAAACTAGAAAAATGGCAACAGCAAGACCACCTAAAAATAAGTAAAAAAGTGTTAGATATTTTGGACATTTACAATTAAAAGTAGAATTTACACGAAAATACATTTAATGTGTAATAATTATGAATGAGACAGAGTAGAAAGAGTAATAATGTTCTAGAATAGATCCTAAATTTTTGTTTCAACATAGATGTAGTTTTCACAGAATCATTTATGACCTGTACACTAATTTTTTTGACACAGGTCCTACATAAAAAATAATAACTAAACATTTGAAACATTCTGATGATATGTGGATGTAGAGAAAATGAACAGTATGAGAATCACTATAGCATAAGGACAACGAAAGCTGAATAAGTATGGTAAAAATGAAGACAATAATTATCACTCACCAGAGTTCTATTTACCAATGATGCTATCGCAAGTGCAGTCCTTACTTGCTTCAACTACAAAATAAATAAGTATTTTATTTTTCCAATATTACCCATGTGGGGAAAGCATCTCCACATCTGACAAAAAATGTGGTCTGCATGGTCCCTAGAGGACTTAAAAAATATTGATAAATACAGAAACAAAAAAAACATATGTAATCTTACCTGGTAATTAACTAACGAGAAATGAGATTCAAGAGTATGTGCACCATCTAATAGCAAAGCCTTTGGAATATTCGGCTTAAAGGACAAGTAACCTCCTGTAAGAAGCCATAGAACTACTTTAATTTAAATTAAGAGCACACATTATATAAATTTATTAGAAAACTTTCGACAACTTGTTTTCCTGCAATTGATATAGTTAACAGCAGCCAGCAGGCTAATTTTTCTCTTTTAAATCTACTACTATTCAGTTTAAGAACTGACACCTTTCTATTTAGTCATTATTGGAGTAGGCAGGGGCCGGGTTTTCTAATAAATGATTTGATTAACTCAAATATCCTTATCATTCCATCTATCATACATGCCCTTTTTGAGATTTGACCATATTCATGAACCTCTTGCATCAGAAAATTCAGGAATTTGGCTTTAACTACAAAACTGGCATTCTCAGAATCGTGGCTATACAAGCTATTTCAATAAAGTTAAACTTAAACCAGTAAATATTAACCAACTTTAGTTAGACAGTATTATCAAAAAGTTGAATGAACTAAAAAGACAACTTTTTGCAACAAAGCTTGAATAAATGATTTACATAGTGGATCTCCCTTGTGTTTTGGATTTCATGAATTTTATATGTTTTCATTTTAGTTTTAAATGCATGGAAGAAATTATGATAATATATATTATGGCGATTCCAAAACTCAAATAAAAAGAACTTGTCGAAGTAAAATCCCAAATATTTTGATACAATGTTTAAATTTTAATTCAACAATTTGTGGTATGTGCTCACACAAGAAATCATAAAAGCATGTTTGGATCATGTCACAATTCACATTGACCCACAGCACATAAGGAATTTGCCAACCAGGATATGGAAAGAAAAAGAGTTTAAGAATCAAGAATTCAATTACAGAGAAATGATCCAAAGCATTTCCAGTTTGAACATGCTAACTAAATATTTCCATGAAGCACAAAAATACCTGGGGAATCATAGTAGCGTGGTGCATCATGGAAAAGCATGGCTTCACGTAATCTATGACGCTTTCCTTCAGTTCCAGCATACTGAAAAGTAGTATGCACTGCATAAGGCTCCAATCTGAGTTGCTGATATATGGACTGTGCATGTCAAAATAGAAAGGATTAAATGCAGAATTTGTAGTTCCAAAATAACATTGACCAGAATGCAGTGAGGATATAATGAAAAAAATTTACCCTTTAAAAAAGAAACAGAATCATTAAGCATGAATTTTTTTTTTCTTCAAAAGTTTTCTTGAGGATAGTCAAGCTTTTAAAACAACTTACTTGGACAAAGTATGTGTGCCCGCTGCAAAATATGCTCGCTGCCAAAATTCCCAATTTGAGATTTCCATCATAGGCAAAAACAATGCCATTTTCACCTTCAACGGACGGGCCTAAAACTTTGTGAACAAGATCATTAAATCCACTCTGGTCCCATAGCTTTTCATTGGCCATAAGAAGATCTTTCCACTCTTTGGCCAGCTTTTTTGAAGTATCAGTTGGACGCCAGAGGAAAATTCCAATATTATAAGCACCACTTACTGGTAACAAACAATTAGTGGAAAGAAGAAAAAAACAACTATTAATAAGAGCCCTCAAGTTTCAGATATCAAAAGTTCTTAAGCATAATAACTTTTTTTATCAGGTCGTGAGTTTTAAGGAAACATATTGCAAAGAAAATCAGAAGAGTTGAGAACCATCGTTCAAATTGTAACTTTGCCTATTTCCCATCAATACCCAAATCTTCTTTCAAATGGTAACTTTGCCTATTTCACAATGATAACATCATGCAGAAAGTTTTGCATAAAATATTAAGTACAAAATGAGACAAAAATAACTTCAATTGTATATGTTGTGTCAGTATATGATTTTTACATGGTATGTACCTGTGACATATCCATACATGTCAATAGTAAATACTGAACTATAATGCAAAGCACCTATAAAGCCTTAGTGCATAGCAAATAGCAATGTGAGTGATATTTTAAAAATGGCACAAAACATAAAATTTTATTAATAATTTATTTAAAGTTCAATAATTTAAGAGAAAAAAACCAATCATAATGTGAAAAGAATCTATTAATATAATATAATCAAAAAATAATATTGCTTTAACATATTAAATACAAGCACCAAAAGCTCATGAAAACTTACTAGTATTATTTAAATTTTACAAATGGTATCATCTGAGTTCATGACATTGCACAATTCAGGTGAAAGCCAACGAGTACTAGAAATAAAGTGGTGAAGCAATGAGAGCAGGAAATACTTCTAATCAACTTGAAATAGACAAGACTAGTATCAATTTTTTATCTAAATAAATTAATTGAAACCATGCAAAATTAACACAAACATCTTTGATATATAACTTAACCTTCCAAAGGCATCCTTCAAAACTTAATTCACAATTAACGGGTACAGCTTTAATAACAAATGATAAAAACAACACAAATATAATCATGAATAGAGTTTAAAGAGGAAAGGAAAGTGGATTGATAAATATTAAAACCTTTAACAATCATAATTAAATAAAATCCGAGCACAACATGTGCTAATCCTTGAAAAAGATACAAATGTTTATCCATCTTTACTGATTAAAATCACATTTTGAAAGATATTTCCCAAATATTCATATTCACAAACACTGATAGTAAAATCGAATCCATAAATAGAGGCATATAATTTTAGTCATAGAGAACTTCAGGAGACAAATGAATGTTTAGATGACTCAAAATAAAATTGCATAAAAGATTACTGCAGTTTAAGAAAAGAACAATATAGGGATATTTACCTTTTCTTAATAAAAGATAGAAATAAAATAAAATATAATGAGCTAAACTAAACTATAGAGAAATTTCTAATAAGTGCATAAAAAACAAGGTATAATCATCTTTCTTATCCAAAAATAACAAAGATAGCTATATACTCATCATGTAAGCTCTGCTTAATAAATTATCAGAAAACACATAAGAATTGTAGGCCAAAACCTTTCATTTGAAGGATGATAGAGTTTCTACTTCCTATAAATTTATCATTTTGCATAAACTAGACACTAAAATAAATACGAGCATGAAACCTAAATTTAACAGAGAAAATACATTAATAATGCTATGCTATGAATATACTCCAAAAAAAGCTTTCAAATTCATACAAATAATTTAAATAATTCAATCAATGAATTTTAAAAAATAAAATAGTTAAGAAAAATAGTGCGCATCATTTTACTTTCTTGCATCTTACCATGCAAATAAAGTAGGGGTATTCTGCTAAAATATGGGCTATTGCAATATCCTATTTTATACTGCTGACATTTAGTTATACTTTACACTAATATTACTATTACATTGAATTACATTAAGATTTACATGGTGTAATTAAAATCGTGTTTTACAAATGAAGCAAGGGGAGCCAACCTCGTGCACTGCTTGTCCATGAAACTCAAGCTTCACGCGACGTTATAGCATTGCATGCTTGGTTCTAGCTCAAAATGAACTCATAGTTCAAATTTCATAAAAAAGTTTAAGAACTGCTACAATAACAAGGCATGAATATTCATTTCTCCTCAACATTTTTTGTACTCATTGAGCCGTTGTTTATTTATTTATTTATTTATTTATTGAGCCGTTGTTCATATTGGTTCTATGTTCTCTCTCACTGGACCTAGTTACTTCCTAGCAGTTCTTCTTTTCACTCTCCTACCGGTTAATTTTCTTATACGCTTATCATTTATTTTTTCTGTTGTCACTAGTAGCTTCTCGTTTATAAGCTTCTTGTTGAGAATGTTTTTAAATGCCTCATCTTCACACTCTCACTTGCTTAACGATATCTACACCTGATCTCTAATTGATCATCCAAACTCACAAATATTCTTAATTTTTAAATATTCTTTCATCACTCCATTCTTCGTAACTTCATATTTTTTTGCTTCTGGGTAGCTAAAAATTTTATCATTGAACATGTTATTTTATTTGTTGAAATTTTGTAATTGATGGGATTTAAATTTGGTTAATTAAAAGGCTAGTGTATGAATATAATATAAGCATATATGATATTTAGGTCATAAAAACTCTAGCCCTAAAGTGATGCACCGCTTTGCACAATTAATTATAGAAGGAACCCTAGGGCATCACTTTGTGCTTAGCTATTGAGAACACTAGGTCTACTTGAAGCAACCATTGACTTGGAATAACATCAAAAAATAACTAGGATTGAGCCAAGAAATAACTAGAATCATTGTGGCAGCTTAGGTTTTACATTTGTGGAAAAATACAGGGTACTTTTGCTAGAAGAGCCGTTCTGTTTTCTGGTTGATAATCACAATCATCAATTCGGCCACAACAATTGGTTTTGATTTGTCATTCTTGCTAGAATTTTCATAAATATTGTTTTATTCTTCTTCTAGTTTCATATATTGTAAATTATAAGGAGACTAAATAAAAAGAGTAATGATGGTCAATGCAAATGGTTAACAGGAGACAATAAAGATGTTGCCACCAACATAAAACCATGGGTGGCCTAACTACAGTTGCACTCAACAAATCCTATGGAGACTTAATCGGTCATGAATGATAGATTACAGAAATGACTGAGTGCTCAAAACTCTGTTAGACCGGTCCACTGGACCGGTCCAGCCAGTCCGCACGGGACCGGCTCAGACGCGAAAGGATCGCGTGATCTCCGCCTCCTGCGGAGATCGAGCGGCCCGACCAGCCGAAGAGAGCATTTTAGGAAGCGTTTTTTAGCGTTTTGAGAGGGAAATTTGAATGTAGGGACTGTTTAGGGATTTCCTTTTGATTTGTATGCATTAAATAGTTGAATTTCTTAGGGTTTGGGCATCTTGAATTTGGCTGAAAAATTTGAGATCTCTTAGATTTAGGTTTTCTTTGGGCTCTAGCGGCGTCTAGAGATTTGGGAGAGTGCGATCCTCCTCTCGAATTGAGGATCAATTGTATCTTTGTTGTTTTCTTCTTCTACTAGTAAAATACAAGCTGTTCTTCCAATTTTCTCTCAGCTTTTCCCTATTTTTCCCACTGTTTTGCTGTTTTTCCTGCTGAATTCTGCTGTGGACAGCAGTTTGCTGCTGTATTTTCACTGGTTTGGTTAGGAATACTTGAGAACTCAAGTACTTCCTATCAAATTGGTATCAGAGCACCGATTCGGGACAACCGGCGGCGTTAAAAGAAAGATCGTCGTCTCCGGAAAAAGATTTTTGTGGATCCGTTAAAAGAAAGATGGCCGGAAGAAGGTGGAAGCTTTAGAAGGCGAGTTTGGTCAACTGAAGACAGATCTGGAGGGGAAATTCATGGAGATCTCCACCAACAATGAGAGGTTGGAAGGGAGGTTCGCGGCGATGGAAGAAATGATGAAGAAATTATTGGAGATGAAGACCCATCCGGACACATCGGAAGTGAGAGAGACCACTGACGGCCATGGCGTAGGAGGAAATCCGAACCCAGTCCGGGGGAGGAGGAATCCGGAGGTGGAGATTCTTGAAGGTGACGACGACATGCCACCTCTAGAGCCATTCTCCAGAGAGGAGATAAGCATGGGGAATGATCGTCGAGGTGCTGATTTTCAGCGTCGAGGTGCTGATTTTCAGCGTCGAGGTGCTGAATTTCAGCGTCGAGGTGTGGATTTTGGAAGCAGGAGGGGGGAATATGAAGGTAGTGCAGATTTTGGAGAGAGGAGAGAAGAACATCAGCGTCGAGGTGCTGAATTTCAGCGTCGAGGTGCTGATTTTGAAAGAGGAAGGGGAGATTATGACGAAGAATTCGGTTACCAATGTCGGAGGGAGGATCGGGACACTTGGGGAGCACCTCATCTTCGAGGAATGGGAGGTTATGGAGAGTATCGGGGCAATGGAAGGGATCCGAAGGTGAGGAAATTGAAGATGCCCATCTTTGAAGGCGAAGATGCCCATCTTTGAAGGCGAAGATGGCCATGGCTGGATCTATAAGGTGGAGCGTTACTTTGCAGTCAACGGGTTGACAGATGATGAGAAGCTAACGGCGACAGGTTTGTGTCTGGAAGGGAAGGCATTGGCATGGTATCAGTGGCGTGACAGGAGGGAGCCCATCCGGAATTGGAGAGAGTTCAAGGATTGCTTATTAGAGCGTTTCCAAACCGACGGGGGAGGGGACTTCTATGAGCAATTCTTTGCCTTGACTCAAGAAGGAACTGTGGCAGATTATCGGGATCGGTTTGAGTACTTAGCTAGCAGATTGGATCACATTTCAGAGTCAGCCTTAGAAGGGAACTTCATGAAGGGGTTGAAACCAGAGATCCGAACAGCAGTCAGGGTACTGGAGCCGAGGAACCTGGGAAAGGCTATGGAGCTGGCGCAGTTGGTAGAAGATCAAAAGAAAGCAGAAAGGGGGGCTCGAGGAAACTGCTCAGGAGGCTCTTACAGGACGACGACCACTCTTCTAGCACCCAAGGGGCCTGCATCAGGTAACAGTAATGAGACCACCCGGGAGAAGCCAGTAGGAGGGAGTGGGGAAAATTTCAAAAGGCTGACCGAAAAAGAAATGCAGGACAAGAGAGCAAAGGGGTTGTGCTTCAGATGCGATGAGAAGTACATGCCGGGGCACAGGTGCAAGGACCGAACTCTTCAGGTTCTCCTCGTCTGTGAAGATGAGGAAGACGAGGAGGGAGGAGGCGGCAGATCTGTTGAGGAGGAGGAGAAGCTGCACCTGGATGTGGCAGAAGTCTCCCTCAACTCTGTAGTGGGATTCACCCCGAGTCGCACTATGAAAGTGAGAGGAGAGATAGCTGACCGCGAGGTGGTTGTGTTGATTGACAGTGGGGCAACCCATAATTTTATTTCCAAACAGATAGTGGAGTCATTGGGGATGGAGTTAGTGGATACCGGAGGCTATGGAGTGATGATGGGCACGGGGAAGGTGGAGATGGGTAGAGGAGTCTGTCGAGGAGTAGTACTGAAGATTCAAGGGATCCATGTAAAGGAAGACTTCCTTCCCTTGGAATTGGGGAGTACGGATGTCATCCTAGGGATGAAATGGTTGCAGACCTTGGGGGAAACCAAGGACAATTGGGGAGCACTCACGATGGAATTAATGGTGGATGGGAGAAAGATGGTTATAAGGGGAGATGCAGGGCTATCCAAAGCCACGAAATCACTGAAGACCATGGTTAGGGATATACAAGAGGTGGGGGAAGATTATTTGGTGGGACTACACAAGCTGGATGTGATCAGGATGGAGGAGGAAGCGGATGTTTCTCGTTCTGTGCAGCTCTTGGTTCCGCAATACAATAAGGATTTTCAGTCACCTCAAGGATGGCCCCCTCCACCGGAACATGAGCATATCTCCACCTTGAGGACAAGGTGGATTTTTTGGAGGGGAGTATTGTTAGACCGGTCCACTGGACCGGTCCAGCCAGTCCGCACGGGACCGGCTCAGACGCGAAAGGATCGCGTGATCTCCGCCTCCTGCGGAGATCGAGCGGCCCGACCAGCCGAAGAGAGCATTTTAGGAAGCGTTTTTTAGCGTTTTGAGAGGGAAATTTGAATGTAGGGACTGTTTAGGGATTTCCTTTTGATTTGTATGCATTAAATAGTTGAATTTCTTAGGGTTTGGGCATCTTGAATTTGGCTGAAAAATTTGAGATCTCTTAGATTTAGGTTTTCTTTGGGCTCTAGCGGCGTCTAGAGATTTGGGAGAGTGCGATCCTCCTCTCGAATTGAGGATCAATTGTATCTTTGTTGTTTTCTTCTTCTACTAGTAAAATACAAGCTGTTCTTCCAATTTTCTCTCAGCTTTTCCCTATTTTTCCCACTGTTTTGCTGTTTTTCCTGCTGAATTCTGCTGTGGACAGCAGTTTGCTGCTGTATTTTCACTAGTTTGGTTAGGAATACTTGAGAACTCAAGTACTTCCTATCAAACTCCATTTACAATTTTTAGCAGTAAGCCTCGACCAAAGCAACCGAAATTGTTTAGGATGGAGAGATATGGTAGATTGGATTACAAATATCTAATGGGTAAATATTACTCAGATTCCTAAGGTTTATATCACACTTCACAAAGGTCCGCATTTTTTAAGACCCTTAATTCTAGTCCCTAGCATTTTTTAAATATATAAATTAATTAATCCCTTAGGTTAAATATCGGTCCTCACAAAGGTATTTTTTATTCTAAGATTAAATTTTCATTAATGAGGCTTAAGTGGCACAATTTTTTACTTTAAGAGGTTAAATTTGACCACCATTTTGTGACCAAAATATCCTCAAGATTGGTCTTACGATGAAATATATGTCTTCATTGAAATCCCCTCATATGGACCCTTTTTCCTTCCCATGCCGGGCCGCCTTTCTTTAACTATTTTCACAAGCTAGAGCTCCACGAATACAAATCCTCAACCCCATCTCTCATGCCACTATCAAAGAAATTATGTCATTGTGCTTTTAAGGGTCTCCCCATTATTGAAGTACCTTCGTTCCATTACTCATGCTTCGAATCATCGATTGCAATAAGCATTTTCACCAAAAAATTCAAAAAAGATTTTTGTTTCATAGATATGATTGAGGCAGCAGGAGAGGTATGAGGAAAGTAACATTGATAAGGTTAATAGAAGGATCCTCATCAGAAAATCAAGTGTAAATTTAAGAATATTTTTGCCATTTTTCTTTCAATAAATGATTTTATTAAGAAGAGAATCTTTATGAAATAATCTTATAAGGTAATAAAATGGAGAGTTCTTAAAAATGTGGACTAATATTAAGTACAATATAAATATCAAGGATTGAAGTTTACATTATATTGTATAAATTTGAAAATATTAGTATTCGTTTTAAGGAGACCTATAACATGGCATATTTATTTATCTCCAATTCAATAAAACGAAGAATTTAGTTATGTTTTTTTATGATAAGGACTGCAATTTATGCTACTCTAAATAATGGTAATTAAAACTTACTATATTATGACACATGATAGTTAATTTGGCATATTTTAATTTTTAGAGGTTAAATCTAGTCAAAATCTACTTTGAAAGTTGGAGAAGCCTCCTCATGCTTTGATTGATCATTGTTTTGTATGACGTGACCATTCATTGTAAATTTGAATGACAGTGCATAAATATTAATATAACAATTGTCAAGGGTGATAGAATTGACTCTATCTCAAAGTAAGAGAATTCATGAGAATAAGGACGTGTTTGAGACAATTTTTTCAGCTTTAATTTAAAAATCATTGACACACTTTTATTTGCCTAAAACTTTCATGCAACTTGTCATAATTTTTTATGATGAGAAAGAGCTTTTCACGAATAGATTTGTTGGAATTTGATCACTATAAGGAAGTTGATGTTGACACTTTCTAAAGGAAAATAATGTATAATACCAATAAAAGCATTTAAAAACTCTATTTTTTTTAAAAAAAATTCAAAATTAATTTTGCAGATGGATGCAACCAACCTTAACGAACCCTAACATGTGCATTGCTTTTGGAGAAAAAAGTTCACTTGAGCTAGTGGACTTTGTCCCCAAAAATATTAATGAAGAAAAATAGAAAATATGTAAGAAAGCTACTTCAAATTTTTATTGCTTTTTTTTTATATAAAGTACGGAGATATATATAAATTCCTACAAGAGCATTACAATGAAAATAAATCAAAACTACTTACAAAAATAGGGAAAAATATTCCAAGAGAGACCCGCAACTAGAGGGTAACATGGATTGCAATCCTAGGGCCAAAAAGAGATCAATCAAATGGTAAGAACCGTTAATCTGTGTGCACAAGAATTCCTACCAAAGGTTAATATGTGGGTCTCGCCATAGAGGAATCATGTGTGGGATTAGGGTAAAAGCCTGTACATTTGAAAGGCATGAGCCCCACAATCCTTAACACTCCCCATCAAAATAGGCGCTATAAATTTATCATTCCAAGTTTGCTAACAATATTTTCGAACATAGGTTGTAGATCCTTTAGTTAATATGTTAACATGTTGATTTCCTGTTGAAACATGGAATGCAAATCAATCCATTTTCAAATTCTCTTTTAGAAAATATCTATCAACATCCACATGCTTTGTACAATCATATTGTACTAGATTATTAGTGTTGATGTCAGATTTCTTGTCACTAAATTTTAAAATTGTGCAATCGAGTATTAAGGCATTTAATTTTTGTAAGAGCTTCAAGGCATTTTGACGCGTAAACCTCAAAATGAAATCATTAAATTAATTAAAAATATGAAATAATTAATAGCATACTACCATCATATTACCTTGTTAAAATAAGATCATAAAAAGTCAAAATAAAACCATTAAAAATCGCATAAGACTATAAACAATACTAAAGAAATAATCTCTAAGTTCAACATAAATAAACAATCTAAAATTATAATTTATGAATTCAAAAGACTCCCCTACTCTCATAACTTCGAGGGTATTCATTAGAATCATAATTATAGTTAATTGTTTTCTCTGGTACTTCATACTAAAAATAAAGATATATGTTTCCAATAACAATAGAAGAGGTGTTGCAGGAGAAGCAAAGTGATGGTGTAGCAATGATGAGGGTTATGCGGTGTGCATCATGTGGCTGTGAGTTTGAGGTTATGCAGTCCTTTCCAAGTTGGGTCAGGTTTAAGTAGAATAAATGGGTTTAATTATATATATATATATATATATATATATATATATATATATATATATATATATATATATATATATTATAATTTATAAATTCATAAATTTAAAATTATCAAAATACTGATTTTTTAGGCTTACACTGTTTTAACATTGCGTTAAAACTACATTGAGGCATATCTTAAGGCACACCTCACCCCTTTTAAGTCATAAGCCTCATCAAGCAAGCATGAGGCATACGCTTAATTGCCTTTTTTGCTTAAATTGTATTGATATGAGCCTTGAGGTAGGCCTCTAATTGCGTAATTTTAAACCATGATTGTCACAATTCATCTTCTTAGACACTTTTCACTTGATCTTTAAATCTTTGTTGATATCTTAAGCAATTGCTCTGAACTCAGATTCATAGCTATATCTTGAAACAACACGTTCTTTCTTGCTTCTTCATATTATAAGATTGTCTCAAAAATTTATAGTATCCTGAAGTGGATCTCCTATCAACTAGTAAATCTGAGTAATTTGCATTAGTATAACATTTAATCTATAATGTACCATAATTTTTTTAGAGTATCTCTCACCCAGGATTTGATTTAAGCAACATGAAGTCCAAAAAGAGCTTGAAGGTGAGATTATTTATGTTTGTTCATAAGTTAACTAATGAGACTCATAACAAATGTGATTTCTAGATAGATATGAGATAAATATATTGTTTTTTTTAACTAATCTATGATATTGCCCCATATCTACCTCGTATCAATTTTATAGGAATGAACATATACTTAGGCTACCAAGCTTGCTTTGTAGTGTTCCAGGCTTTCATTTATTTTATATTAATTTTATAGGAAAGATTCACGTGCAACCCCTTTTGGTAGTTCAACAATCTCCCAAGTGTGATTTTTTTTTTCCAGAAGCATACATCTCTTACCTTATGGTATTCGCCCAAGTTTTTTATTTTATTTTATTTATTTTTTATTTTTTATGGTATCCATCCAAGTCTTATTTTTAAATGCCTCAAATAGGGTTTGTGGTATTGTAATAGAATTAGAGCTGATGTTAATAAGGAAGGCTTTATATAAGAGAACTTTTTTTAAAAGATCTGTACTATGGGATAGAATAAAAAAAGATAATGTGTAGTGATAGGTTGATCATTGTTACCTATAACGATTCTAAGTCTTAAGCTTACATAAGATTTGACAAGGAGTCAAGGATTATTCCTTCTCGTATAAACCTGATGGGTACAGTGTTTGGATTTGTTAGATTTTAAATTGTAGAGATTTTAAGATAAAAGATAGTAATTTCATCAAATTTATTTTCTAATTGAGAGTTATCCCTCTGAAAATGAGTCTCATTAAAAAAAAATTGATTTTCAGCAAAGGAGAAGTTTTTCCAAGGAATTTTTTGGTTGTAGGATGATAACACTTGTACCATTTTTTGCATTTGATTCTGGAAAAAAAAAGTCTTAATAACTTTCATAATGTACAGATTTTTCTTTTCTTCCACTCAATTTTTATTGGGAAGTGCATGACAAGAGAATTAGTAGGTAATACATTCTTTTTGGAAGAAAATTGATGATGGATTATTAAAATAATCACAATCACTATCAAACCAAAATACCTTGCTATTAGAATTGAATTATTTTTGTATCAAGGCAATAAATATCAAGAGAATAATGCTGACATCAATTTTCTGTTTAATAAAATATGCATATGTCATCCAAGTATAATCATCAATGAAAGTGATAAATTTTTTAGCACTAGAAATATTAAGAATTTTAAAAGGCCCTCAAATGTCATATTGAACAATTAAAAAAAGGAGTGTCATATCGAAAACCACTGAGAAAAAACAATATGATGATATTCAACAATTTCATAAGTTTTAAAATAAACATTTTTTTGTTTACATTCATGAAAAAGAAAGAGAATATAGGATTGTACAATTTTGAAAGAGCAATGTCGTAGCTTATAATGATGCGCCTAGATGAATTATGTATTAATGATGGAAATTAATAAGCATAAAAAATTATTTATATCTTCAATAAAATATAGTCCATCCTTTTATCTAGTTTACCTAATCTCCTTCCCTATAATGAGATCCTAAAATACATAATGATTAAAAAAAATTATCTTTCAGTTATAATCTTTGATGATTTTATATGTTGATAAAAGATATACTGTAAAATGAGGAAATGTAGTACATTGCAAAGAGAAAACATGAAAGAAATTAGAACATTTTCATGACTTGCAACAGTTTTTAGAAAACCGTCGACAACTTTTATTTATCTATTTCTGGAAAAGATTTGATAGGGATGGTTATGTGATTAATTAGTCCAAAATCTAGGATTCATATGTAAGAAGGATTATTTAAGGCGCTAAAAACATAAGAGTTAGAAGACATGAATAACCTTTTTGTGACCTTCTTTGTTTCCAATTTGGGGTTAGAAAGCATGATTAGGAAGACTTTTCCAAAGAGTTAGATTGAGCTATTCTGATTCTACAAGACATGCCTACCCTTTTTGTGACCTTCTTTGTTTCCAATTTCCACCATAGCTAGTAGACTTTTCATGAAGCTTTTAGCACTTTTTTACGGTCATTTCTTTTAGTACTAATAACAACATAGCTTGCCTATGGAAAAAGGCTTTTGTCCTATTTAGGGGAAGAATTTTTTGCAGCAAATTTCTTATCTAGGGTTCAATGATTGTTATGGCAGATATTTTGGAGACCAGATTGCAAAGTATTATCATCCTTCCTTCTTTGGCCTGTATGTAAGAGAATCTTATTAGATATAATATATTTTCTTTACTTAAGATTTAGACATGAATTTAGTTGAAGTCATTATTAAGTCATGCAAGAAATAGGGTTGGGGCCCCACTATCTTTAACAATTAATAAATATTCATTATTGCTAATTGGAAGCATCGCATTCTTAGGATGGAATTTATATGGGGGTTAGAATCAAGTTAGAATCATGACCCATCATAATGAAAGAAACAAAACATTTATTGTTCCTCTAGGTTGCAAATGTATAATGAATGCTTCCTTAGAGCATTAATATTGGTGCATGATCGAATTGGTAATGAGATTTGTTTTCTTTATTACATATATTAATAACTTCTTATTGAAGGATTTTTTATCAAAAAATTTATAATCCTTAATTATCCTTTTGAGGATGCATTAGCACTACTTCTAAATTTCACTCCTACTTTGCTCACAGTTTAAAATTGTGCAATTGAATATTGAGACTTTTTTTCTTTCGTGAGGCGAGGCGTAAGCCTAAAAATCTAAAAATTGCATAAAATTAAAATAAAAGTTAAAAGTGTTCTTTTATATAATATCCAAATAATATATTAAAGGATAACATATTAACTTCCTATTAAACTATGAAGTAACAAATTTACATATATATGAAACAAAAAAATGTATAAGATGTAAAGTGTTAAGTGATAAACAATGCAAAATAGAATTGAAATCCAAATATTACAGGAACAAAACAACATAAAATATATGAATTGCATAAAAGTATTATATAACATCAAGTTCAACTCTAATTTTTACTTTTTAATTGCCTACTCATCTACGTTTAATTCTTAAAGAAAGCTGAAATAATTAGCAACAACTTAGAAATCATTTGTACTATCATTACAAAGAGGATTTTTATTTGAGTCACTGTCATAACAAATTGGTCTCATTTGCCTCATCCTGTAGGGTCCAATACCACTTAATCTGCTTTTTCTTCATTTATTACAGTCATCTTTATCTTTCATAAATGTTTCTCATCAATATAAAGATAATACTCCAAAATTTTAAGAGATGGTGGTGGCATGCGGCTTTCTAGTGATCCCCTGCGGCAGCTACAACGGTGGTGGCTACGGTGATAGCGGTGGGCTAGAGGTCGAGGTAATTGAGAGGAAGTTGTTGCGGCTTGGGGGTGCAAGAAGGTATGATTTTTTTTTGGGCTTTTGTAAAGGATTTACGTGAGTTTTAAATAAAAAAACATAAATAGAGTGAGGTGTACGCCTCATGCCAGTGAGGCAAGGCGTGCCTCAAGGCGGGCCCCATCCAAGATGAGGCGTAAGACTCATTAAAAAGCTCAAGGTGTAAGCCTCGAGGCGCTTTTTTACTGGAATTATGCTGAGGAGAGTCGCAAGGCGAGCCTCATATCGGTAATTTTAAACAATAACTTTGTCAATTATAAACATAATTTGGTTGAACATAACTTGTTAAGGAAATATTTAATTTCCTAATTGGAAGCATTGGTATTCAACAACAACATCAAGCCTTCATGCCTGGGGTTGGCTGCATGAAACCTTTTTCTCTATTATGTCCTGTTAAAAATAAAACTTTCATTTAAATCTAATAAATAAAGGTCATTTAAAAAAAATCTTCAAATATTCCTACTCCACTAAAGTACCCTCATCCAAATATGCATTTTTATATTATTTTTCTATAAAAATCTAATTTTAATTGTAACCTGAACATCCTTAGTCTTGTTGTGATTTGTTTATTTCAAATTGGATGTGGCTAAGACATATTATTGTATAATATTGTATTAACTCAACAAAAACTGGGACTATTGGAGGTGTACAAATAAACATTTGAATCATAAAAACATGCCAAGCCAAGAGAAATAAGTTGTTCACTTAATATTTCTTTCATCCATAAACAAACAAATCGATTAAATTTAGCGTAACTTCAATTTTGAAAAATAAAGTAAAATCAAATCAAATCCATCTAGGCTATAGATGTAATTTTGAGGTGTAAAAATAGGCCTAACTTTAAGGTTGCAATATAAGTGCTATAGAGCCAGTAAGCCTCTTAAAACCAAGTAACCAAATTAATCCAAACCAAAACATATCATATAGGAAGTTTTCTCTGTTACAAATCTATTTTCATGGCTTATGTTTTGATGATTGACAAACACTATTTCTCTTGGACTGCTTGTTGCTTCTAACTTTTTAGGAATCGAAGATCGGACGAACAGACGAAGCCAGTTCAGGATTGCATAGGTTTAGGGTTGAGTCAGTCTGTACTTTTGTTTTTTTTCTCTTCTTGAGTCTATTTGAAATGGTCAAAGAGACTGATGCTAAGTAACCCTACACACACACACTTGAGAGACTTAGAATTTCTGTTTTTACTCATATCGGCCAGGACGATATTTACATCGTCCCAGACGATCAGGCTTAAAACAGAAAGTCTAAATAAGGATTCTTAATTAAGGCAGCCGTCATTAACATATCGGCCTAGACGATACGTGTATCGGCCAGGACGATAAGCTCAAAACAGAAAGAAGTTGCCGCCATAGACAATTAAGGTATACTGTATTTTTAAATTATCGGCCAGGACGATCATTGATTGGCCTGGACGAAATTCTCAAATTATGTCTTAATTGATCAGGAAATCAAGGGAGTAATTAAGTATGATTGATACGATCATATCGTCCTGGACGATCGCAGGATCGGCCAGGACGATCCATTCAAAAATCTTAAGTTACTTCAGGACGATAAATATCGGCCAGCTCGTATTCAGGGCGATGTTCTGGACGATTTTCCTCTAATTTGAACTAATCGGCCAGGACGATCGTGAGATCGGCCTGGACGATCAAGCCAATTTTAAATCGTCCAGTTTACATTCAGGGCGATGCTCTGGCCGATCTTCTGAGATTTGTACTGATCGGCCAGGCCGATGTCCATATCGGCCTGGACGATATAGTCGGCAACTTGCAATTAATGAGCTCCTTTGAAACTCTTCTATTTAAGAGCTCTTGTTCAACGTTTTGTAAGACCTTTGGCTGCTGCCTTGACCTGAGAAGGCCTTGAGAAGAGAAAGAGAGAGGGAGAGAGAGAGGGAGAGAGAGAGGATCTTGTAAGGGGGAGCTTGTGAGGGGATTCACAAGGGTTGCTTCAAGGATAGCTCTGCTTCTTCGTCTAGAGTTTCTCGTCCGTGGAAGGGTCGGTAGAGGTAAGGAGTTAGCTTTTGGTTGTGGTTCTCTGCCAGCTTCAAGAGGAAGCAAAAGGAGGTAGGTTCTCTGCCTTGCCGGGGTGGCAAAAAAGAGGTGCTTTGTAAAGGCTTATCCGCCTAGCTGTGGGGGCTAAAGGAGAGTCACGTTTGTAGTGCAATACTCGGAGGGCGCCTCCGGGGAGTGGACGTAGGTCGAGTTGACCGAATCACTATAAATTTCTGTGTTCTTGTTTTCTTGCTTCCGCACTTTTATTTCCGCATTTATTTTTGTGGTGTGATTTTGGTTGATGTGATTTTGATTCTTTGTAAAAAAAAAATTTTAAAATACCAATTCACCCCCCCCCCCTCTTGGTTAGCTTGGGCCAGTTCTATAGGGCTTAACATCCCTAACGAACTTTCAAGTGGTATCAGAGCAGGATTCGAAAATGGGGGAGATTGTTACAAATCTATTTTCATGGCTTATGTTTTGATGATTGACAAACACTATTTCTCTTGGACTGCTTGTTGCTTCTAACTTTTCAGGAATCGAAGATCGGACGAACAGACGAAGCCAATTCAGGATTGCATAGGTTAGGGTTGAGTCAGTCTGTACTTTTGTTTTTTTTCTCTTCTTGAGTCTATTTGTAATGGTCAAAGAGACTGATGCTAAGTAACCCTACACACACACACTTGAGAGACTTAGAATTTCTGTTTTTACTCATATCGGCCAGGACGATATTTACATCGTCCTGGACGATCAAGCTTAAAACAGAAAGTCTAAATAAGGATTCTTAATTAAGGCAGTCGTCATTAACATATCGGCCTGGACGATACGTGTATCGGCCAGGACGATAAGCTCAAAACAGAAAGAAGTTGCCGCCATAGACAATTAAGGTATATTGTATTTTTAAATTATCAGCCAGGACGATCATTGATCGGCCTGGACGAAATTCTCAAATTATGCCTTAATTGATCAGGAAATCAAGGGAGTAATTAAGGATGATTGATACGATCATATCGTCCTGGATGATCGTAGGATCGGCCAGGACAATCCATTCAAAAACCTTAAGTTACTTCAGGACGATAAATATCGGCCAGCTCGTATTCAGGGCGATGCTCTGAACGATTTTCCTCTAATTTGAACTAATCGGCCAGGATGATCATGAGATCGGCCTGGACGATCAAGCCAATTTTAAATCGTCCAGTTTGCATTCAGGGCGATGCTCTGGCCTCTTCTGAGATTTGTACTGATCTGCCAGGCCGATGTCCATATCGGCCTGGACGATATAGTCGGCAACTAGCAATTAATGAGCTCCTTTGAAGCTCTTCTATTTAAGAGCTCTTGTTCAACGTTTTGTAAGACCTTTGGCTGCTGCCTTGACATGAGAAGGCCTTGAGGAGAGAAAGAGAGAGAGAGGGAGAGAGAGAGGATCTTGTGAGGGGGAGCTTATGAGGGGATTCACAAGGGTTGCTTCAAGGATCACTCTGCTTCTTCTTCGTCTAGAGTTTCTCGTCCGTGGAAGGGTCGGTAGAGGTAAGGAGTTAGCTTTTGGTTGTGATTCTTTGCCAGCTTCAGGAGGAAGCAAAAGGAGGTAGGTTCTCTGCCTTGCCGGGGTGGCAAAAAGAAGGTGCTTTGTAAAGGCTTCTCCGCCTAGCTGTGGGGGCTAAAGGAGAGTCACGTTTGTAGTGCAATACTCGGAGGGCGCCTCCGGGGAGTGGACGTAGGTCGAGTTGACCGAACCACTATAAATATCTGTGTTCTTGTTTTCTTGCTTCCGCTTTTTTATTTCTACATTTATTTTTGTGGTGTGATTTTGGTTTATGTGATTTTTATTCTTTGTGAAAAGAAATTTTTAAAATACCAATTCATCCCCCCTCTTGGTTAGCTTGAGCCAGTTATATAGGGCTTAACATCCCTAACGAACTTTCATTCCCATGTACCCAGAAACTAATAAAACCCAACTGTTCAATGTTGCTCAGATTCATACACTGCTAGCTTGGCTCATTGTACAAACCAAACCAAATACTGAACATCCTAGGCGGACTAAGACTAAACCACCCTAGTAAACTCTCCCTCGCGTTTTGTCATTCAAGTAAAATCGATGTCAATTCTGCTACTGATGTGAAATGTTACTATTCAAAGAATGAATAAATGGTTGTGCATTTAAAGATAAAAGAAACACTCATATACCTTCGGATTGTAAAGGATGGAAAATTTGAAGAGATGTGACAAAGAAGATGATGGGTGGTTTTCCAGTAAGGGAAGGAGGTTTGAGTTTTCCATTCCCAGTTTTATTTCTTGTTTTACTCCCAACCACGCTCGCTGTTTAATTCCATACTTTGATTCCAAGTGATTTTTTTTTCTTAAATTACATATTTAATTTCCTGTCAGATTTTTTTTTATTTTTTAATTTCCTGTCAGTTATCATCATCATTAGGCTCTTCCAAACTATGACTTCTTAATGAATCACATTCTATTAATTCTGAGAAAACTTTATAGTTTCAACAGCATTTCTGGATGAAAAATTTTATGTAAATATGGCTTGGTTTGGAAAAATATGCGGCTGCTTTCCTTAAGAGCACGAATAACTAGTCTCTAGAAAGCTAATCAACATAAGAACATTCAAATAGATGATGCGTTTGAGCACTTAGCTAATCTAGCCTAGTTACTCAAGGGCAAGAAATAATGTTTAACATGACAACTCTTGTTGGTATTGGTTACGAAGTGTGGTTTGGTATATGCTATATAGATTGCATCCATCGTGTTGTTCTCTTGAGCATCATCAGTAGAATAATTTCCTTGCCAATATAAGGACTATTTTTTGTTGGTTTATGTAGTTTGGAACTTATTGCAAAACTTTAACTGAAGCAGTACGCATCTTAATTTTTTGAAGCAATAGAAGAATCAAATGAATTGATATAAGGATTATTCAAAGCATTGCAGATAAGAAATGTATTGATATAATGTATATTTGGTTCTAAAAATTGATTTGCCAGATTAACTATAATAATTTTCGATGGTTGTTTTTGACATTTTTATGACAGCTTGTATAAAGCACTTCAACAACTAAATAAAACTAAATTCTGAGTCAGGTATAGTAGCCAAGCTATGATGCATAGATACGGACACGACGACATGGATATGACACGATATGGACACGGGAAAAGTCAAAAATATAGGACACGGACATGCGTTGGACACGGTATTATAATTTTTATATTTTAAAAATAGAATATAAAAATCAAATAAGTATAAGATTAAAAATAATTTAAAAATAATTTAAAAATAATAAGTCATTTAACTAGAATTTATGCTTAAAATCATTAATATTAGGATGTCAATAGTCAGGCGTCGATGCCGTGTATCAGGCATCAAGAGAGGAAACTGAGAATGTTGTCGAAAGTCGGGTATCGATGTTATGCAGTAAGTGTTGGGTGTCGATGTCAAGAGGGAGTCTGTCGTCGATGTTGAGAGAACGTTGGTCGTTGATGTTGAGAGGAAAGATGAGCTATCAAGTTGTGGATGTAGAAACTGCTAGCATCGAGCAACAATATCAAAATTGTGTCAGACTTTGATGCTGAGATGATTTTAAAATGCCGATGTTGTAACAAAGTCAGACGTCGATATTGAGATGAAATCAGGCATTGTTGTGAAACTAAAGTCGCGACCCACCAAAAAGAAATGAAAATAAGAATAATCAACAAATGTGATTTTGAATGCGGGCGATTGATTTGTTGTTGTGGAAAGAAAATAAGAAATTGAGTTTTATATTTTAAATAACTAAAAGTTTTAAATACAAGAAATTATATTTAAAAATTTTCATAAAATATTTAAGACACGCATGTCCAATTTATATTTAAAACTTTTTTAATCGGACACATCTTTGGTGTGTGAGACACGTGTCGGATGTGTGTCGTGTCGGATACCACACGGCTCTTTGAGGAGAAGTATCAGTGAATCATAATAGCCTAGTCGATAGTCCTACCAAATAGAAACAACAATTTTGATAACAGTACTTTTTACCACAATTTTTTCAGCAATAGGTTCTCACCCAACTTTTCAAACAATAGGCATACCAAATGAATCTTAAGACATAATAAAATGAGCAATCCAGGCATGCAACGTGAATCTAAAATCCACGTTCACATACTGATGGTGAATAAAGGATTAAATTTCTGCAGCACTAACTCAATTTCTAGGGTACTTGAGGCGACGAAGGAGACAACTAATACATCTTATAATGTTGACTAAACCATCTGTGCAAGGTGACACTAATGGATCCAAAATGTGTCCAAATGAGACAAAAAGGAACAGATGATACTGCAATATAAAATACAAGAAACTGCAGTATGTCAAAATGCCTGGGTATACGCTGACAGTTGTTAATAAGCAAGAAATCACACCTTGTTGCCATACTTCTAGGCTGTCATCAGTGACGGTAGGTATAACTTGATCACTTGAAGTCAAGAGATCTGCTTCAGGGAAACGGGCAAGATATGGAAGTGGATTCTGCTCAAAGCACGAATAATCCAAGAGAACACCAGCTGAATATAGTAAGAAAAAGAAATCTAATTCCAAAAAAGATTAATAAATAGAAATGATGCAAAACCTCTAGAAATACAAACGTTATAGGAAACAATAGTTTATGCCCCAAAGATAACATGAAACTTTTACTATAAAAAGTGGTGTGCTTGAAAATTAAGAGATCTAAAATTCCAATTAAATTAAGCGGATTTAACCACTTGAGTGAGTGGATGAATGTAAATCTTGAATGACAAGACATTAGATGACTAAAAAAAGGTGTGCAGACTAATTAATATATAGCCACTTTCTATTAAAAAGAAATAAATATTCAATATACCGATAGTTTATTAATTCCAAACTATGAAAATAGATAACTAAAATCAAGACTTTAGTATTGTCAAAAGAATGATGAATATAATTCAATCATTTTCTTTATTTATGATAGTATTGAGCAGGTCATCTATGTACAACTAGGTTGAACATAACATTTTCTTATTTTTAAGCTGATCAAAACATCTGGATGTACCAAAATAGAAAGTAACATTTAGTTACTTTATATACAATTATTAAGTGAATTAAAAAAAGTTGAGTTCAATTCCCACCTTCATGATTTCTTTTCAATACTTCTGAACCCAATTCCATGTGGCATAATGTTGAGATGCAAAGTAGTATGAAATAGCATGTTATACTGCCAAAAAAAAAAAAGATGCGAGCATTTAGCTTTAATGCAATCTACGGTCAAAATATTTTCAAGGTACTGCACTGTTATGCATATATCCTTTCGTTGAATATGAAAGCTTCCTCTAGTAGAGTGTCTACGCAACACAACCCAAGCAGAACTCAAAGGTATATAACATATTCATGATGTTTATAGCAACTATGCGCAGAGAATTAACACCTTGTATTCAAACAAGCAAGTTTGGTCAACCAGAAGATGTTCAGGAGGCTAGAAGGGTATCTTTTGAGAATAAAATTCGATGGCCAACCATTAAGTGAAAATTATGTAGTGTTTCATTGTCTTAAATTCCAGTGACAATGTTATTTTTAGTTGATGTTGTACATGAATGTCTCGGAAAACGAAGAAAAATTCACAAGTGTTGAACCAACGTCACAGCGCTCAAAGGATCAGTGTTACAACGTCTACAACACCCCGACACTAGATCAGGACATCGCAACGCCATTGCCTCAAAAAAATATCAATTAATTTAACGCCTCAAAAAAACAAAGGTCAGCGCTATAGCGCTTCATAATACCACAATGCCAAAAATCAGCATCGCAACGCCGGAGTCTTGGGAATTTGAGTGTCAAAGCACCGAATTGCACAACGTTGTAGATCTATATTACACATTCAAGCACTGTAGCGCTCAACTTTTGGAGCATCACAGGGGAGCAGATGACGAAATACAGAGCTGCGACGAATCAACCAAACAACTCGCCAGATCATTCTGGCGCCGCAGCAACGCCTACTTAGCAGCATCGAGACACTAATTCATATTGTAACGCCGCAACCCCACCATGTCAAGAGCCACAGTGTCTAAGTTCATTTATGTACTTAATATAAATAGTTTTTCAGTCTTTATGTGAGGGGGTTCTATCATTTCAGTGAGTTATGAATGCTTAGTGTAGTGCAAATCTTAGAGTTAAATCTAAGAGGGACCAAAGGAGAGAAAGATATAGCAATTTGAGCGGTTACCCTACCTTATTATGAAAAAGCAAGCAATTAAAGAACATAAAAGTGTGGAGAGTGAAGTTGTACTATCCTTGTGATATCTAATTACACTTTTCTCCTTATACTTTCTTTGTGAAACAATTAATGAAACCTGTTTTGTTTTATTTTAATTACATGGCAAACTAGAACTCCTAGTTTTGTTCTAATGATATGAAGCCTTAGTAATTACTAATATAGACTCTTATGCTTTTGGATGTTTTCAATAAACCTCTCGTTCTTAATTTAATATATACAATGGTCATGTGCAGAGTTAAAATATAGTGTAATATATAACCTCGATGGGGGAATGTTGGAACAATTAGGAATATTGAAATGGAACTCTTACATGCCTAAACATAGGATGCTTAATGTTCTAAAATTTATGGAGAAATAATAATTATAAGAGGGTCATAAACATTCCTTCACTTCCTTACAAGCTTGATAGAGATCTAAGAATGCATGTTCTGATTCACAACCAACATAGGAGAGTCTAGTTAGGAAATTTTTGAAAATTCACTGTCATTAATCCATAACAATTTATCTACTAGTATCTTATCTTTCTTCTGCATTCTTAGTCAACATGGAAATTCAAACCTAATTTTGTTGTGTAGGATAAACATTGAAGCTTAAATAGGCAGTACTAGAAAATTTGTATTGTAGCAGAACACTTCCTCGTGGAATTGACACTATCTTATATAACTTTTGTTACTTAATCAACAAGTGCACTTACTTAATTTAGAAGGGAAATTATATAAAAAAAAACTAAACATATTTCACGCACTTCTATCTGCCCACCCATCACCATGAATGAAATCTTCTCAAGTATATTAATTTCCTGCCTAGCTCATACTTTCTCATCTTACAGATGTAGCTATATAGAGAACTTGAATATTTTAAAGTATTATATCTTGAACCAAATTCATTTTCATTTAGCAGATAGTTTCAGATAGCCAATTAAGATACAAAGATTGCTATCATCATGCTAAACATACATGTTTAACTAGAATAAGGTATCTCCCTTAGGTTTTTCCTAGAATGAACCTACGTCCTCAATGATATGACAAGATTTGAACCTCGGGCTTGTTGAATAGAAAAGGTTTAATAGGACCTACCTTTGAGGAGATTAAAACTAAATCAGTTGCCAGGAAAAAAATTGCCATAAGCTCGGAATGAGTAATGCCTCAGCAAATAGTATAAAGGCATGTGCAAATGTTAGGAAGACAAAGTAAAGAAAACCTACAAAACAGAGATAACATATACCTTTAACCAAACCATATCAGTATCGCACACTAGCAACTCGTAGCCAAAAGGCAAAAGTGCGTTTATCAAGAAAACCTTTTCTCTTCCCATTTTATGAAATGTTGGTGACCCCCAACCAACATCAATTGTATTCATATTACTGCCCATGTCGAAAACAGGAACACCTTTCCAATACAAAGCAACCAACAGCTTGGTATCCATTGAACCTGTAACGTCAGAAAGCTCCTACTTAATAACAGGGTAGACCTTTAATCAAAGATATCAATAGAACCAAGTAAGAGATTTCACCTACAAGAAGGTTGAAGACATTAAGATCTGTCAGATGCCTCACCCAATTCAAGATAAAGTCCATGAAAGCATAGTTCCCAAATGTTACAATTATAACATTATCTTTAGCCCGATATTTAACCATCTCCCTAGTGAGCCTGAAGGACGCTAAATCCGGAATCTTCGAATCTGGAGAAGGCAGATCCCATATAGCTCTTGTCAGGAAGTTTTCTACAGTGGCATCAGAAGATATATTGACACTGGTAGATTGGTTCCGAAGGCCGATGACATCTACCTCTGTTAAACATCAACAATTAGCATAAATCACATTGAATAAGTGATTCGAAGAGGAGAAAGGGTTTTAATTGAGTAATTACGAGGTCGAGGGAGGGAAGACGAAGGGGAGAGCCACGATCCAACGGTGAACTGTGATTTCTTGTTGTCGCTGTTGGACGCAGAGTAGAGGGAGGAGACGATGAAGAGGGTGGAAAAGAGGACTCCAGCAAAGACTGTTACGTAGACCGCCATGAAGAGCGGCTTTCCGGAGGAGACGTCTTGGAACGGACTGCACGCCGCCATGCCTAAATCGATTAGTGGAATGGAGCACAAGCAGCACTAGACATGAAGAGAAGAGAAACCCTATTTCACCATCTGAGAAATCCACCAGATCCCCATAGAGAGGAGGAGACCAAATATACAGAATGCCTTTCGCCAAGATGCTTGTCGGGGAGTTTTGACTTTTTTGTTTTGACGTACATAAAATATAGGAGTACCGTTCGATTCCGTCGATAGGAGGAGCACGCGACTGTGCCATTGCGGAGCACGTTGGTTTATTTTTTTTTTTTAGCGATAATGTCCCGGATGACATGCCAGCTGAACTGAACAAAGGAAAATTATTAGGTCCGGAATTTAAAATTAATTTTGTTGTCCAATAAAATATTGACATGTGAAATGTTCATATGTATGTGAAATTTTAAGTGAAGTGCGTCAAAAACATAGGTAAAGTGCAGGTGAAGCGCAGTCAAAAATTGCAGCCAAAGCACAATCAAAAAACAATCGCCTCTTAAATTTTCCTTCTGAAGATATTGCTTATAATCTTAATTTAAACAATAATTCTAGTGATTCTAACTCCTTTTATGATGAAATCTTCTATTGATATTTCTGATTCTCATAATAAGTTTCGGATGTTGGAATCCCTCAATAGTGATCTCTCCGAAGATGTGAGTATTTCTTTATAGGGGTTCCTCTGATATTTTTGTTACGGATAAGTCTAGTTTTAAAGTTCCAATTGATACTAGTAAGTCTACTAGATCTCAAGTAGCCAGGAAGGCCTCTACTTTGAATATTAAACATTCATGTCTTTTCCTAATTTTATTTCCTGAAATGTGAGAGGCTTTAACTATTTGGATAAAGTCAAGGATTATGTTGATCTTGTTAAAAAGTTTAAGGATGAATTTTGTTGCATTCTTGAAGCTAAAGTCAATATTGATCTTGTTGGTAATTCTTGGTTTGACGTTAGACACATAATTTTTCAGCAAGAATATAGATGTAATAATTTTAGGTTTTCTACAATTGGTAGAATTTGGTTAAAGTCAATATTGATCTTGTTGGTAATTCATGGCTTTTAACCATGTGGTCGTGGGTTCGTTTCCCACAGACGGCGTTTTACAAATTTAGCACTGTCATTGCCAAGTCCCAAGTCATGGATGAGAAAAGTGGAGGGTTGTGTTAGGTAGCCAACAACCAGCGTAAAACTTGTCGAATAATAATAACATAAATTCTTTAAGAAATTGTGTTAATGCTAGGGCGTCCCCTGAAAGCGACGCGCTGTATGGCCTGAATACAGTGACAAGTGTGCAAGGGCCGCTGCACCGGCGCCCGAGGCAGTGTTAAATAGGCAAGTGTTCCCACATCAAGGACAGATGTGGGCAAAGAAGCTAGTCCATAAAACTAAAATTAGGATATGAACTTGGAATATAGGTTCCCTTACAGGAAAATTAATGGAATTAATAGATATTATTATTCATTGGAAGTTAAATATTTTGTGCATTCAGAAAACTAAATGGGTTGGAGAGAAGGCTAAGAAAACTAATAGTTTAGGATTTAAACTTTGGTATTCGGGTAGGAGTCGTACTAGAAATGGTGTATGTGTTATTATAGATAAGAGTTTAAAGGATAATGTTATAAAAATTAATAAGATTGGAGATAGAATTATAGCTTTAGAGATTATTGTTGATGATAAGATTGTTTATATTATAAGTGCTTATGTTTTTCAAGTAGGTTTGTATATGAGTTCTAAATTAAATTTTTGGAATGACTTAGAAGAATTAATACAAAAGATACCTCTTGAAGAAAGAGTTTTTATTGGAGGAGATTTAAATGGACATGTTGGTAGAGAGGTAGATGATTTTAAAAGTATTCATGGTGGCCATGGATTTGGAACGACGAATGAAGGTGGCAAGACAATATTGGATTTTTGTTTAGCTTATGATTTTTCAATTGCTAATACCTTATTTAAGAAAAGGTGTGAGCATCTCATCACTTATAAAAATGGATATAGTACAACCCAGATTGACTATTTTCTTGTTAGAAAATTTAATCATTTAGATTGTAAAGATTGTAAAGTTATTCCGAGTGAAAATTTATTTACCCATCATCGATTATTACTTTGGACTTTAAGATAAAGGGACATAAAATAAAAAATAAAGTAAAATAATTTTCTAGAATTAGATGGGGTTATTTAAAGAATATTAACAAAAATATTTTTGAGAATAAGATTTTAGATCTTAAGATTTTGTTTGTGTATGAGGATGCTAATGTTATGTGGGAAAAAGTGGCTAGTGATATTAATAATATTGCAAAAGATGCCCTTAAAATTTCAAAGGGAAAAGCTCCTAATAGTAAAAATAGTTGGTGATGAAATCCAAATGTACAAGAAAATATTAAAAATAAGAAGTTTGTTATAAAAATTGGTTTAATTTTAAAAATTCTGATAATTGGGAAATATATAAAGTGGCTCGTAAGGATGCTAAGAAAGCAATATGTGATGCAAATACATTAGCTTTTAGTGATTTATATAATAGATTAGATATTAAAGAGGGAGAAAGATATATGTATAAGTTAGCCAAACAAAGAGATTGGAGTAGTAAGGATTTAGTTCAAGTGAAGTGTATTAAGGATGAAGATCAAAAAATACTTTTCTTAGAAGATGATATTTAACAAAGGTGGATAAGATATTTTGCTAAACCTTTTATCGAAGATTGTAAAAATAAGATTAACTATAGTGACCTTAGCACCCTAAATAAAAAAAGATTTATGTTTTTATCGGTGTATTAGTAAAACTGAAGTTAGAGAGGCTTTAAAGAAAATGAAGGGTGGAAAAGCTGTTGGACCTGATGATATTCCAATATAGGTGTGGAAATGCTTAGGAGATGAAGGAATTTCATTGCTTACTAAACTTTTTAATACTATTTTGAAGACTAAAAAGATGTCAGATGAGTAAAGAATGAGTGTGTTAATTTCTATTTTTAAGAATAAAGGTGATACACAAGATTGTGCAAATTATAGAGGTATTAAGTTAATGTGTCCTACTTTAAAACTATGGGAGTGAGTTATAGAGCATAGGTTGCGGCGTGATACTAATGTTTCTCAAAATCAATTTGGATTCATGCCGGGTAGGTCGACTATGGAAGCCATATATTTATTAAGAGGTTTGATGGAGAAATATTGAGAAAATAAGGAGGATATACATATGATATTTATTGATTTAGAAAAAGCATATGATAAAGTTCCAAGAGAAGTGCTATGGAGAGTTCTTGAAAAGGAAGGAGTCAATAATGCTTATATTCAAATCATTAAAGATATATATGTAGGAGCTATTACTTGTGTTCAAACACAAGGTGGATTGACCAAGAATTTCCCTATTCTGGTTGGGTTACATCAAGCATCAACCTTAAGCCCATATCTTTTTGCTATAGTCATGAATGTTCTTGCTAGACATTTGCAAGAGGATGTACCTTAGTGTATGCTTTTTGCTGATGATATTCTTCTTGTTGATAAGACTAGAGAGGGAATTGAAGGTAAACTTGAATTATGGAGGTCAACCTTTTCACTTGAGTAGATCTAAAACGGAATATATTGAGTGTAATTTTAGTAGTAATAGACCTAATGAGGGGATTGTGACTTTGGGCGATCAAGTCATTAATAAGAGTACACGTTTTAGATATCTTGGATCTATTGTTCAGAGTGATGGTGAAATAAATGGGGATATTATCAGCAGAATTTAAGTTGGATGGTTGAAGTGGAGGAATGCATCGGGCTTGTTATGTGATAGAAATGTACCCCTCAAACTTAAGGGAAAATTCTATAAGATGGTAGTGAGACCTGCAATGTTTTATGGTGCCGAATGTTGGCTATTAAAAGAGAAGCATAATACTAAGTTAAGTGTGGCAGAGATGAGGATGCTCAGGTGGATGAGTGGCTTTACCCTTAGAGATAGGATACGAAATGAGCATATACGTGAAAAGGTTGGAGTAGCTCTAGTAGAAGATAAGATTAGAGAGAGCCGCCTAAGATGGTTTGGTCACATAAAATGGCGGCCTTCCGATGACCCGGTTAGAAGAGTAGAGGTATTAGATTTGACTTATGTTAAGAAAGGTAGGTGTAGACCTAAAAAGACTTGGTTAGAAAATATTAGGAATGACCTTTCTTTATTAGATTTATACGAGAATTTGACTTTTAATAGGACATATTGGAGAAAATGGACTCATGTAGCCGACCCCATGTAGTGGGATAAAAGCTTGATGTTGATGTTGTTGTTGTGGTAGAATTTGGTTAAAGTGGAATACTTCTTGTATTTCTTTTAATTCTATTCTTATTACTAGTCAACTTATTCATGGGATTATTAAGTTTGGTTCTGATTCCTTTTTTATTAAGGCTAACTATGTGTCTAATTCGGCTACAAATAGAGTTAATCTATGGAATGATATTCTTAATCTCTCTTTTAATATTACTTCACCGTGGATTTTGCTGGGTGATTTTAACCGCTGTCATTTTACCAATAAAAAATCTAGTTGTAATACTATTTCTTATTGCAATTTGGGAGCTTTCAATCATTGTATTTTTAATTCTGGGCTTGGTTCAATCAACAATATAATAACCCGATTCATATAAAATTAGATAGTGCTTTTGTTAATAATTCTTGGTTGAATGCTTATCCTTCTTCTTATTATGTTATTGATAATCCTCTTTGCTCTGATCACTCCTCTCTTCTTGTTTGTAACTATAATAGTTGTTCTGCTAGTTATAGATTTCTTTTCAAAAATTATTAGTGTAAAATGCTAATTTCTAGGAGTTGTTAATTGATATTTTTTCAAACTTTCTATTGGTAATCATATTAATAACCTTTATGGTAAGCTCATTTGTTAAAGCTTTAATTAAAAAGAAATATTGGGCTAACTCTACACATATTTCTTCTTTTATTTAGAATCTTAAGAAGCAACAAAGTGATTTATATAGTCTCTTACAGAAGGGCCCGCTTAATGAGAATCTTAATTTAGCTCTTATTAATGTGAATTCTCTTATCAAAGATCATCATTCTCTTTGGTCTTCTTAGGTTTCTCAGTGGGCTAAACATAAATGGATGACCTGTGGAGAAGATGATTTAGGGTTTCTTTATTCTAAAATTAGATGTAGGTATAATTATAATAAGATTCATGATATTTCTTCTTCTCAAGGGATAATTATAGATCCTACTGAACTTTTTAAAACTTTTGTGAGTCATTTTAAAACTATATTTAATTTTCTTATTCCTGCTAGTTCTACTTATACTTTTGTGAGTCATTTTAAAACTATATTTAATTTTGGTAATGTTATTTCAGACTATATATAAGCTGCTTTGATTCTCTCGGTTTCGGTAGAAGAAATTAAAAAGGTTTTTTTTAATATCCCTAAAACTTCTGCCCCAAGTTCTGACAATTATAATTTAAAATTCTTTAAGACTGTTTGGGAAATTATTGGTCCTACCTTGTGTAAAGTGGTTCTTTATTATTTTAATTCTGGATTTATGCTGAGAGCTACTAAAGCTTCTACAATTTTATTTATTCCTAAAAAGAATAATGCTACTAATCTCTCAAAATTTAGGCATATTTCTTTATGAAATATTTTTTTTATAAAATTGTGGCTAAAATTTTAGGTAACAAGTTGCAGAGTGTTATGCCTTTTATTATTCATAAAAGTCAATATGGTTTTATTAAGAAGAGGATCTCTATTGATAATATCATTCTTGCTCCTGAACTTCTAAGAGATTTTAATTACTCTTTTAGGGATAACTTTTTTGTGCTAAAATTCATATTCATAAGGCTTTTGATATGATATCTAGAGATTTTTTAGTCTCTAGGATAATTTAAAAAGGCTTCCCTCATATTTTCATCTCTTGGATTAAAGGATGCATAAAGGATGTTTATTTTTCTATTATTCTCAATGGTTATATGCATGGGTTTTTTAATTCTTCTTCGGGTATTCTAGAAGGTTGCCCACTTTCTCCTTATCTCTTTTGTATAGTTATGGATGCTCTATCTAATATTTTGGATGATTTTTCTCATAATAATGGCTTTAAGGGGATTAAGGTTGATGATAATCTTAATTCTCATCTTCTCTATGCAGATGATATTCTACTTTTTTTGGGAAAGCTTCATTAGAGAATGCTAGAAAGCTTAATGATATATTTGCTTATTTTATAATAGCAATCAGTTTATTTATTAATACTAGTAAAAGATCTCTTATTATTTATAAAGATTATCATTTAGAAGCTATAAGTAGTTACATTCTTGGCATTATAATCAATTTGTATCCTTTAAAATACTTGGGTTTAGCCCTCTCTGGTAAGAAGCTGAAAGCCACTAATTTTCATCCTTTATTTAGTAGGATTACTATTTTATTAGCAGGTTGGAAAGCTAAATTATTTTCTTTTATTGGAAGAGTACAATTCTTGAACTTTACTATTTCTAATGTTATTTCTTATTGGATTAGGGGGATTGTTATGCCTAAATTTTGTTTTCAATTTATTAGAAAAGTGTGCTCTAATTTACTTTTTCATGGTGATTCTATTAGTAGGAAGATTCATATTATTGCTTGGAATAAAGTTTATAAGCCCAGATAAGTTGGGGGGCTGGGTATTTTTGAACATGAAGCTCTCAGTTATGGTCATATCTGTTCTTTTATTTGGAGAATCATTAATGACATTGGTCCTTTGGCTATTTTAATAAATTATAAGTATTTCTCTTTTTGGATGCCTTGACAGCAGTCGATTTCCATGTTTTGGAAGAATATCTCTTAGGTTGCAAGTGATATTAAAGGCAAGATTCAATTTAATAATTTCTCTAATAGTTCCCTCTATTTATATTGGGATCCTTGGTGCTTAGGGAGGTCTGTTCATGAGATTGCTACTTTAGATAGTCTTAATTTGGTTTTAGATATCTTAATAGAAAGTTAGGGGACTGGATTTCTCATAATTATTGAAAATTTGTCTCCTTCTTTATCTTTGACTATTAGTTATATTTTATTTCAAGTTGTTATTACGGATCCGTAAGCTTCAAACATTTCCTAGAATGGTGTTTTACATCCTTCCTTTAAAATGTTTTATACAACATATTATGATACATTTAATAAAGTGGATTAATATAAGTTGGTTTGGCATAAAATATATACTTTGAGATATTCTTGTTATTGTTAAGAGAGTTGCTATTAGCATGTTTTACATTCTTGCAACTTATATAGTTTTGATGATTCTAAATATTATTGTTTTATGTTTAGTTATCTCCTAACACTTTTTGGAAGATTTGTTTTTGCTCTTGTGTGTACTAACATTTCAGAAAAATTGAACTCCAAACTATGAAGACTTCAAATCGAATTCAGCATACAATCCTTTGCAAATTGAAGCTTTAAATTACTTTTTGAATTGAGAGGGAGTGATTGTAATTGAGAGAATAAACACACACACACACACACACTTAAGGAGATCTTACAAAATTTGTACTGATCATACGGGACGAACCTAGTTCGTACGGGACGATTAGGTCAGTTATCTCATCGTAGGAGTTAAATGTTTTTTATGTGTTTATGATTTTGTTTGTGTGATTTTTCATTTTAGAGTCTGTGTTTCATCATTGTTTTTGGTATTTATTTTGTTTTGTTTTGTTTTTGAATTGTAATTTTTGTTTGAGTGCAAAAATTATTTTTTTGAAGTCATCATCGTCCGGGATGAAATTTTTTCGTACGGGACGATTTGTGTAATGTGTCAAAGTGTCAGATTTTAAACCGTTTGCATGCAGTTTTTCAGTGTTTAATGGTCACTTTGTCATGATGGTCGTTATGATCGTACGGGACGATTTGTTTTTGAATCGACAAGACGAATGAATGAAGCGGTTGAATGGATAAGGTAGTTTTTAATACGAACTTCATACGTACGAACCTTTGGTTCATCTGGACGAACACATGTCGGTTCGATGTAGGGGACAGTTTCAATTGCCATTAAAATGATATACGTTTTGATCGTCCCGGGACGAATACGTGTTCATCTATACGATCAGACTGGTCAAAAGTTTATACGAAAGGATGCTTTGTAAGTCGCGTTGATTACGAAAAGCTGTTTCATTCTAGTCGTATTGGATCGTCTGTACGAAATATTTTTGTACGAGACAAACAAAAATTTCATATGGGACAAATTATTTTTGTCTGGTACGAACAAATCATTTTTCAATAAATAGGCAGTCTTTTCAACTCAATTATCACACGCTAAATGTCACTTTTAACTCCTTTCTTACTCTAGATCGTTTTCAAACAAAAAGTTGAAATTACTAAACACGACTTAGGAGCTTTTCTAAATGTAAGGACTGAGGGAAGTAGAGCCTATACTTTAATCACCAATGATACATATAAATGGTATAAAATCAATAGGGTGATTAGAGGAAATGGTTTAACTGAGCATGTGGCTAGGGTATCCGGTCTTGTCCGTAATGCACGCATCATCCAGCACGTTCTTAGAACTTCAATCATTCCAAAAGCTAGTGATAGAGTCAATATTATCCCACTTCTTTCCATGGTGAACTTTTTAATTATGAACAATAAACCTATATACGAAGCCCAACTTATTCTTGACTATCTTTATGGGCTTTCTGAAATTGGCCATGCAGAACAGAATAGAAAGAGGAATATTGCTTTAAGACACTTAGTTTCCTATATTCTAGAAAAGAAGTATAACTTGGTTCATCCTGATTAAGAATATGAAGAACCACTCTATTACAATGATGGATCATTTAGAGCGATCTTTAAGGAAGAATCAGATAAAGCACATGTCATCAGTGATATAGAAGAAGAGCCTGAAGGTGCACCTGCTCCTGTAAATGAACCAAATTATCAGAATTTGGTTCAAAGATTTGATCAGCTAGGGACTCATTTTGATCAATGCTTTGATCAAATTGAGACTCATCTTCAATAGTAGGCTGCTCAATATCAACATGACATGGGTTATTTGAGGGGACAAATGAATGATATTAGTACCAATGTACTTATGTTGAATACATACTTTAATCTCTTTGGTACTGCTTCTCCTCTCTTCCTCCAGATCAGGGATCGTCTGAGTGATTGTTGCACTTGATGTTTTGTATTTGTATTATTATTGTTTATATGTTAGGTGTTGTTTGCTTTTAGCAGTTTGATGTATTTCTTCTTTATTTTAGTTATTGTATTGATATCTTGATGAATCTTTGTAATACTTAAAATGATATCAATATAAGTTCTTGTGTTTTGATTTGAATTTACTTTTGAAATGTTTGTTAGACTTTATGTAAATCATCAGATTTTTAATCATAATCGTGCTATAACCTAAATTGCAAGAAAAATTAAATTCATTAGAAAATCTAACTATTCTAAGTTTAAGTTTTGCTATAACTTAATATTATTAGGATTTTCAATTTTATGTCTCTTCTTTAGACTGTATTATTTTTAATATTATTATTGCCATTACGATGTTTTCTTATTTTATATTTCACTTATCAATCATTATTTATGCACTTAGAAAGATTTGAAATTTTATATTATTATTTTTGGAAAGAATAAAATTACTCTTGCAAATTGTGTAAAAGTACAATAAAAAAATCAAAAGGAATGCACAAATGTTCGCAATTTAAAAAAAAATCACAAAATAAGCCCAAAGTAAAAATGATGCACAAAAATGTGCCACAACTATGAAAAAGATGTGCAAAGCGTCACATGTGGTAGTTATTTCTTTCCAAACTCTTTTAATCTCTTAATTCAAATTGATCTTATGTTCATTTATAATTGATATTGAAATTTGAAATATATAATTTTTTATTCATCCTTATTGCAATGATTTTCTCTATCTTAGTGTCTAAACTGATTCATGTCTTTGATAAATTCTTTTTATTATCTATGTTATATCACTTCTTAAATTATATAAATTTTTCTGATTTGTCTAATATTTTAATTTTATTTGCATATATTATTTCAATCACTTTCAAGGTTAAATTGTCAAATGATTTTCATATTTCTACTTACAGTTCATGTATTTTTCTTCTTCACTTTTTGATGTTGTCAAAAAGGGGGAGAAATTGTTTGTTGTGTCTTATGTATTTGTGTCAAATGTATTTTTTTTATTTTTTTATTTATTTGTTTTATCATATGTTTTCGTATGTATGTTTGATTGTTTGTTTTGTCTTTTGTGTTATTTTATGTTGTTTAAATTTTTTTTTGAAAAACAAAAATTTTTTAATTCAATTGCCTCCTTATTTTCATGCATTCATCAATTCATGGGGAGTTTAGGAGATCCTTAGAATTTGAAATTCTACAAACAACAATTATTTTGCCATCATCAAAAAGGGGGAGATTGTTAAGAGAGTTGCTATTAGCATGTTTTACATTCTTGCAACTTATATAGTTTTGATGATTCCAAATATTATTGTTTTATGTGTAGTTATCTTCTAACACTTTTTTGAAGATTTGTTTTTGCTCTTCTGTGTACTAATATTTCAGGAAAGTTGAACTCCAAATTATGAAGACTTCAAATCGAATTCAGCATACAATCCTTTGGAAATTGAAGCTTTAAATTGTTTTTTTAATTGAGAGGGAGTGATTGTAATTGAGTGAATAAAAACACACACACACACACTTAAGGAGATCTTACATAATTTGTACTGATCGTACGGGACGAACCTAGTTCACACGAAACGATCAGGTTAGTTATCTTCTCGTAGGAACAATGGAACGAACAGGAGTTGAGGAAATTTTTCTAAGTCCTGATCGTCCAGTATGATATTATTTTCATCCCAGGACGAGTTAGGCTCTATAAAAATTTCATTCAGACAAAATCTATAATCGTGCCAGGACGACTTGGGCTCTGTAAAAATTTTGTCCAGACAAAATCCAAATCGTCCCAGGACAAATTCTTTTCTGTAAAAATTTCATCCAGACGAAATCCAAATTGTCCCAGGACGAATTCTTCTTTGTAAAAATTTTGTCCAAACGAAATCCAAATCGTCCCAGGATGAATTCTTCTCTATAAAAATTTTGTTCAAACAAAATTCATTATCGTGCCAGGACGAGTTGCTCTCTGTAAAAATTTCATCCGAACGAAGTCCTGTTCATCTCAGGACGATGTGAACCGACTTACCAAAGTTGGTTATATCCTGTAGTTATTTGGGAACCAACCTATAGTATAACTAATCATACCGGACGAACCTAGTTCGTACGGGATGATGATCGTGTACGAACATAGTTCATACCAATATTCATTAGGATCAATTCTGACACTTTAAGTAAAATCGTCCAGAATGATCCATAATCGTACGGTACGATCCATTTCGTGTTGACTTGAATATTTGTAATTTTGGACGGTTTTTCTTATCTCTCCTATATAAGGTCCAATTTTTACTGCCACCCAATTTTTTTTCCATTTGATCTTCATGCCTATTGAAAGAAGAGTCAAGGAGAGAGTGTGAGAGAGCATTCAAAGGAGGATTCCTACCACTGGAGCGTGAAGGCTTCGCTTGGTGTTCAAAGATAAGATTCTCTACTTGTGATTTGGGATTACTTCACTCTTTTATTTCTTCCTTATAAATTTCTTATGAGGAGATCTGTCAAGGAGATCCGGTTCTCTACCGACACTTGGAGAGTGTGAATAGCCGAAGGGTTCTCTGCCCATGCTAGGAGAGTGTGAAAAGATGAAGGGTTCTACTACCCACACTAGGAGAGTGTGAAAGGAAGAAGGATTCTCTGCTCACACTAGGAGTGTGTGAAAATATGAAGGGTTCTCTGCCTACACTAGGAGAGTGTAAAAGGACGGACGGTTCTCTGCCAACACTAGGGATAAGTGTAAAAGGATGGACGGTTCTCTGCCAACCCTAGGGATAAGTGTAAAGGAAGACGGTTCTCTGCTAACACTGGAGATAAGTGTAAAAGGAAGACGGTTCTCTGCCTCACCGCGTAGTGGTAGAAAGAGTTTTTGTAAATTCTTTTCCGCCTTGCTGTGGGTGCTAAAGGAGAGTCACTAGTGGTATTAGTGCAATACTTGGAGGGTGCCTCCGGGGAGTGGATGTAGGTCTGGTTTTGACCGAACCACTATAAATCTTATGTTCTTTACTTTTCCGCTTTTTATTTTTTTTATCATTTACAACTTATGGTTGAAAAATCTTTTTTTTTAAAAAAATTCTCTGACAATTAAGTTTTAATTTCCAAAGTTTAAAAAGAGTGTTTAAATTTTAATTTCCAATTCACCCCCACTCTTGGTTAGCCACTGGGACATAAGCTTGGGTTTAACAACCTAATTCATTGTGAACGAATCTCAACAGTCATGTTTGGATGGCTTTGTTTAAGGGGCTTAAAACTTCTAACGTCCTTGTTCAGAGAAATCTTAACATGTCTACTTCGTGTATCCTTTGTTTGAAGCTGATGAAAGTCATAATCATCTATTTTTAAGTGTGATTATTCTTTTAGTATATTTCTAACTTTTTGTCTCATATTAATTTTTTTTATTCAGGCCTAATTTAGAGCAATTAAGGGATTTTATATCTTCTCTTCACTGTGATTCTCATGTTAAGAATTTCTTTTGTTATTTGCTAGTTATTCTATTTACATTATTTGGAAAGAGAGGAATTCCAGGAGCTTTTAGAATATTTTTTTCTAATACGAATTCTTTGAGTAGACTAATTTATTCTAATATTATAGCTAAGATTTTTAATTGGAAATCTTTTCATTATATTATTAGTTTTTTATCTGGGTAGTGTTGGCAACTATGTTTTTTCTAAAAACCATGGATGGTCAGTTTTTAGTTACTGGTGGTTTTTTCTTCTTTTATGTGCCTAGAGTTTTTTCTTTTATTCTCACTATTTTCTTACTGGTTTCTAGGATTCTGCATTCTTGGGTTTTTGTTGCTGATCTTAGGCATTTTTATAAGTTTTTTGGGTTGGACTGGGTTCTTTTTCTTTCTTACTTCTTTAGGGGAGTTTGAATTTTGCTGTTGGGGGTCACTTCTCTTCTGGAGACTGTTCAGACTGTGACATAATTGTCACTGGCTCATTATTTAGTCTTGGCTTTTGCTGCTGGTATTTCATTACTCTCTGAAAGACTATCTAGGACTACATTTTGGATGTTGTTGGCTCATTGTATTTTAGTGGTGTATTCCATTTTCAAATTCTCTTTTAGAAATATCTATCAACATCACATTGCTTTGTACAAATCATATTGTACTAGATTATTAGTGTGATGTCAGATTTCTTGTCACTAAATTTTAAAATTGTGCAATCGAGTATTAAGGCATTTAATTTTTGTAAGAGCTTCTAAGGCATTTTGACGCGTAACCTCAAAATGAAATCATTAAATTAATTAAAAATATGAAATAATTAATAGCATACTACCATCATATTACCTTGTTAAATAAGATCATAAAAAGTCAAAATAAAACCATTAAAAATCGCATAAGACTATAAACAATACTAAAGAAATATACTCTAAGTTCAACATAAATATAACAATCTAAAATTATAATTTATGAATTCAAAAGACTCCCCTACTCTCATAATTCGAGGGTATTCTTAGAATCATAATTATAGTTAATTGTTTTCTCTGGTACTTCATACTAAAATAAAGATATATGTTTCCAATAACAATAGAAGAGGTGTTGCAGGAGAAGCAAGTGATGGTGTAGCAATGATGAGGGTTATGCGGTGTGCATCATGTGGCTGTGAGTTTGAGGTTATGCAGTCCTTTCCAAGTTGGGTCAGGTTTAAGTAGAATAAATGGGTTTAATTATATATATATATATATATATATATATATTTATATATTATATATATATATGATATATAATAATATTATAATTTATAATTTCATAAAATTTAAAATTATCAAAATACTGATTTTTTAGGCCTACACTGTTTTAACATGCGTTAAAACTACATTGAGGCATATCTTAAGGCACACCTCACACCTTTTAAGTCATAAGCCTCATCAAGCAAGCATGAGGCATACGCTTATTGCCTTTTTTGCTTAAATTGTATGATATGAGCCTTGAGTAGGCCTCTAATTGCGTAATTTTAAACCATGATTGTCACAATCATCTTCTTAGACACTTTTCACTTGATCTTTAAATCTTATGTTGATATCTTAAGCAATTGCTCTGAACTCAGATTCATAAGCTATATCTTGAAACAACACGTTCTTTCTTGCTTCTTCATATTATAAGATTGTCTCAAAAATTATAGTATCCTGAAGTGGATCTCCTATCAACTAGTAAATCTGAGGTAATTTGCATTAGTATAACTTTAATCTATAATGTACCATTTTTTTTAGAGTATCTCTCACCCAGGATTTGATTTAGCAACATGAAGTCCAAAAAGAGCTTGAAGGTGGATTATTTATGTTTGTTATAAGTTAATATGAGACTCATAAACAAATGTGATTTCTATAGATATGATAGAAAATAATTGTTTTTTTTTAACTAATCTATGATATTGCCCCTTATCTACCTCGTATCATTTTATAGGAATGAACATATACTTAGGCTACAAGCTTGCTTTGTAGTGTTCCAGGCTTTCATTTATTTTATATTAATTTTTATAGGAAAGATTCACGTGCAACCCCTTGGTAGTTCAACATCTCCCAAGTGTGATTTTTTTTTTCCAGAAGCATACATCTCTTACCTTATGGTATTCGCCAAGTTTTTTTATTATTGTATTTATTTTTTATTTTTTATTGGTATCCTTCCGAGTCTTATTTTTAAATGCCTCAATAGGGTTTGTGGTATTGTAATGAATTAGAGCTGATGTAATAAGGAAGGCTTTATATAAGCACTTTTTTTAAAAGATCTGTACTATGGGATAAATAAAGATAGTGTTAGTGATAGGTTGATCCATTGTTACCTATAACGATTCTAAGTCTTAAGCTTATAAGATTGACAAGGATCAAGGATTATTCCTTCTCGTATAAACCTGAGGGTACAGTGATTGGATTTGTTAGATTTTATAATTGTAGAGATTTAGTATAAAGATATAATTTCATCAAATTATTTCTAATTGAGAGTTATCCCTCTGAAATGAGTCTCATTAAAAAAAATTGATTTTCAGCAAAGGAGAAGTTTTCCAAGATTTTTTGTTGTAGGATGATAACACTTGTACCATTTTTTGCATTTGATTCTGAAAAAAAAAGTCTTACTAACTTTCATAATGTACAGATTTTTTCCTTTTCTTCCACTCAATTTTTATTGGGAAGTGCATGACAAGAGAATTAGTAGGTAATCATTCTTTTTGGAAGAAAATTGATGATGGATATTAAATAATCACAATCATATCAAACCAAAATACCTTGCTATTAGAATTGATTATTTTTGTATCAAGGCAATAAATATCAAGAGAATAATGCTGACATCAATTTTCTGTTTAATAAATATTGCATATGTCATCCAAGTAGAATCATCAATGAAAGTGATAAAATTTTTTAGCACTAGAATATTAAAGAATTTTAAAAGGCCCTCAAATGTCATATTGAACAATTAAAAAAAGGAGTGTCATCGAAAACCAGAGAAAAAACAATATGATGATATTCAAACAATTTCATAAGTTTTAAAATAAACATTTTTTTGTTTACATTCATGAAAAGAAAGAGAATATAAGAGTTGTACATTTTGAAAGAGCAATGTCGTAGCTTATAATGATGCGCCTAGATGGAATTGTATTAATGATGGAAATTAATAAGCATAAAAAATTATTTATATCTTCAATAAAATATAGTCCATCCTTTTATCTAGTTTACCTAATCTCCTTCCCTATAATGAGATCCTAAAATACATAATGATTAAAAAAAATTATCTTTCAGTTATAATCTTTGATGATTTTATATGTTGATAAAAGATATACTGTAAAATGAGGAAAGTAGTACATTGCAAGAGAAAACATGAAAGAAATTAGAACATTTCATGACTTGCAACAGTTTTTAGAAAACCGCCGACAACTTTTATTATCTATTTCTGGAAAAGATTGATAGGGATGGTTATGTGATTAATTAGTCCAAAATCTAGGATTCATATGTAAGAAGGATTATTTAAGGCGCTAAAAACATAAGAGTTAGAAGACATGAATACCTTTTTGTGACCTTCTTTGTTTCCAATTTGGGTAGAAAGCATGATTAGGATAGACTTTTCCAAGAGTTAGATGAGCTATTCTGATTCTACAAGACATGCCTACCCTTTTTGTGACCTTCTTTGTTTCCATTTCCACCATAGCTAGTAGACTTTTTCATGAAGCTTTTAGCACTTTTTTACGGTCATTTCTTTAGTAGTAATAACAACATAGCTTGCCTATGGAAAAAGGCTTTGTCCTATTTAGGGAAGAATTTTTGCAGCAAATTTCTTATCTAGGGTCAATGATTGTTATGGCAGATATTTTGGAGACAGATTGCAAAGATTATCATCCTTCCTTCTTTGGCCTGTATGTAAGAGAATCTATTTGTTATAATATATTTTCTTTACTTAAGATTTAGACATGAATTTAGTGAAGTCATTATTAAGTCATGCAAGAAATAGGGTTGGGCCCCCACTATCTTTAACATTAATAAATTCATTATTGCTAATGGAAGCATCGCATTCTTAGGATGGAATTTATATGGGGTTAGAATCAAGTTAGAATCATGACCCATCATAATGAAAGAAACAAAACATTTATTGTTCCTCTAGGTTGCAAATGAATTAATGAATGCTTCCTTAGAGCATTAATATTGGTGCATGATCGAATGGTAATGAGATTTGTTTTCTTTATTACATATATTAATAACTTCTTATTGAAGGATTTTTTTATCAAAAAATTATAAATCCTTTAATTATCCTTTTGAGGATGCATTAGCACTACTTCTAAATTTCACTCTACTTTGCTCACAGTTTAAAATGTGCATTGAATATTGAGACTTTTTCTTTCGTGAGGCGAGGCGTAAGCCTAAAAATCTAAAATTGCATAAAATTAAAATAAATTAAGAGTGTTCTTTTATATAATATCCAAATAATTATTTAAAGGATAACATATTAACTTCCTATTAAACTATGAAGTAACAAATTTACATATATATGAAACAAAAAAATGTATAAGATGTTAAAGTGTTAAGTGATAACAAATGCAAAATAGAATTGAAATCCAAATATTAAGGAACAAAACACATAAAATATACTGAATTGCATAAAAGTATTATATAACATCAAGTTCAACTCTAATTTTTACTTTTTAATTGCCTACTCATCTACGATTTAATTCTTAAAGAAAGCTGAAATAATTAGCAACAACTTAGAATCATTTGTACTATCATTACAAAAGAGGATTTTTATTTGAGTCACTGTCATAACAAATGGTCTCATTTGCCTCATCCTGTAGGTCCAATACCACTTAATCTGCTTTTTCTTCATTTATTACAGTCATCTTTATCTTTCTAAATGTTTCTCATCAATATAAAGATAATGCTCCAAAATTTTAGAGATGGTGGTGGCATGCGGCTTTCTATTGATCCCTCTGCGGCAGCTGACAACGTGGTGGCTACGGTGATAGCGGTGGGCTAGAGGTCGAGGTAATTGAGAGGAAGTTGTTGCGGCTTGGGGGTGCAAGATAGGTATGATTTTTTTTGGGCTTTTGTAAGGATTTACGTGAGTTTTAAATAAAAAAACATAAATAGGTGGGTGTTATGCCTCATGCCAGTGAGGCAAGGCGTGCCTCAAGGCGGGCCCCATCCAAGATGAGGCGTAAGACTCATTATAAAAGCTCAAGGTGTAAGCCTCGAGGCGCTTTTTTACTGGAATTATGCTGAGAGAGTCGCAAGGCGCAGCCTCATATCGGTAATTTTAAACAATAACTTTGTCAATATATAAACATAATTTTGGTTGAACATAACTTGTTAAGGAAATATTTAATTTCCTAATTGGAAGCATGGTATCAACAACAACATAAGCCTTCATGCCTGGGTTGGCTGCATGAAACCTTTTCTCTATTATGTCCTTTAAAAATAAAACTTTCATTTAAATTATAAATAAAGGTCATTAAAAAAAATCTTCAAATATTCCTACTCCACTAAAAGTACCCTCATCCAAATATGCATTTTTATATTATTTTTTCTATAAAAATCTAATTTAATTGTAACCTGAACTCCCTAGTCTTGTTTGTGATTTGTTTATTTCCAATTGGATGTGGCTAAGACATATTATTGTATAATATTGTATTAACTCAACAAAAACTGGGACTATTGGAGGTGTACAATTAAACATTTGAATCATAAAAACATGCCAAGCCAAGAGAAATAAGTGTTCACTTAATATTTCTTTCATACCATAAACAAACAAATCGATTAAATTTAGCGTAACTTCAATTTTGAAAAATAAAGTAAAATCAATCAAATCCATCTAGGCTATAGATGTAATTTTGAGGTTAAAAATAGCCTAACTTTAAGGGTTGCAATATAAGTGCTATAGATGCCAGAAGCCTCTTAAAACCAAGTAACCAAATTAATCCAAACCAAAAACAGTCATATAGGAAGTTTTTCTCTGTTACAAATCTATTTTCATGGCTTATGTTTTGATGATTGACAAACACTATTTCTCTTGGACTGCTTGTTGCTTCTAACTTTTAGGAATCGAAGATCGGGACGAACAGACGAAGCCATTCAGGATTGCATGAGGTTTAGGGTTGAGTCAGTCTGTACTTTTGTTTTTTTTCTTTCATATGAGTCTATTTGAAATGGTCAAAGAGACTGATGCTAAGTAACCCTACACACACACCTTGAGAGACTTAGAATTCTGTTTTTTACTCATATCGGCCAGGACGATATTTACATCGTCCCAGACGATCAGGCTTAAAACAGAAAGTCTAAATAAGGATTCTTAATTAATGCAGCCGTCATTAACATATCGGCCTAGACGATTACGTGTATGGCCAGGACGATAAGCTCAAAACAGAAAGAAGTTGCCGCCATAGACAATTAAGGTATACTGTAATTTTTAATTATCGGCCAGGACGATCATTGATTGGCCTGGACGAAATTCTCAAATTATGTCTTAATTGATCAGGAAATCAAGGGAGTAATTAAGTATGATTGATACGATCATATCGTCTGGACGATCGCAGGATCGGCCAGGACGATCCATTCAAAAATCTTAAGTTACTTCAGACGATAAATATGGAGCTCGTATTCAGGGCGATGTTCTGGACGATTTTCTCGCTAATTTGAACTAATCGCCAGGACGATCGTGAGATCGGCCTGGACGATCAAGCCAATTTTAAATCGTCCAGTTTACATTCAGGCGATGCTCTGGCCGATCTTCTGAGATTTGTACTGATCGGCCAGGGCCGATGTCCATATCGGCCTGGACGATTAGTCGGCAACTTGCAATTAATGAGCTCCTTGAAACTCTTCTATTTAAGAGGCTCTTGTTCAACGTTTTGTAAGACCTTGCTGGCATTGCCTTGACCTGAGAAGCCTTTGAGAAGAGAAAGAGAGAGGGAGAGAGAGAGGGAGAGAAGAGGATCTTGTAAGGGGGAGCTTGTGAGGGGATTCAAAAGGGTTGCTTCAAGGATAGCTCTGCTTCTTCGTCTAGAGTTTCTCGTCTGGAAGGGTCGGTAGAGGTAAGGAGTTAGCTTTTGGTGTGGTTCTCTGCCCAGCTTCAAGAGGAAGCAAAAGGAGGTAGGTTCTTGCCTTGCCGGGGTGGCAAAAAGAGGTGCTTGTAAAGGCTTATCCGCCTAGCTGTGGGGGCTAAAGGAGAGTCACGTTTGTAGTGCAATACTCGGCGGGCGCCTCCGGGGGAGAGGGCGTAGGTCGATTTGACCGAATCACTATAAATTTCTGTGTTCTTGTTTTCTCTTGCTTCCGCACTTTTATTTCCGCATTTATTTTTGTGTGTGATTTTGGTTGATTGTGATTGATTCTTTGTAAAAAAAAATTTTAAAATACCAATTCACCCCCCCCCCTCTTGGTTAGCTTGGCCATTTCTATAGGCTTAACATCCCTAACGAACTTTCAGTGGTATCAGAGCAGGATTCGAAAAATGGGGGAGATTGTTACAAATCTATTTTCATGGCTTATGTTTGATGATTGACAAACACTATTTCTCTTGGACTGCTTGTTGCTTCTACTTTTCAGGAATCGAAGATCGGACGAACAGACGAAGCCATTCAGGATTGCATAGGTTAGGGTTGGTCAGTCTGTACTTTTGTTTTTTTTCTCTTCTTGAGTCTATTTGTAATGGTCAAAGAGGGACTGATGCTAAGTAACCCTACCACACACACACTTGAGAGACTTAGAATTTCTGTTTTTACTACATATCGGCCAGGACGATATTTACATCGTCCTGGACGATCAAGCTTAAAACAGAAATCTAAATAAGGATTTCTTAATTAAGGCAGTCGTCATAACATATCGGCCTGGACGATACGTGTATCGGCCAGGACGATAAGCTCAAAAACAGAAAGAAGTTGCCGCCCATAGACAATTAAGGTATATTGTATTTTTAAATTATCAGCCAGGACGATCATTGATCGGCGCTGGACGAAATTCTCAAATTATGCCTTAATTGTCAGAAATCAAGGAGTAATTAAGATGATTGATACGATCATATCGTCCTGGATGATCGAGGATCGGCCAGGACAATCCATTCAAAAACCTTAAGTTACTTCAGGACGATAAATATCGGGCCAGCTCGTATTCAGGGCGATAGCTATGAACGATTTCCTCTAATTTGAACTAATCGGCCAGGATGATCATGAGGATCGGCCTGGACGATCAAGCCAATTTTAAATCGTCCAGTTTGCATTCAGGGCGATGCTCTGGCCTCTTCTGAGATTAGTACTGATCTGCCGGCCGATGTCCATATCGGCTGGACGATATAGTCGGCAACTAAGCAATTAATGAGCTCCTTGAAGTTCTTCTATTTAAGAGCTCTTGTTCAACGTTTTGTAAGACCTTGGCTGCTGCCTGACATGAGAAGGCCTTGAGGAGGGGAAAGAGAGAGAGAGGGAGAGAGAGGGATCTGTGAGGGGGAGCTTATGAGGTTTCACAAGGTTTGCTTCAAGGATCACTCTGCTTCTTCTTGTCTAGAGTTCTCGTCCGTGGAAGGGTCGGTAGAGTAAGGAGTTAGCTTTTGGTTGTGTATTCTTTGCAGCTTCAGGAGGAAGCAAAAGGAGTGTGGGTTCTCTGCCTTGCCGGGGTGGCAAAAAGAAGGTGCTTTGTAAAGGCTTCTCGCCTAGCTGTGGGGGCTAAATGGAGAGTCACGTTTGTAGTAGCAATACTCGGTAGGGCGCCTCCGGGGAGGGACGTAGGTCGAGTTTGACCGAACCACTATAAATATACTGTGTTTTGTTTTCTTGCTTCCGCTTTTTTATTCTACATTTATTTTTGTGGTGTGATTTTGGTTTATGTGTTTTTTATTCTTTGTGAAAAGAAATTTTTAAAATACCAATTCATCCCGCCCTCTTGGTTAGCTTGAGCCAGTTATATAGAGGCTTAACATCCCTAACGAACTTTCATTCCCATGTACCCAGAAACTAATAAAACCCAACTGTTCAATGTTGCTCAGATTCATACACTGCTAGCTTGGCTCATTGTACAAAACAAACCAAATACTGAACATCCTAGGCGGACTAAGACTAACCACCCTAGTAAACTCTCCCCTCGCGTTTTGTCATTCAAGTAAAATAGATGTCAATCTGCTACTGTTGTGAATGATTACTATTCAAAGAATGAATAAATGGTTGTGCATTTAAAGATAAAGAAACACTCATATACCTTCGATTGTAAAAGGATGGAAAATTTGAAGAGATTGACAAAGAGTTGATGGGTGGTTTTCCAGTAAGGGAAGGAGGTTTGAGTTTTTCCATTCCCAGTTTTATTTCTTGTTTTACTCCCAACCACGCTCGCTGTTTAATTCCATACTTTGATTCCAAGTGATTTTTTTTTCTTAAATTACATATTTAATTTCCTGTCAGCATTTTTTTTTATTTTTTTAATTTCCTGTCAGTTATCATCTCATTAGGCTCTTCCAACATATGACTTCTTAATGAATCACATTCTATTAATTTCTGAGAAAACTTATAGTTTCAACAGCATTTCTGGATGAAAAATTTTATGTAAATTATGGCTTGGTTTGGAAAAATATGCGGCTGCTTTCCTTAAGAGCACGAATAAACTAGTCTCTAGAAGCTAATCAACATAATAACATTCAAATAGATGATGCGTTGAGCATTAAGCTAATCTAGCCTAGTTACTCAAGGGCAGAAATAATGTTCACATGACAACTCTTGTTGGTATGGTTACGAAGTGTGGTTTGTATATGCTATATAGATTGCATCCATCGTGTTGTTCTCTTGAGCTCATCAGTAGAATAATTTCCTTGCCAATATGGACTATTTTTGTGGTTTTATGTAGTTTGGAACTTATTGCAAAACTTTAACTGAAGCAGTACGCATCTTAATTTTTTGAAGCAATAGAAGAATCAAATGAATTTGATATAAGATTATTCAAAGCATTGCAGATAAGAAATGTATTGATATAATGTATATTTGGTTCTAAAAATGGATTTGCCAGATTAACTATAATAATTTTCGATGGTTGTTTTTTGACATTTTTATGACAGCTTGTATAAAGCACTTCAACAACTAAATAAAACTAAATTCTGAGTCAGGTATAGTAGCCAAGCTATGATGCATAGATACGGACACGACGACATGGATATGACACATATGGACACGGGAAAGTCAAAAAATATAGGACCGGAATGCGTTGACACGGTATTATAATTTTTATATTTTAAAAATAGAATAATAAAACAAATAAGTATAAGATTAAAAATAATTTAAAAATAATTTAAAAATAATAAGTCATTTAACTAGAATTTATGCTTAAAATCATTTTATTAGGATGTCATAGTACAGGGTCGATTGCCGTGTATCAGGCATCAAGAGAGAAAACTGAGAATGTTGTCGAAAGTCGGGTATCGATGTTATGCAGATGTGTGGGTGTCGATGTCAAGAGGAGTCTGTCGTCGATGTTGGAGAACGTTGGTCGTGATGTTGAGAGGAAAGATGAGCTATCAAGTTGTGGGATGTAGAAACTGCTAGCATCGAGCAACACATATCAAAATTGTGTCAACTTTGATGCTGAGATGATTTTAAAATGCCGATGTTGTAACAAAGTCAGACGTCGATATTGAGATGAAATCAGGCATTGTTGTGAAACTAAAGTCGCGACCCACCAAAAAGAAATGAAAATAAGAATAATCAACAAATGTGATTTTGAATGCGGGCGATTGATTTGTGTTGTGGAAAGAAAATAAGAATTGAGTTTTATTTTTTATAATAACTAAAAGTTTTAAATACAAGAAATTATATTTAAAAATTTTCATAAAATATTTAAGACACTCATGTCCAATTTATATTTAAAACTTTTTTAATCGGACACATCTTTGGTGTGTGAGACAGTGTCGGATGTGTGTCGTGTCGGATACCACACGGCTCTTTGAGGAGAAGTATCAGTGAATCATAATGCCTAGTCGATAGTCCTACCAAATAGAAACAACAATTTTGATAACAGTACTTTTTACCACAATTTTTTCAGCAATAGGTTCTCACCCAACTTTTCAAACAATAGCATACCAAATGAATCTTAAGACATAATAAAATGAGCAATCCAGGCATGCAACGTGAATCTAAAATCCACGTTTCACATACTGAAAGTGAATAAGGAATTAAATTTCTGCAGCATAACTCAATTTCTAGGGTACTTGAGGGACGAAGGAGAAACTAATACATCTTATAATGTTGACTAAACCTTCTGTGCAAGTGACACTATGGATCCAAAATGTGTCCAAATGAGACAAAAAGGAACAGATGATACTGCAATATAAAATAAAGAAACTGCAGTATGTCAAAATGCCTGGGTATACGCTGACAGTTGTTAATAAGCAAGAAATCACAACCTTGTTGCCATACTTCTAGGCTGTCATCAGTGACGGTAGGTATAACTTGATCACTTGAAGTCAAGAGATCTGCTTCAGGGAAACGGGCAAGATATGGAAGTGGATCTGCTCAAAGCACGAATAATTCCAGAGAACACCAGCTGAATATAGTAAGAAAAAAGAAATCTAATTCCAAAAAAGATTAATAAATAGAATGATGCAAAACCTCTGATAAATACAAACAGTTATAGGAAACATAGTTTATGCCCCAGAAGATAACTGAAACTTTTACTTATAAAAAGTGTGTGCTTGAAAATTAAGAGATCTAAAAATAAATTCCAATTAAATTAAGCGGATTTAACACATTGAGTGAGTTGGATTGAATGTAAATCTTGAATGACAAGACATTAGATGACTAAAAAAAGTGTGCAGATAATTAATATATAGCCACTTTCTATTAAAAGAAATAAATATTCAATATACCGATCGTTTATTAATTCCAAACTATGAAAATAGATAACTAAACATCAATGACTTTTAGTATTGTCAAAAGAATGATGAATATAATTCAATCATTTTCTTTATGTATGATAGTATTGAGCAGGTCATCTATGTACAAACTAGGTTCGAACATAACATTTTCTTATTTTTAAGCTGATCAAAACATCTGGATGTACCAAAATAGAAAGTAAACATTTAGTTACTTTATATACAATTATTAAGTGAATTAAAAACAAGTTGAGTTCAATTCCCACCTTCATGATTTCTTTTCAATACTTCTGAACCCAATTCCATGTGGCATAATGTTGAGATGCAAGTAGTATGAAATAGCATGTTATACTGCCAAAAAAAAAAAAAGATGCGAGCATTTAGCTTTATGCAATCTACGGTCAAAATATTTTCAAGGTACTGCACTGTTATTTGCATATATCCTTTCGTTAATATGAAAGCTCCTCTAGTAGAGTGTCTACGCAACACAACCCAAGCAGAACTCAAAGGTATATAACATATTCATGATGTTTATAGCACACTATGCGCAGAGAATTAACACCTTGTATTCAAACAAGCAAGTTTGGTCAACCAGAAGATGTTCAGGAGGCTAGAAGGGTATCTTTTTGAGAATAAAATTCGATGGCCAACCATTAAGTGAAAATTATGTAGTGTTTATTGTCTTAAATTCCAGTGACAATGTTATTTTTAGTTGATGTTGTACATGAATGTCTCGGAAAACGAAGAAAAATTCACAAGTGTTGAACCAACGTCACAGCGCTCAAGGATCTGTGTTACAACGTCTACAATCACCCCGACATAGATCAGGACATCGCAACGCCATTGCCTCAAAAAAAATCAATTAATTTAACGCCTCAAAAAAAACAAAGTCAGCGCATAGCGCTTCAAATACCACAATGCCAAAATCGCATCGCAACGCGCGGAGTCTTGGGAATTTGAGTGTCAAAGCACCGAATAGCACAACGTTGTAGATCTATATTACACATTCAAGCACTGTAGCGCTCAACTTTTGGAGCATCACAGGGAGCAGATGACGAAATACAGAGCTGCGACGAATCAACCAAACAACTCGCCAGATCATTCTGGCGCCGCAGCAACCCTACTTAGCAGCATCGAGACACTAATTCATATTGTAACGCCGCAACCCCACTTGTCAAGAGCACAGTGTCTATAGTTCATTTATGTACTATATAAATAGTTTTTCAGTCTTTATGTGAGGGGGTTCTATCATTTCAGTGAGTTATGAATGCTTAGGTGAAGTGCAAATCTTAGAGTTAATCTAAGAGGGACCAAAGGAGAGAAGATATAGCAATTTGAGCGGTTACCCTACCTTATTATGAAAAAGCAAGCAATTAAAGAACTAAAAGTGTGGTAGAGTGAAGTTGTACTAATCCTTGTGATATTAATTACACTTTTCTCCTTATACTTTCTTTGTGAAAATTAATGATAACCTGTTTTTGTTTTATTTTAATTACATGGCAAACTAGAACTCCTAGTTTTGTTGTAATGATATGAAGCCTTAGTAATTACTAATATAGGACTCTTATGCTTTTGGATGTTTTCAATAAACCTCTCGTTCTTAATTTAATATATACAATGGTCATGTGCATGTTATATAATAGTGTAATATATAACCTCGATGGGGAATGTTGGAACATTAGGAATATTGAAATGGAACTCTTACATGCCTAAACATAGGGATGCTTAATGTTACTAAAATTTATGGAGAAATAATAATTATAAGAGGGTCATAAACATTCCTCCTCACTTCCTTACAGCTTGATAGAGATCTAAGAATGCATGTTCTGATTCACAACCAACATAGGAGAGTCTGTTAGGAAATTTTTGAAAATTCACTGTCATTAATCCATAACAATTTATCTACTAGTATCTTATCTTCTTCTGCCATTCTTAGTCAACATGGAAATTCAAACCTAATTTGTTGTGTTAGGTAAACATTGAAGCTTAAATAGGCAGTACTAGAAAATTGTATTGTAGCAGAACACTTCCTCGTGGAATTGACACTATTTATATAAACTTTTGTTACTTAATCAACAAGTGCACTTACTTAATTTAGAGGGAAATTATATAAAAAAAAACTAAACATATTTCAGCCACTTCTATCTGCCCACCATCACCATGAATGAAATCTTCTCAAGTATATTAATTTCCTGCCTAGCTCATACTTTTTCATCTTACAGATGTAGCTATATAGAGAACTTGATATATTTTAAAGTATTATATCTTGAACCAAATTCATTTTCATTTAGCAGATAGTTTCAGATAGCCATTAAGATACAAAGATTGCTATCATCATGCTAAACATACATGTTAACTAGAATAAGGTATCTCCCTTAGGTTTTTCCTAGAATGAACCTACGTCCTCAATGATATGACAAGATTTGAACCTCGGGCTTGTTGATTAGAAAAGTTTATAGGACCTACCTTTGAGGAGATTAAAAACTAAATCAGTTGCCAGGAAAAAAATTGCCATAAGCTCGGAATGAGTAATGCCTCAGCAAATAGTATAAAGGCATGTGCAAATGTTAGGAGACAAAGTAAAGAAACCTACAAAACAGAGATAACTGAATACTTTAACCAAACCATATCAGTATCGCACACTTAGCAACTCGTAGCCAAAGGCAAAAGTGCGTTTATCAAGAAAACCTTTTCTCTTCCCATTTTATGAAATGTTGGTGACCCCCAACCAACCATCAATTGTATTCATATTACTGCCCATGTGCGAAAACAGGAACACCTTTCCAATACAAAGCAACCAACCGCTTGGTATCCATTGAACCTGTAACGTCAGAAAGCTCCTACTTAATAACAGGGTAGACCTTTAATCAAAGATATCAATAGAACCAAGTAAGAGATTTCACCTACAAGAGGTTGAGAGCATTAAGATCTGTCAGATGCCTCACCCAATCAAGATAAAGTCCATGAAAGCATAGTTCCCAAAGGTTACAATTATAACATTATCTTTAGGCCCGATATTTAACCATCTCCTAGTGAGGCCTGAAGGACGCTAGATCCGGAATCTTCGAATCTGGAGTAAGCGAATCCCATATAGCTCTTGTCAGGAAGTTTTTCTACAGTGGCATCAGAGAATATATTGACACTGGTAGATTGGTTCCGAAGGCCGATGACATCTACTCTGTTAAACATCAACAATTAGCATAAATCACATGAATAAGTGATTCGAAGAGAGAAAGGGTTTTATTGAGTAATTACGAGTCGAGGAGGGAAGACGAACGGGGAGAGCCACGATCCAACGGTGAACTGTGTTTCTTGTTGTCGCTGTTGGAGCAGAGTAGAGGGAGGAGACGATGAAGAGGGTGGAAAAGAGGTACTCCAGCAAAGACTGTACGTAGACCGCCATGAAGAGCGGCTTTCCGGAGTGAGACGTCTTGGAACGGACTGCACGCGCCATGCCTAAATCGATTAGTGGAATGGAGCACAAGCTGCCATAGACTGGAAGAGAAGGACCCATTTTCACCATCTGAGAAATCCACCAGATCCCCATTGAGAGGAGGAGACCAAATATACAGAATGCCTTTCGCAAAGATGCTTGTCGGGGAGTTTTGACTTTTTTGTTTTGACGTACATAAAATATAGAGTACCGTCGTTGACAGTCTGATAGGTGGAGCACGCGCATGGTCCATTGCGGAGCACGGTGGTTTATTTTTTGTTTTAGCGTAGCGTCCCGGATGACAAGCCAGCTGAACTGAACATGGAAAATTTTTTGGTCCGGATAGGTAAATAATTTGTTGTCCAATAAAATATTGACATGTGTGAAATGTTCATATGTATGTGAAATTTTAAGTGAAGTGCGTCAAAAACATAGGTAAAGTGCAGGTGAAGCGCAGTCAAAAACTTGCAGCCAAAGCACAATCAAAAAACAATGCCTCTTAAATTTTCCTTCTGAAGATATTGCTTATAATCTTAATTTAAACAATAATTCTAGTGTTTCTAACTCCTTTTATGATGAAATCTTCTATTGATATTTCTGATTCTCAAATAAGTTTCGGATGTTGGAATCCCTCAATAGTGATCTCTCCGAAGATGTGAGTATTTCTTATAGGGGTTTCCTCTGATATTTTTGTTACGGATAGATCTAGTTTTAAAGTTCCAATTGATACTAAGTAAGTCTACTAGATCACAAGTAGCCAGGAAGGCCTCTACTTTGAATATTAAAAATTCATGTCTTTTCCTAATTTTATTTCCTGAAATGTGATAGAGGCTTTAACTATTTGGATAAAGTAAGGTATTATGTTGTATCTTGTTAAAAAGTTTAAGGATGAATTTTGTTGCATTCTTGAAGCTAAGTCAATTTGATACTTGTTGGTTATTCTTGGTTTGACGTTAGACACATAATTTTTCGCAAGAATATAGAATGTAATAATTTTAGGTTTTCTACAATTGGTAGAATTTGGTTAAAGTCAATATTGATCTTGTTGGTAATTCATGGCTTTTAACCATGTGGTCGTGGGTTCGTTCCCACAGACGGCGTTTACAAATTTAGCACTGTCCTTGCCAAGTCCCAAGTCATGGATGAGAAAAGTGGAGGTTGTGTTAGGTAGCAACAACCAGCGAAAACTTGTCGAATAATAATAACATAAATTCTTTAAGAATTGTGTTATATGCTAGGGCGTCCCCTGAAAGCGAGCGCTGTATGGCCTGAATACAGTGACAAATGTGCAAGGGCCGCTGCACGGCGCCCGAGGCAGTGTTAATAGGCAAGTGTTGCCACATCAAGGACAGATGTGGCAAAGAAGCTAGTCCATAAAAAACTAAAATTAGGATATGAACTTGGATATAGGTGCTCCCTTACAGGAAAATAATGGAATTAATAGATATTATTATTCATTGGAAGTTAAATATTTTGGTGCATTCAGAAAACTAAATGGGTTGGGAGAGAAGGCTAAGAAAACTATAGTTTAGGATTTAAACTTGGTATTCGGTAGGAGTCGTACTAGAAATGGTGTATGTGTTATTTATAGATAAGTTTAAAGGATAATGTTTAACAAAATTAATAGAATTGGAGATAGAATTATAGCTTTTGAGGATTATTGTTGATGATAAAGATTGTTTAATTATATTGCTTATGCTTTTCAAGTAGGTTTGTATATGAGTTCTAATTAAATTTTTGGAATGACTTAGAAGAATTTAATACAAAAGATACCTCTTGAAGAAAGAGTTTTTATTGGAGGAGATTTAAATGGACATGTGTGTAGAAGAGGTAGATGATTTTAAAATATTTGGTGCAATGATTTGGATCGACGATGAAGGTGCAAGGGACAAATATGGATTTTGTTTAGCTTATGATTTTTCAATTGCTAATACCTTATTTAAGAAAAGGTGTGAGCATCTCATCACTTATAAAAATGGATATAGTAGCACCCAGATTGACTATTTTCTTGTTAGAAAATTTAATCATTTAGATTGTTAAAGATGTAATGTTATTCCGAGTGAAAAATTTATTTACCCATCATCGATTATTACTTTGGACTTTAAGATAAAGGGACATAAAATAAAAAAGTAAAGTAAAATAATTTTCTAGAATTAGATGGTTATTAAGAATATTAACAAAAATATTTTTGTGACTTCGCGAACTGACATATTCCACTAAGTGTTCACGCACCTCGTCTATGCCAGGCGTACGGTATGTACTATCTCAGTCGCTTAGATCTGTCTCGAGGATGCTCGTACTCCGCAGCGACTGCTATAGTTCGATCAAATCCCCCCCACACCTCTGTCACACCCCCCCGCCAAGACTCTCTTGTTCGCCAAGGCACAGAGAAGATACACACGTGCATCCCCTCACAAGATTACCGCCAGACGCCCGCCCTCCTGTACCCGCGGACAGTCACTCGGCAAGCATATATGCTCGCACCTCATAGCATCCCACCAATCCGCCCCCTGCCCCACCCTTTTTTAATACCCACCGCGCCATTTTTTATAACTTGTACAACCTCGGCGAAAAAAAACCAAAAAAAGGATATAATAAGAGGAAAAAAGAGAAAAAAAATAATAAAAAATGCTCCTCCTAATAGTAAAAATAGTTCGCCCGTCCCGCCCGTCGATGAAATCCAAATGTACATGAAATATTAAAACAAGGCTAAGTTTGTTATAAAAATTTGGTGTATTTAATTTTAAAATTCTGATAATTGGGAAAATATATAAAGTGCTCGTATAGCCGATGCTAAGACCTAAGCAAATTATGATGATGCTAATACATTAGCTTTTAGTGTTTATATATTAGATTGATATTATGAAGAGGGAGGAGAGAAGATAGATATATGTATAAGTTTAGCCAAAAAAGAAGAGATTGGATAGCTAAGGATTAGTGCAAGTGAAGTGTATAAGATGAAAGATCAAAAAATACTTTTCTTCTCCTCGAAGATGATATTTAACAAAGGGGGCCCGCTAGTTATTTTGCGCTCCTCAACCAGCGGCTCTCGAAGATTGTAAAAAAAAAAAATTAAAGATTAACTATAGTTGACCTTAGCACCCTAAATAAAAAAGATTTTTGTTTTATCGGTTGTGCATTAGTTAAACTGAAGTTAGAGGCTTTAAGGAAAATGAAGGGTTGGAAAAGCTGTTTGGACCTGATGATATTCCACTATAGGTTGTGGAAATGCTTCGGAGATGAAGGAATTTCATTGCTTAGTTAAACTTTTTAATACTATTTTGAAGACTAAAAAGATGTCAGATGAGTAAGAATGTGTGTGTTAATTTCTGATTTTTAAGAATAAAGGTGATACACAAGATTGTTCTTTGCAAAATATAGTGGTTATTAAGTTATTGTTGTCCTACTTTTTAAAACTATGGAGTGAGTTATAGAGCATTAGGTTGGCTGCGTGCTGTGATACTAGGTTCTCAAATTCAATTGGATTCATGCCGGGAGGTCGAACTAAGGTAAGCCTTATATTTATTAAGAGTTTGACTGGAGATTTATTGCGATAATAAGGAGGATATAACATATGATGGTTTTATTGATTTAGAAAAAGCCTATGATAAAGTTCCACAAGGAGAAGTGCTATGGGGGAGTTCTTGAAAGGAGGAGTCAATAATGCTTATATTCAAATCATTAAAGATATATTTGTAGGAGCTTTTACTTGTGTCACAAAACACAAGGTGGGATTGACCAAGATTTTCCCTATTCTGGTTGGGTTACAGCAAGCATCAACCTTAAGCCCATATCTTTTTGCTATTAGTCATGATGTTCTTGCTAGGCTTTGCAAAGAGGATGTACCTTAGTGTATGCTTTGTGCTGTTGATATTTTCTTGTTGATATGTCTACGAGAGGGAATTGATAGTAAACTTGTTTTTGGAGGTCAAACTTTTCACTTGTGTAGTTCTAAAACGGAATATATTGAGTGTAATTTTAGTAGTAATTTGTACTATGTAGGGGATTGTGACTTTGGCGATCAAGTCAGTAATAAGTGTACACGTTTTAGATATCTAGGTCTTTTGTTCAGAGTGATGGTGAAAATAATTGGGGTTATTATCAGCAGAATTTAAGTTGGATGGTTGAAGTGGAGGAAATGCATCAGGGGCTGGTTTGTGATAGAAATTGTACCTCAACTTAGGGAAAATTCTATAAGATGGTAGTGAGACCTGCAATGTTTTTATGTGCCGAATGTTGGCTATTAAAAGACGAAGATAATACTAAGTTAAGTGTGGCAGAGATGTGGAATGCCTCAGGTGGAGAGTGGCTTTACCTTAGAGATAGGATACGGAAAGGCATATACGTGAAAAGGTTGGTGTAGCTCTTGTTAGTAGATAAGATTAGAGGAGAGCCGCCTAAGAGGGTTTGGTCACATTAAATTGTGCGGCCTTCCGATGGAACCCGGTTAGATAGGGAAGAGTAGAGGTATTAGATATGACTTATGTTTAGAAAGGTAGGGTGTAGACCATAAAAAGACTTGGTTAGAAAAATTTTAGGATTGACCTTTCTTTATTAGATTTATACGAGAATTTGACTTTTAATAGGACATATTGGAGAAAATGGACTCATGTAGCGACACACTAATGGGTAAGTGGGATAAAGATTGTTGTTGATGTTGTTGTGGTGGTCAAGAATTTGGTTAAAGTGGGAATACTTCTTGTATTTCTTTTAATTCTATTCTTAGTACTAGTCATATTATTCATGGATTATTAAGTTTGGTTCTTGATTCCTTTTTTGATTAAGGCTAACTATGTGTCTAATGCGGCTTACAATAGAGTTAGTCTATGGAATGATATTCTTAATCTCTCTTTTAATATTACTCTACCGTGAGATTTTGTGGGTGATTTTATCGCTGTCATTTTACAATAAAAATCTAGTTGTATACTATTTCTTATTGCCAATTTGGGATGCATTTCAATCATTGTTTTATTAATTCTGGGCTTGGTTCATCAACAATATAATAACCCGATTCATATAAAATTAGATAGTGCTTTTGTTAATATTCTTGGTTGAAATGCTTATACCTTCTTCTTATTATGTTATTGAATAACTCCCTTTGCTCTGATTCACTCCTCTTTCTAGTTGTAACTATAATAGTTGTTTGCTAGTTATAGATTTCTTTCAAAAATGATTAGTGTATAAAATGTAATTTTAGGAGTTGAATAATTGATATTTTTTTAAAACTTTCTTTGGTATTCATATTAATACCTTTATTGGTATGCTCATTTGTTAAAGCTTTTAATTAAAGACTTATTGGGCCTAACTCTACACATATTTCTTCTTTTTTTAGAATCTTAAGAAGAAACAACGTGATTTATATAGTCTCTTAAAGAAGGGCCGCTTTAATTGAGATCTTAATTTAGCTCGTATTAATGTGAAATTCTCTTTATCAAATGATCATCATTCTCTTTGGTCTTCTTAGGTTTCTCAGTGGACTTTAAAATAAATTGGATGACCTGTGGGAGAGAATTGATTTTGGGTTTCTTTTTCTAAAATTAGATGTAGGTATTATAATTCTAATAAGATTCATTGATATTTCTTCTTCTCAGGGATAAAATTTAATAGATCCTACTGAACTTTGTTTAAATTTTGTGAGTTCATTTAAAACTATATTTAATTTTCGTATTCCTGCTAGTTCTACTTATACTTTTGTGAGTCATTTTATAACTTTATTTAATTTTGGTAATGTTATTTCAGATATTATATTAAGCTGCTGTCCTTTGATTCTCTCGGTTTCGGTAGAAGAAATTAATATGGTTTTTTTTAATATCCCTTAAACTTCTGCCCCAAGTTCTGACAATTATATTTAAAATTCTTTTAAGACTGTTGGGAAATTTTGGTCCACCTTGTGTAAAGTGGTTCTTTATTATTTTTATTCTGGATTATGCTGAGAGTACTAAAGCTTCTACATTTGATTTATCTAAAAAGAATAATGGCTACCTATCTCTCCAAAATTTAGGCATATTTCTTTAAGAAATATTTTTTTTATAAAATTTGGCTAAATTTTTAGTAACAAGTAGAGAGTGTTATGCCTTTTATTATTCATAAAAGTTCATAGGGTCTTGATTAAGAAGAGGATCTCTATTGATAATATCTTTCTTGCTCCTGAACTTCTAAGAAGATTTTAATTATCTTTTTGGGATAACTTTTTTTTGTGCTAAATTTCATACTTCATAAGGCTTTTGATAATGTTATCTAGAGATTTTTAGTCTCTAGGATAATTTAAAAGGCTTCCCTCTTATTTTCATCTCTTGGATTAACGGATGCATAAAGCGAGTGTATTATTCTATATTCTCAATGGTTATGTGCATGGGTTTTTTAATTTCTTCTGCGGGTTATTATAGAAGGTTGCCCACTTTTCCTTATCTCTTTTGTATAGTTATGGATGCTCTACTTTAATATTTTTGGATGTTTTTTCGCATAATAATGGCTTTCTTTAAGCGGATTAAGGTTGATGATTATCTTATTCTCATCTTCTCTAGGCAGTTTGATATTTAATTTTTGGGAAAGCGTCATTTTGAGAATGCCTAGAAAGCTTTTGATATATTTGCTTATTTTTTATTAGCAATCAGTTTATTTATAATACTAGTAAAGATCTCTTATTATTTATAAAGATTATCATTTAGAGCTTTAAAGTAGTTACATTCTTGGAGTATAATCAATTTTGTGTCCTTTTAAAATACTTGGGTTTAGCCCTCTCTGGTAAGGAAGCTGAAAGCCACTAATTTTTCATCCTTTATTTAGTAGGATTTACTATTTTATTAGCAGGTTGGAAAGTAAAATTATTTTTATTTTATTGGAAGAGTACAAATTCTTGAACTTTACTATTTCTAATGTTATTTCTTTATTGGATTAGGGGATTGATATGCCTAAATTTTGTTTTCCTATTATTAGAAAAGTGTGCTCTTAATTTACTTTTTCATGGTGCTTTATAGTAGACTGTTCTTATTATTGCTTGGAATAAAGTTTTGTATTAAGCCCAGATAAGTTGGTGGCGGCGGGTATTTTGAACATGAAGCTATCATTATGGTTCACTATATGGTTCTTTTATTTGGAGAAATCATAATGGAAATTAGTCCTTTGGCTATTTTAATAAATTTTAAGTATTTCTCTGTTGGATGCCTTGTCAGCAGTCGATTTCATGTTTTGGAAGAATATCTCTTAGGTTGCATACGTGATATTAAAGGAAGATTCAATTTAATTATTTCCTATAGTTCCCTCTTTTTTATTGGATCCTTGGTGCGTAGAGGAGGTCTAGTTCATGAGATTGCGACAAGTTAGATATCTAATTTGGTTTTAGATTTCTATAATAGAAAGTTAGGTGACTGGATTTCTCATAATTTGAAAAGTTGTCTCCTTCTTTATCTTTGACTATATAGTTATTATTTTATTTCAAGTTGTTATTTCGGATCCGTAAGCTTCAAACATTTCCTAGAATGGTGTTTTACATCTTCTTTAAATGTTTTAATACAACATATTATGATTCATTTAATAAAGTGGATTAATATAGTTGGTTTGGCATAAAATATATACTTGAGATATTCTTGTTATTGTTAAGAGAGTTGCTATTAGCATGTTTTTACATTCTTGCAAACGTATATAGTTTTGATGATTCTAAATATTATTGTTTTATGTTTAGTTATCTCCTAAACACTTTTTGGTAGATTTGTTTTTGCTCTGTGTGTACTAACATTTCAGAAAAATGATCCTCCAAACTATGAAGATTCAAATCGACTTCGCATACAATCCTCTTTGCAAAATTGAAGCTTTAATTACTTTTTGAATTGATGAGGGACGTGGTGATTGTAATGAGAGAATAAACACACACAACACTCACACATAAGAGATCTTACAATTATATTGTACTGATCATACGGACGAAACCTAAGTTCGTACGGGACGATTTTAGTCAGTTATACACATCGTAGGAGTTAACAGTATTTTTAATGTGTTTTTATGATTTTGTTTGTGTGATTTTTCATTTAGAGCTCTGTGTTTCATACTATCTTGTCTCTTTTGAGAGTATAAAATTATTTTGTTTTGTTTGTTTTTGAATTGTAATTGTTGTTTGAGTGCAAAAACATTATTTTTTTGAAGTCTCATTCGCCGGGATGAACATTTTTTCGTACGGGAGCGATTTGTGTAATGTGTCAAAGTGTCAGATTTAAACCGTTTGCATGCAGGTATTTTCAGGTTTAAGGTCACTTTGTCATGATGGTCGTTATGATCGTAAGGGGACGATTTGTTTTTGAATCGACAAGCAGAATGATGAAGCGGGTTGAAATGGATAGGTAGTTTTTAAATACGAACTTCGATGTAGAGGGGGGGCACGAACCTTTGGTTCATCTGGACGAACCACTGGTCGTTCTTGTAGGGGACAGTTTCAAATTGCCATTAAATGATATACGTTTTGATCGTCCGGACGAATCGTGTTCTATCTATACGATCAAGATGGTCAAAAGTTTATTAACGTAATAGGATGGCTTGTAAGTGCGTTGATACGAAAAGCTGTTTCATTCTAGTCCGTATTGGATCGTCTGTACGTAAATATTTTGGTACGAGACAAACAAAAATTTCATATGGGACAAATTATTTTTTGTCTGGTACGAAAACATCATTTTTTCAATAAAATAGGGCAGTCTTTTTCAAACTCAATTATCACACTAATGTATTGGGTAGGTACTCCTTTCTTATCTAGATCGTTTTCAAAACAAAAAGTTGAAATTTACTAACACGATCTAGGAGCTTTTCTAAATGTAGGATCTGAGGGAAGTAGAGCCTATACCTTTAACACCAATGATACAATAAAATGGTATAAAATCAATAGGGTGATTAGAGAAATGGTTAATCTGACATGTGGCTAGGGTATCGGTCTTGTCCTTAATGCACGCATTCCGCACGTTTTAGAACTACAATCAATCATTCCAAAAGCTAGTGATAGAGTCATATTATCCCCACTTCTATTCTGGAACTTTTTAATTATGAAACACATAAACCTATATACAAGCCATATTCTAGTGGACTACTGTTGATGGGGGGGGTTTGGAAATTGCATCATTGGACTTTGAATTTGATGAGGATATATAGTTGGCACTAGTTTCTGAATTTGAGGTTTTGGTTTTCGGTGATTAGGAGGGATGAAGCCATGGTTGTACTGTAATAGATGATCGGGTGTTTAGAGGTTCGGTTTTAAGAGAATCGTAAGGCACATTCTTCAGTGATATAAGAAGAAAGCTGAGGTGACATGCTCCTGTAAATGAACAAATTATCAGAATTTGGTATTCAAAGATTTGATCAGCAGGGACTTCATTTTGATCAATGTCTTTGATCCAATTGTGACTCATCTTCAATAGTAGGCTGCTCAATATCAACATGACATGGGTTATTTGAGGGTACAAATGAATGATATAGTACAATGTACGTTGTTGAATCTGTATTTAGTCTCGTTTGAGTGTACAGCTCTCCTCATCTTCCCATCAGGACTTGATGTAGATTTGGGGGTGCATTTGATGTTTTGTATTATTTGTATTTATTGTTTATATGTTAGGTCGTTGTTTGCTTTTCTAGCAGTTTGATGTATTTCTTCTTCTTTGATCTTTAGTTATTGTCATATCTTAGAATCTTTGTAAAACTTTAATAATGATATCAATATAAGTTCTTGTGTTTTGATTGAGTTACTTTGTAAATGTTTGTTTAGAACTTTAGTAAATCATCGATTTTTAATATAATCGTCTAAATATCATCACTAATATTGGCATCTATTCTTTGTATTAGTGGTAGTATTGAATGATTTGTCTTTAGAAGGTGATATCTACTAGGTGTCGAGTTAAGTATGTGTGCGTATCGTGTACTTTTGTTAGGGGGGGGGTTTCAATGTAGTGGGGTGTCTTGTTTTATGTGACTAAGTATTTTTTTAATGGATATATTGCCATACGATGTTTTTTATTTATTTTCTTTATTTATTTTATGCACTTAGTAAAGATTTGTTTTATATAGTTTTTTAATAAATACTTGCATATTGTGTAAAAGTACAATTAAAAACATTCAAAAGAATGCACAATGCTTTCGCAATTTAAAAAAAACACAATATAAGCCACAAGTAAAAATGATGCAAAAAATGTGCCACATCTATGAAAAAGATGTGAATCGTCAACATGTGGTAGTTTATTCTTTCCATACTCTTTAAATCCTCTTAATCAATTGATCTTATGTTCATTATAATTGTATGAAATCACGAAATATTTAATTTTTGTTATTCATCCTTATTGCAATGACTTTCTCTATCTTAGTGTCTAAACTGTTCATGTCTTGATAAATCTTCTTTATTATCCTTATTTATACACTTCTTAAATTATATAAATTTTCGATTATGTCTAATATTTTAATTTTAATTTGCTATATATTATTTCAATCACTTTCAAGGTTAAATGTCCACATGATTTTCTATTTCTACTTACGTTCATGTATTTTTCTTCTTAGACTTTTTATGTTTATGTCAAAAGCGTGGTGTGGAATTGGTTGGGTTGTGGTCTGGGTATAGGTAGGAGGTTTGTTCCAAATGTATTTTTTTTATTTTTTTATTTTATTTGTTTTATAACATATGTTTTGTATGTTATGTTTGATTGTTTGTTTTGTCCTTTTGTTATTTTTGTTGTTTAAATTTTTTTGTGAAAAACAAAAAATTTTTAATTCACTTGCCTCCATTTTTTCATGCATCATCCAATTCATGGGAGTTAGGAGATCCTTAGATTTGAAATTCTACAAACTACGAGGATTATTTGTGGGGGGGGGCGCGATCATCAAAAGGGGGACATTTGTTATGAGAGTTGCTATTAGCATGTTTTACATTCTTAACTTTTATAGTTTTGATGATTCCATAGTGGTATGTGGGTTTTTATGTGTAGTTATCTTCTAACTCTTTTTTGAAGATTTTTTTTGCTCTTCGTGTACTAATTTCAGGAAAGTTGAACTCCAAATTATGAAGACTTCAATTCGAATTTCAGCTACTATCCTTTGGAAATTGAAGCTTTAATTGTTTTTTTTAAGTGAGAGGGAGTGATTGTATTTGAGTGAATAAAAACACCACACACACCCACTTAAGGGGGACTGTTTAGGGATTTCCTTTTGATTTGTATGCATTTAATAGTTGAATTTCTTAGGGTTTGGGCATCTTGAATTTGGCTGAAAAATTTGAGATCTCTTAGATTTAGGTTTTCTTTGGGCTCTAGCGGCGTCTAGAGATTTGGGAGAGTGCGATCCTCCTCTCGAATTGAGGATCAATTGTATCTTTGTTGTTTTCTTCTTCTACTAGTAAAATACAAGCTGTTCTTCCAATTTTCTCTCAGCTTTTCCCTATTTTTCCCACTGTTTTGCTGTTTTTCCTGCTGAATTCTGCTGTGGACAGCAGTTTGCTGCTGTATTTTCACTGTTTGGTTAGGAATACTTGAGAACTCAAGTACTTCCTATCAAACTCCATTTACAATTTTTAGCAGTAAGCCTCGACCAAAGCAACCGAAATTGTTTAGGATGGAGAGATATGGTAGATTGGATTACAAATATCTAATGGGTAAATATTACTCAGATTCCTAAGGTTTATATCACACTTCACAAAGGTCCGCATTTTTTAAGACCCTTAATTCTAGTCCCTAGCATTTTTTAAATATATAAATTAATTAATCCCTTAGGTTAAATATCGGTCCTCACAAAGGTATTTTTTATTCTAAGATTAAATTTTCATTAATGAGGCTTAAGTGGCACAATTTTTTACTTTAAGAGGTTAAATTTGACCACCATTTTGTGACCAAAATATCCTCAAGATTGGTCTTACGATGAAATATATGTCTTCATTGAAATCCCCTCATATGGACCCTTTTTCCTTCCCATGCCGGGCCGCCTTTCTTTAACTATTTTCGCACAAGCTAGAGCTCCACGAATACAAATCCTCAACCCCATCTCTCATGCCACTATCAAAGAAATTATGTCATTGTGCTTTTAAGGGTCTCCCCATTATTGAAGTACCTTCGTTCCATTACTCATGCTTCGAATCATCGATTGCAATAAGCATTTTCACCAAAAAATTCAAAAAAGATTTTTGTTTCATAGATATGATTGAGGCAGCAGGAGAGGTATGAGGAAAGTAACATTGATAAGGTTAATAGAAGGATCCTCATCAGAAAATCAAGTGTAAATTTAAGAATATTTTTGCCATTTTTCTTTCAATAAATGATTTTATTAAGAAGAGAATCTTTATGAAATAATCTTATAAGGTAATAAAATGGAGAGTTCTTAAAAATGTGGACTAATATTAAGTACAATATAAATATCAAGGATTGAAGTTTACATTATATTGTATAAATTTGAAAATATTAGTATTCGTTTTAAGGAGACCTATAACATGGCATATTTATTTATCTCCAATTCAATAAAACGAAGAATTTAGTTATGTTTTTTTATGATAAGGACTGCAATTTATGCTACTCTAAATAATGGTAATTAAAACTTACTATATTATGACACATGATAGTTAATTTGGCATATTTTAATTTTTAGAGGTTAAATCTAGTCAAAATCTACTTTGAAAGTTGGAGAAGCCTCCTCATGCTTTGATTGATCATTGTTTTGTATGACGTGACCATTCATTGTAAATTTGAATGACAGTGCATAAATATTAATATAACAATTGTCAAGGGTGATAGAATTGACTCTATCTCAAAGTAAGAGAATTCATGAGAATAAGGACGTGTTTGAGACAATTTTTTCAGCTTTAATTTAAAAATCATTGACACACTTTTATTTGCCTAAAACTTTCATGCAACTTGTCATAATTTTTTATGATGAGAAAGAGCTTTTCACGAATAGATTTGTTGGAATTTGATCACTATAAGGAAGTTGATGTTGACACTTTCTAAAGGAAAATAATGTATAATACCAATAAAAGCATTTAAAAACTCTTTTTTTTAAAAAAAATTCAAAATTAATTTTGCAGATGGATGCAACCAACCTTAACGAACCCTAACATGTGCATTGCTTTTGGAGAAAAAAGTTCACTTGAGCTAGTGGACTTTGTCCCCAAAAATATTAATGAAGAAAAATAGAAAATATGTAAGAAAGCTACTTCAAATTTTTATTGCTTTTTTTTTATATAAAGTACGGAGATATATATAAATTCCTACAAGAGCATTACAATGAAAATAAATCAAAACTACTTACAAAAATAGGGAAAAATATTCCAAGAGAGACCCGCAACTAGAGGGTAACATGGATTGCAATCCTAGGGCCAAAAGAGATCAATCAAATGGTAAGAACCGTTAATCTGTGTGCACAAGAATTCCTACCAAAGGTTAATATGTGGGTCTCGCCATAGAGGAATCATGTGTGGGATTAGGGTAAAAGCCTGTACATTTGAAAGGCATGAGCCCCACAATCCTTAACACTCCCCATCAAAATAGGCGCTATAAATTTATCATTCCAAGTTTGCTAACAATATTTTCGAACATAGGTTGTAGATCCTTTAGTTAATATGTTAACATGTTGATTTCCTGTTGAAACATGGAATGCAAATCAATCCATTTTCAAATTCTCTTTTAGAAAATATCTATCAACATCCACATGCTTTGTACAATCATATTGTACTAGATTATTAGTGTTGATGTCAGATTTCTTGTCACTAAATTTTAAAATTGTGCAATCGAGTATTAAGGCATTTAATTTTTGTAAGAGCTTCAAGGCATTTTGACGCGTAAACCTCAAAATGAAATCATTAAATTAATTAAAAATATGAAATAATTAATAGCATACTACCATCATATTACCTTGTTAAAATAAGATCATAAAAAGTCAAAATAAAACCATTAAAAATCGCATAAGACTATAAACAATACTAAAGAAATAATCTCTAAGTTCAACATAAATAAACAATCTAAAATTATAATTTATGAATTCAAAAGACTCCCCTACTCTCATAACTTCGAGGGTATTCATTAGAATCATAATTATAGTTAATTGTTTTCTCTGGTACTTCATACTAAAAATAAAGATATATGTTTCCAATAACAATAGAAGAGGTGTTGCAGGAGAAGCAAAGTGATGGTGTAGCAATGATGAGGGTTATGCGGTGTGCATCATGTGGCTGTGAGTTTGAGGTTATGCAGTCCTTTCCAAGTTGGGTCAGGTTTAAGTAGAATAAATGGGTTTAATTATATATATATATATATATATATATATATATATATATATATATATATTATATATATATTTATTATAATTTATAAATTCATAAATTTAAAATTATCAAAATACTGATTTTTTAGGCTTACACTGTTTTAACATTGCGTTAAAACTACATTGAGGCATATCTTAAGGCACACCTCACCCCTTTTAAGTCATAAGCCTCATCAAGCAAGCATGAGGCATACGCTTAATTGCCTTTTTTGCTTAAATTGTATTGATATGAGCCTTGAGGTAGGCCTCTAATTGCGTAATTTTAAACCATGATTGTCACAATTCATCTTCTTAGACACTTTTCACTTGATCTTTAAATCTTTGTTGATATCTTAAGCAATTGCTCTGAACTCAGATTCATAGCTATATCTTGAAACAACACGTTCTTTCTTGCTTCTTCATATTATAAGATTGTCTCAAAAATTTATAGTATCCTGAAGTGGATCTCCTATCAACTAGTAAATCTGAGTAATTTGCATTAGTATAACATTTAATCTATAATGTACCATAATTTTTTAGAGTATCTCTCACCCAGGATTTGATTTAAGCAACATGAAGTCCAAAAAGAGCTTGAAGGTGAGATTATTTATGTTTGTTCATAAGTTAACTAATGAGACTCATAACAAATGTGATTTCTAGATAGATATGAGATAAATATATTGTTTTTTTTAACTAATCTATGATATTGCCCCATATCTACCTCGTATCAATTTTATAGGAATGAACATATACTTAGGCTACAAGCTTGCTTTGTAGTGTTCCAGGCTTTCATTTATTTTATATTAATTTTATAGGAAAGATTCACGTGCAACCCCTTTTGGTAGTTCAACAATCTCCCAAGTGTGATTTTTTTTTCCAGAAGCATACATCTCTTACCTTATGGTATTCGCCCAAGTTTTTTATTTTATTTTATTTATTTTTTATTTTTTATGGTATCCATCCAAGTCTTATTTTTAAATGCCTCAAATAGGGTTTGTGGTATTGTAATAGAATTAGAGCTGATGTTAATAAGGAAGGCTTTATATAAGAGAACTTTTTTTAAAAGATCTGTACTATGGGATAGAATAAAAAAAGATAATGTGTAGTGATAGGTTGATCATTGTTACCTATAACGATTCTAAGTCTTAAGCTTACATAAGATTTGACAAGGAGTCAAGGATTATTCCTTCTCGTATAAACCTGATGGGTACAGTGTTTGGATTTGTTAGATTTTAAATTGTAGAGATTTTAAGATAAAAGATAGTAATTTCATCAAATTTATTTTCTAATTGAGAGTTATCCCTCTGAAAATGAGTCTCATTAAAAAAAATTGATTTTCAGCAAAGGAGAAGTTTTTCCAAGGAATTTTTTGGTTGTAGGATGATAACACTTGTACCATTTTTTGCATTTGATTCTGGAAAAAAAAAGTCTTAATAACTTTCATAATGTACAGATTTTTCTTTTCTTCCACTCAATTTTTATTGGGAAGTGCATGACAAGAGAATTAGTAGGTAATACATTCTTTTTGGAAGAAAATTGATGATGGATTATTAAAATAATCACAATCACTATCAAACCAAAATACCTTGCTATTAGAATTGAATTATTTTTGTATCAAGGCAATAAATATCAAGAGAATAATGCTGACATCAATTTTCTGTTTAATAAAATATGCATATGTCATCCAAGTATAATCATCAATGAAAGTGATAAATTTTTAGCACTAGAAATATTAAGAATTTTAAAAGGCCCTCAAATGTCATATTGAACAATTAAAAAAAGGAGTGTCATATCGAAAACCACTGAGAAAAAACAATATGATGATATTCAACAATTTCATAAGTTTTAAAATAAACATTTTTTTGTTTACATTCATGAAAAAGAAAGAGAATATAGGATTGTACAATTTTGAAAGAGCAATGTCGTAGCTTATAATGATGCGCCTAGATGAATTATGTATTAATGATGGAAATTAATAAGCATAAAAAATTATTTATATCTTCAATAAAATATAGTCCATCCTTTTATCTAGTTTACCTAATCTCCTTCCCTATAATGAGATCCTAAAATACATAATGATTAAAAAAAATTATCTTTCAGTTATAATCTTTGATGATTTTATATGTTGATAAAAGATATACTGTAAAATGAGGAAATGTAGTACATTGCAAAGAGAAAACATGAAAGAAATTAGAACATTTTCATGACTTGCAACAGTTTTTAGAAAACCGTCGACAACTTTTATTTATCTATTTCTGGAAAAGATTTGATAGGGATGGTTATGTGATTAATTAGTCCAAAATCTAGGATTCATATGTAAGAAGGATTATTTAAGGCGCTAAAAACATAAGAGTTAGAAGACATGAATAACCTTTTTGTGACCTTCTTTGTTTCCAATTTGGGGTTAGAAAGCATGATTAGGAAGACTTTTCCAAAGAGTTAGATTGAGCTATTCTGATTCTACAAGACATGCCTACCCTTTTTGTGACCTTCTTTGTTTCCAATTTCCACCATAGCTAGTAGACTTTTCATGAAGCTTTTAGCACTTTTTTACGGTCATTTCTTTTAGTACTAATAACAACATAGCTTGCCTATGGAAAAAGGCTTTTGTCCTATTTAGGGGAAGAATTTTTTGCAGCAAATTTCTTATCTAGGGTTCAATGATTGTTATGGCAGATATTTTGGAGACCAGATTGCAAAGTATTATCATCCTTCCTTCTTTGGCCTGTATGTAAGAGAATCTTATTAGATATAATATATTTTCTTTACTTAAGATTTAGACATGAATTTAGTTGAAGTCATTATTAAGTCATGCAAGAAATAGGGTTGGGGCCCCACTATCTTTAACAATTAATAAATATTCATTATTGCTAATTGGAAGCATCGCATTCTTAGGATGGAATTTATATGGGGGTTAGAATCAAGTTAGAATCATGACCCATCATAATGAAAGAAACAAAACATTTATTGTTCCTCTAGGTTGCAAATGTATAATGAATGCTTCCTTAGAGCATTAATATTGGTGCATGATCGAATTGGTAATGAGATTTGTTTTCTTTATTACATATATTAATAACTTCTTATTGAAGGATTTTTTATCAAAAAATTTATAATCCTTAATTATCCTTTTGAGGATGCATTAGCACTACTTCTAAATTTCACTCCTACTTTGCTCACAGTTTAAAATTGTGCAATTGAATATTGAGACTTTTTTTCTTTCGTGAGGCGAGGCGTAAGCCTAAAAATCTAAAAATTGCATAAAATTAAAATAAAAGTTAAAAGTGTTCTTTTATATAATATCCAAATAATATATTAAAGGATAACATATTAACTTCCTATTAAACTATGAAGTAACAAATTTACATATATATGAAACAAAAAAATGTATAAGATGTAAAGTGTTAAGTGATAAACAATGCAAAATAGAATTGAAATCCAAATATTACAGGAACAAAACAACATAAAATATATGAATTGCATAAAAGTATTATATAACATCAAGTTCAACTCTAATTTTTACTTTTTAATTGCCTACTCATCTACGTTTAATTCTTAAAGAAAGCTGAAATAATTAGCAACAACTTAGAAATCATTTGTACTATCATTACAAAGAGGATTTTTATTTGAGTCACTGTCATAACAAATTGGTCTCATTTGCCTCATCCTGTAGGGTCCAATACCACTTAATCTGCTTTTTCTTCATTTATTACAGTCATCTTTATCTTTCATAAATGTTTCTCATCAATATAAAGATAATACTCCAAAATTTTAAGAGATGGTGGTGGCATGCGGCTTTCTAGTGATCCCCTGCGGCAGCTACAACGGTGGTGGCTACGGTGATAGCGGTGGGCTAGAGGTCGAGGTAATTGAGAGGAAGTTGTTGCGGCTTGGGGGTGCAAGAAGGTATGATTTTTTTTTGGGCTTTTGTAAAGGATTTACGTGAGTTTTAAATAAAAAAACATAAATAGAGTGAGGTGTACGCCTCATGCCAGTGAGGCAAGGCGTGCCTCAAGGCGGGCCCCATCCAAGATGAGGCGTAAGACTCATTAAAAAGCTCAAGGTGTAAGCCTCGAGGCGCTTTTTTACTGGAATTATGCTGAGGAGAGTCGCAAGGCGAGCCTCATATCGGTAATTTTAAACAATAACTTTGTCAATTATAAACATAATTTGGTTGAACATAACTTGTTAAGGAAATATTTAATTTCCTAATTGGAAGCATTGGTATTCAACAACAACATCAAGCCTTCATGCCTGGGGTTGGCTGCATGAAACCTTTTTCTCTATTATGTCCTGTTAAAAATAAAACTTTCATTTAAATCTAATAAATAAAGGTCATTTAAAAAAAATCTTCAAATATTCCTACTCCACTAAAGTACCCTCATCCAAATATGCATTTTTATATTATTTTTCTATAAAAATCTAATTTTAATTGTAACCTGAACATCCTTAGTCTTGTTGTGATTTGTTTATTTCAAATTGGATGTGGCTAAGACATATTATTGTATAATATTGTATTAACTCAACAAAAACTGGGACTATTGGAGGTGTACAAATAAACATTTGAATCATAAAAACATGCCAAGCCAAGAGAAATAAGTTGTTCACTTAATATTTCTTTCATCCATAAACAAACAAATCGATTAAATTTAGCGTAACTTCAATTTTGAAAAATAAAGTAAAATCAAATCAAATCCATCTAGGCTATAGATGTAATTTTGAGGTGTAAAAATAGGCCTAACTTTAAGGTTGCAATATAAGTGCTATAGAGCCAGTAAGCCTCTTAAAACCAAGTAACCAAATTAATCCAAACCAAAACATATCATATAGGAAGTTTTCTCTGTTACAAATCTATTTTCATGGCTTATGTTTTGATGATTGACAAACACTATTTCTCTTGGACTGCTTGTTGCTTCTAACTTTTTAGGAATCGAAGATCGGACGAACAGACGAAGCCAGTTCAGGATTGCATAGGTTTAGGGTTGAGTCAGTCTGTACTTTTGTTTTTTTTCTCTTCTTGAGTCTATTTGAAATGGTCAAAGAGACTGATGCTAAGTAACCCTACACACACACACTTGAGAGACTTAGAATTTCTGTTTTTACTCATATCGGCCAGGACGATATTTACATCGTCCCAGACGATCAGGCTTAAAACAGAAAGTCTAAATAAGGATTCTTAATTAAGGCAGCCGTCATTAACATATCGGCCTAGACGATACGTGTATCGGCCAGGACGATAAGCTCAAAACAGAAAGAAGTTGCCGCCATAGACAATTAAGGTATACTGTATTTTTAAATTATCGGCCAGGACGATCATTGATTGGCCTGGACGAAATTCTCAAATTATGTCTTAATTGATCAGGAAATCAAGGGAGTAATTAAGTATGATTGATACGATCATATCGTCCTGGACGATCGCAGGATCGGCCAGGACGATCCATTCAAAAATCTTAAGTTACTTCAGGACGATAAATATCGGCCAGCTCGTATTCAGGGCGATGTTCTGGACGATTTTCCTCTAATTTGAACTAATCGGCCAGGACGATCGTGAGATCGGCCTGGACGATCAAGCCAATTTTAAATCGTCCAGTTTACATTCAGGGCGATGCTCTGGCCGATCTTCTGAGATTTGTACTGATCGGCCAGGCCGATGTCCATATCGGCCTGGACGATATAGTCGGCAACTTGCAATTAATGAGCTCCTTTGAAACTCTTCTATTTAAGAGCTCTTGTTCAACGTTTTGTAAGACCTTTGGCTGCTGCCTTGACCTGAGAAGGCCTTGAGAAGAGAAAGAGAGAGGGAGAGAGAGAGGGAGAGAGAGAGGATCTTGTAAGGGGGAGCTTGTGAGGGGATTCACAAGGGTTGCTTCAAGGATAGCTCTGCTTCTTCGTCTAGAGTTTCTCGTCCGTGGAAGGGTCGGTAGAGGTAAGGAGTTAGCTTTTGGTTGTGGTTCTCTGCCAGCTTCAAGAGGAAGCAAAAGGAGGTAGGTTCTCTGCCTTGCCGGGGTGGCAAAAAAGAGGTGCTTTGTAAAGGCTTATCCGCCTAGCTGTGGGGGCTAAAGGAGAGTCACGTTTGTAGTGCAATACTCGGAGGGCGCCTCCGGGGAGTGGACGTAGGTCGAGTTGACCGAATCACTATAAATTTCTGTGTTCTTGTTTTCTTGCTTCCGCACTTTTATTTCCGCATTTATTTTTGTGGTGTGATTTTGGTTGATGTGATTTTGATTCTTTGTAAAAAAAAAATTTTAAAATACCAATTCACCCCCCCCCTCTTGGTTAGCTTGGGCCAGTTCTATAGGGCTTAACATCCCTAACGAACTTTCAAGTGGTATCAGAGCAGGATTCGAAAATGGGGGAGATTGTTACAAATCTATTTTCATGGCTTATGTTTTGATGATTGACAAACACTATTTCTCTTGGACTGCTTGTTGCTTCTAACTTTTCAGGAATCGAAGATCGGACGAACAGACGAAGCCAGTTCAGGATTGCATAGGTTAGGGTTGAGTCAGTCTGTACTTTTGTTTTTTTTCTCTTCTTGAGTCTATTTGTAATGGTCAAAGAGACTGATGCTAAGTAACCCTACACACACACACTTGAGAGACTTAGAATTTCTGTTTTTACTCATATCGGCCAGGACGATATTTACATCGTCCTGGACGATCAAGCTTAAAACAGAAAGTCTAAATAAGGATTCTTAATTAAGGCAGTCGTCATTAACATATCGGCCTGGACGATACGTGTATCGGCCAGGACGATAAGCTCAAAACAGAAAGAAGTTGCCGCCATAGACAATTAAGGTATATTGTATTTTTAAATTATCAGTCAGGACGATCATTGATCGGCCTGGACGAAATTCTCAAATTATGCCTTAATTGATCAGGAAATCAAGGGAGTAATTAAGGATGATTGATACGATCATATCGTCCTGGATGATCGCAGGATCGGCCAGGACAATCCATTCAAAAACCTTAAGTTACTTCAGGACGATAAATATCGGCCAGCTCGTATTCAGGGCGATGCTCTGGACGATTTTCCTCTAATTTGAACTAATCGGCCAGGATGATCATGAGATCGGCCTGGACGATCAAGCCAATTTTAAATCGTCCAGTTTGCATTCAGGGCGATGCTCTGGCCTCTTCTGAGATTTGTACTGATCTGCCAGGCCGATGTCCATATCGGCCTGGACGATATAGTCGGCAACTAGCAATTAATGAGCTCCTTTGAAGCTCTTCTATTTAAGAGCTCTTGTTCAACGTTTTGTAAGACCTTTGGCTGCTGCCTTGACATGAGAAGGCCTTGAGGAGAGAAAGAGAGAGAGAGGGAGAGAGAGAGGATCTTGTGAGGGGGAGCTTATGAGGGGATTCACAAGGGTTGCTTCAAGGATCACTCTGCTTCTTCTTCGTCTAGAGTTTCTCGTCCGTGGAAGGGTCGGTAGAGGTAAGGAGTTAGCTTTTGGTTGTGATTCTTTGCCAGCTTCAGGAGGAAGCAAAAGGAGGTAGGTTCTCTGCCTTGCCGGGGTGGCAAAAAGAAGGTGCTTTGTAAAGGCTTCTCCGCCTAGCTGTGGGGGCTAAAGGAGAGTCACGTTTGTAGTGCAATACTCGGAGGGCGCCTCCGGGGAGTGGACGTAGGTCGAGTTGACCGAACCACTATAAATATCTGTGTTCTTGTTTTCTTGCTTCCGCTTTTTTATTTCTACATTTATTTTTGTGGTGTGATTTTGGTTTATGTGATTTTTATTCTTTGTGAAAAGAAATTTTTAAAATACCAATTCATCCCCCCTCTTGGTTAGCTTGAGCCAGTTATATAGGGCTTAACATCCCTAACGAACTTTCATTCCCATGTACCCAGAAACTAATAAAACCCAACTGTTCAATGTTGCTCAGATTCATACACTGCTAGCTTGGCTCATTGTACAAACCAAACCAAATACTGAACATCCTAGGCGGACTAAGACTAAACCACCCTAGTAAACTCTCCCTCGCGTTTTGTCATTCAAGTAAAATCGATGTCAATTCTGCTACTGATGTGAAATGTTACTATTCAAAGAATGAATAAATGGTTGTGCATTTAAAGATAAAAGAAACACTCATATACCTTCGGATTGTAAAGGATGGAAAATTTGAAGAGATGTGACAAAGAAGATGATGGGTGGTTTTCCAGTAAGGGAAGGAGGTTTGAGTTTTCCATTCCCAGTTTTATTTCTTGTTTTACTCCCAACCACGCTCGCTGTTTAATTCCATACTTTGATTCCAAGTGATTTTTTTTCCTTAAATTACATATTTAATTTCCTGTCAGATTTTTTTTTATTTTTTAATTTCCTGTCAGTTATCATCATCATTAGGCTCTTCCAAACTATGACTTCTTAATGAATCACATTCTATTAATTCTGAGAAAACTTTATAGTTTCAACAGCATTTCTGGATGAAAAATTTTATGTAAATATGGCTTGGTTTGGAAAAATATGCGGCTGCTTTCCTTAAGAGCACGAATAACTAGTCTCTAGAAAGCTAATCAACATAAGAACATTCAAATAGATGATGCGTTTGAGCACTTAGCTAATCTAGCCTAGTTACTCAAGGGCAAGAAATAATGTTTAACATGACAACTCTTGTTGGTATTGGTTACGAAGTGTGGTTTGGTATATGCTATATAGATTGCATCCATCGTGTTGTTCTCTTGAGCATCATCAGTAGAATAATTTCCTTGCCAATATAAGGACTATTTTTTGTTGGTTTATGTAGTTTGGAACTTATTGCAAAACTTTAACTGAAGCAGTACGCATCTTAATTTTTTGAAGCAATAGAAGAATCAAATGAATTGATATAAGGATTATTCAAAGCATTGCAGATAAGAAATGTATTGATATAATGTATATTTGGTTCTAAAAATTGATTTGCCAGATTAACTATAATAATTTTCGATGGTTGTTTTTGACATTTTTATGACAGCTTGTATAAAGCACTTCAACAACTAAATAAAACTAAATTCTGAGTCAGGTATAGTAGCCAAGCTATGATGCATAGATACGGACACGACGACATGGATATGACACGATATGGACACGGGAAAAGTCAAAAATATAGGACACGGACATGCGTTGGACACGGTATTATAATTTTTATATTTTAAAAATAGAATATAAAAATCAAATAAGTATAAGATTAAAAATAATTTAAAAATAATTTAAAAATAATAAGTCATTTAACTAGAATTTATGCTTAAAATCATTAATATTAGGATGTCAATAGTCAGGCGTCGATGCCGTGTATCAGGCATCAAGAGAGGAAACTGAGAATGTTGTCGAAAGTCGGGTATCGATGTTATGCAGTAAGTGTTGGGTGTCGATGTCAAGAGGGAGTCTGTCGTCGATGTTGAGAGAACGTTGGTCGTTGATGTTGAGAGGAAAGATGAGCTATCAAGTTGTGGATGTAGAAACTGCTAGCATCGAGCAACAATATCAAAATTGTGTCAGACTTTGATGCTGAGATGATTTTAAAATGCCGATGTTGTAACAAAGTCAGACGTCGATATTGAGATGAAATCAGGCATTGTTGTGAAACTAAAGTCGCGACCCACCAAAAAGAAATGAAAATAAGAATAATCAACAAATGTGATTTTGAATGCGGGCGATTGATTTGTTGTTGTGGAAAGAAAATAAGAAATTGAGTTTTATATTTTAAATAACTAAAAGTTTTAAATACAAGAAATTATATTTAAAAATTTTCATAAAATATTTAAGACACGCATGTCCAATTTATATTTAAAACTTTTTTAATCGGACACATCTTTGGTGTGTGAGACACGTGTCGGATGTGTGTCGTGTCGGATACCACACGGCTCTTTGAGGAGAAGTATCAGTGAATCATAATAGCCTAGTCGATAGTCCTACCAAATAGAAACAACAATTTTGATAACAGTACTTTTTACCACAATTTTTTCAGCAATAGGTTCTCACCCAACTTTTCAAACAATAGGCATACCAAATGAATCTTAAGACATAATAAAATGAGCAATCCAGGCATGCAACGTGAATCTAAAATCCACGTTCACATACTGATGGTGAATAAAGGATTAAATTTCTGCAGCACTAACTCAATTTCTAGGGTACTTGAGGCGACGAAGGAGACAACTAATACATCTTATAATGTTGACTAAACCATCTGTGCAAGGTGACACTAATGGATCCAAAATGTGTCCAAATGAGACAAAAAGGAACAGATGATACTGCAATATAAAATACAAGAAACTGCAGTATGTCAAAATGCCTGGGTATACGCTGACAGTTGTTAATAAGCAAGAAATCACACCTTGTTGCCATACTTCTAGGCTGTCATCAGTGACGGTAGGTATAACTTGATCACTTGAAGTCAAGAGATCTGCTTCAGGGAAACGGGCAAGATATGGAAGTGGATTCTGCTCAAAGCACGAATAATCCAAGAGAACACCAGCTGAATATAGTAAGAAAAAGAAATCTAATTCCAAAAAAGATTAATAAATAGAAATGATGCAAAACCTCTAGAAATACAAACGTTATAGGAAACAATAGTTTATGCCCCAAAGATAACATGAAACTTTTACTATAAAAAGTGGTGTGCTTGAAAATTAAGAGATCTAAAATTCCAATTAAATTAAGCGGATTTAACCACTTGAGTGAGTGGATGAATGTAAATCTTGAATGACAAGACATTAGATGACTAAAAAAAGGTGTGCAGACTAATTAATATATAGCCACTTTCTATTAAAAAGAAATAAATATTCAATATACCGATAGTTTATTAATTCCAAACTATGAAAATAGATAACTAAAATCAAGACTTTAGTATTGTCAAAAGAATGATGAATATAATTCAATCATTTTCTTTATTTATGATAGTATTGAGCAGGTCATCTATGTACAACTAGGTTGAACATAACATTTTCTTATTTTTAAGCTGATCAAAACATCTGGATGTACCAAAATAGAAAGTAACATTTAGTTACTTTATATACAATTATTAAGTGAATTAAAAAAAGTTGAGTTCAATTCCCACCTTCATGATTTCTTTTCAATACTTCTGAACCCAATTCCATGTGGCATAATGTTGAGATGCAAAGTAGTATGAAATAGCATGTTATACTGCCAAAAAAAAAAAAGATGCGAGCATTTAGCTTTAATGCAATCTACGGTCAAAATATTTTCAAGGTACTGCACTGTTATGCATATATCCTTTCGTTGAATATGAAAGCTTCCTCTAGTAGAGTGTCTACGCAACACAACCCAAGCAGAACTCAAAGGTATATAACATATTCATGATGTTTATAGCAACTATGCGCAGAGAATTAACACCTTGTATTCAAACAAGCAAGTTTGGTCAACCAGAAGATGTTCAGGAGGCTAGAAGGGTATCTTTTGAGAATAAAATTCGATGGCCAACCATTAAGTGAAAATTATGTAGTGTTTCATTGTCTTAAATTCCAGTGACAATGTTATTTTTAGTTGATGTTGTACATGAATGTCTCGGAAAACGAAGAAAAATTCACAAGTGTTGAACCAACGTCACAGCGCTCAAAGGATCAGTGTTACAACGTCTACAACACCCCGACACTAGATCAGGACATCGCAACGCCATTGCCTCAAAAAAATATCAATTAATTTAACGCCTCAAAAAAACAAAGGTCAGCGCTATAGCGCTTCATAATACCACAATGCCAAAAATCAGCATCGCAACGCCGGAGTCTTGGGAATTTGAGTGTCAAAGCACCGAATTGCACAACGTTGTAGATCTATATTACACATTCAAGCACTGTAGCGCTCAACTTTTGGAGCATCACAGGGGAGCAGATGACGAAATACAGAGCTGCGACGAATCAACCAAACAACTCGCCAGATCATTCTGGCGCCGCAGCAACGCCTACTTAGCAGCATCGAGACACTAATTCATATTGTAACGCCGCAACCCCACCATGTCAAGAGCCACAGTGTCTAAGTTCATTTATGTACTTAATATAAATAGTTTTTCAGTCTTTATGTGAGGGGGTTCTATCATTTCAGTGAGTTATGAATGCTTAGTGTAGTGCAAATCTTAGAGTTAAATCTAAGAGGGACCAAAGGAGAGAAAGATATAGCAATTTGAGCGGTTACCCTACCTTATTATGAAAAAGCAAGCAATTAAAGAACATAAAAGTGTGGAGAGTGAAGTTGTACTATCCTTGTGATATCTAATTACACTTTTCTCCTTATACTTTCTTTGTGAAACAATTAATGAAACCTGTTTTGTTTTATTTTAATTACATGGCAAACTAGAACTCCTAGTTTTGTTCTAATGATATGAAGCCTTAGTAATTACTAATATAGACTCTTATGCTTTTGGATGTTTTCAATAAACCTCTCGTTCTTAATTTAATATATACAATGGTCATGTGCAGAGTTAAAATATAGTGTAATATATAACCTCGATGGGGGAATGTTGGAACAATTAGGAATATTGAAATGGAACTCTTACATGCCTAAACATAGGATGCTTAATGTTCTAAAATTTATGGAGAAATAATAATTATAAGAGGGTCATAAACATTCCTTCACTTCCTTACAAGCTTGATAGAGATCTAAGAATGCATGTTCTGATTCACAACCAACATAGGAGAGTCTAGTTAGGAAATTTTTGAAAATTCACTGTCATTAATCCATAACAATTTATCTACTAGTATCTTATCTTTCTTCTGCATTCTTAGTCAACATGGAAATTCAAACCTAATTTTGTTGTGTAGGATAAACATTGAAGCTTAAATAGGCAGTACTAGAAAATTTGTATTGTAGCAGAACACTTCCTCGTGGAATTGACACTATCTTATATAACTTTTGTTACTTAATCAACAAGTGCACTTACTTAATTTAGAAGGGAAATTATATAAAAAAAAACTAAACATATTTCACGCACTTCTATCTGCCCACCCATCACCATGAATGAAATCTTCTCAAGTATATTAATTTCCTGCCTAGCTCATACTTTCTCATCTTACAGATGTAGCTATATAGAGAACTTGAATATTTTAAAGTATTATATCTTGAACCAAATTCATTTTCATTTAGCAGATAGTTTCAGATAGCCAATTAAGATACAAAGATTGCTATCATCATGCTAAACATACATGTTTAACTAGAATAAGGTATCTCCCTTAGGTTTTTCCTAGAATGAACCTACGTCCTCAATGATATGACAAGATTTGAACCTCGGGCTTGTTGAATAGAAAAGGTTTAATAGGACCTACCTTTGAGGAGATTAAAACTAAATCAGTTGCCAGGAAAAAAATTGCCATAAGCTCGGAATGAGTAATGCCTCAGCAAATAGTATAAAGGCATGTGCAAATGTTAGGAAGACAAAGTAAAGAAAACCTACAAAACAGAGATAACATATACCTTTAACCAAACCATATCAGTATCGCACACTAGCAACTCGTAGCCAAAAGGCAAAAGTGCGTTTATCAAGAAAACCTTTTCTCTTCCCATTTTATGAAATGTTGGTGACCCCCAACCAACATCAATTGTATTCATATTACTGCCCATGTCGAAAACAGGAACACCTTTCCAATACAAAGCAACCAACAGCTTGGTATCCATTGAACCTGTAACGTCAGAAAGCTCCTACTTAATAACAGGGTAGACCTTTAATCAAAGATATCAATAGAACCAAGTAAGAGATTTCACCTACAAGAAGGTTGAAGACATTAAGATCTGTCAGATGCCTCACCCAATTCAAGATAAAGTCCATGAAAGCATAGTTCCCAAATGTTACAATTATAACATTATCTTTAGCCCGATATTTAACCATCTCCCTAGTGAGCCTGAAGGACGCTAAATCCGGAATCTTCGAATCTGGAGAAGGCAGATCCCATATAGCTCTTGTCAGGAAGTTTTCTACAGTGGCATCAGAAGATATATTGACACTGGTAGATTGGTTCCGAAGGCCGATGACATCTACCTCTGTTAAACATCAACAATTAGCATAAATCACATTGAATAAGTGATTCGAAGAGGAGAAAGGGTTTTAATTGAGTAATTACGAGGTCGAGGGAGGGAAGACGAAGGGGAGAGCCACGATCCAACGGTGAACTGTGATTTCTTGTTGTCGCTGTTGGACGCAGAGTAGAGGGAGGAGACGATGAAGAGGGTGGAAAAGAGGACTCCAGCAAAGACTGTTACGTAGACCGCCATGAAGAGCGGCTTTCCGGAGGAGACGTCTTGGAACGGACTGCACGCCGCCATGCCTAAATCGATTAGTGGAATGGAGCACAAGCAGCACTAGACATGAAGAGAAGAGAAACCCTATTTCACCATCTGAGAAATCCACCAGATCCCCATAGAGAGGAGGAGACCAAATATACAGAATGCCTTTCGCCAAGATGCTTGTCGGGGAGTTTTGACTTTTTTGTTTTGACGTACATAAAATATAGGAGTACCGTTCGATTCCGTCGATAGGAGGAGCACGCGACTGTGCCATTGCGGAGCACGTTGGTTTATTTTTTTTTTTTAGCGATAATGTCCCGGATGACATGCCAGCTGAACTGAACAAAGGAAAATTATTAGGTCCGGAATTTAAAATTAATTTTGTTGTCCAATAAAATATTGACATGTGAAATGTTCATATGTATGTGAAATTTTAAGTGAAGTGCGTCAAAAACATAGGTAAAGTGCAGGTGAAGCGCAGTCAAAAATTGCAGCCAAAGCACAATCAAAAAACAATCGCCTCTTAAATTTTCCTTCTGAAGATATTGCTTATAATCTTAATTTAAACAATAATTCTAGTGATTCTAACTCCTTTTATGATGAAATCTTCTATTGATATTTCTGATTCTCATAATAAGTTTCGGATGTTGGAATCCCTCAATAGTGATCTCTCCGAAGATGTGAGTATTTCTTTATAGGGGTTCCTCTGATATTTTTGTTACGGATAAGTCTAGTTTTAAAGTTCCAATTGATACTAGTAAGTCTACTAGATCTCAAGTAGCCAGGAAGGCCTCTACTTTGAATATTAAACATTCATGTCTTTTCCTAATTTTATTTCCTGAAATGTGAGAGGCTTTAACTATTTGGATAAAGTCAAGGATTATGTTGATCTTGTTAAAAAGTTTAAGGATGAATTTTGTTGCATTCTTGAAGCTAAAGTCAATATTGATCTTGTTGGTAATTCTTGGTTTGACGTTAGACACATAATTTTTCAGCAAGAATATAGATGTAATAATTTTAGGTTTTCTACAATTGGTAGAATTTGGTTAAAGTCAATATTGATCTTGTTGGTAATTCATGGCTTTTAACCATGTGGTCGTGGGTTCGTTTCCCACAGACGGCGTTTTACAAATTTAGCACTGTCATTGCCAAGTCCCAAGTCATGGATGAGAAAAGTGGAGGGTTGTGTTAGGTAGCCAACAACCAGCGTAAAACTTGTCGAATAATAATAACATAAATTCTTTAAGAAATTGTGTTAATGCTAGGGCGTCCCCTGAAAGCGACGCGCTGTATGGCCTGAATACAGTGACAAGTGTGCAAGGGCCGCTGCACCGGCGCCCGAGGCAGTGTTAAATAGGCAAGTGTTCCCACATCAAGGACAGATGTGGGCAAAGAAGCTAGTCCATAAAACTAAAATTAGGATATGAACTTGGAATATAGGTTCCCTTACAGGAAAATTAATGGAATTAATAGATATTATTATTCATTGGAAGTTAAATATTTTGTGCATTCAGAAAACTAAATGGGTTGGAGAGAAGGCTAAGAAAACTAATAGTTTAGGATTTAAACTTTGGTATTCGGGTAGGAGTCATACTAGAAATGGTGTAGGTGTTATTATAGATAAGAGTTTAAAGGATAATGTTATAAAAATTAATAAGATTGGAGATAGAATTATAGCTTTAGAGATTATTGTTGATGATAAGATTGTTTATATTATAAGTGCTTATGCTTTTCAAGTAGGTTTGTATATGAGTTCTAAATTAAATTTTTGGAATGACTTAGAAGAATTAATACAAAAGATACCTCTTGAAGAAAGAGTTTTTATTGGAGGAGATTTAAATGGACATGTTGGTAGAGAGGTAGATGATTTTAAAAGTATTCATGGTGGCCATGGATTTGGAACGACGAATGAAGGTGGCAAGACAATATTGGATTTTTGTTTAGCTTATGATTTTTCAATTGCTAATACCTTATTTAAGAAAAGGTGTGAGCATCTCATCACTTATAAAAATGGATATAGTACAACCCAGATTGACTATTTTCTTGTTAGAAAATTTAATCATTTAGATTGTAAAGATTGTAAAGTTATTCCGAGTGAAAATTTATTTACCCATCATCGATTATTACTTTTGGACTTTAAGATAAAGGGACATAAAATAAAAAATAAAGTAAAATAATTTTCTAGAATTAGATGGGGTTATTTAAAGAATATTAACAAAAATATTTTTGAGAATAAGATTTTAGATCTTAAGATTTTGTTTGTGTATGAGGATGCTAATGTTATGTGGGAAAAAGTGGCTAGTGATATTAATAGTATTGCAAAAGATGCCCTTAAAATTTCAAAGGGAAAAGCTCCTAATAGTAAAAATAGTTGGTGATGAAATCCAAATGTACAAGAAAATATTAAAAATAAGAAGTTTGTTATAAAAATTGGTTTAATTTTAAAAATTCTGATAATTGGGAAATATATAAAGTGGCTCGTAAGGATGCTAAGAAAGCAATATGTGATGCAAATACATTAGCTTTTAGTGATTTATATAATAGATTAGATATTAAAGAGGGAGAAAGATATATGTATAAGTTAGCCAAACAAAGAGATTGGAGTAGTAAGGATTTAGTTCAAGTGAAGTGTATTAAGGATGAAGATCAAAAAATACTTTTCTTAGAAGATGATATTTAACAAAGGTGGATAAGATATTTTGCTAAACCTTTTATCGAAGATTGTAAAAATAAGATTAACTATAGTGACCTTAGCACCCTAAATAAAAAAAGATTTATGTTTTTATCGGTGTATTAGTAAAACTGAAGTTAGAGAGGCTTTAAAGAAAATGAAGGGTGGAAAAGCTGTTGGACCTGATGATATTCCAATATAGGTGTGGAAATGCTTAGGAGATGAAGGAATTTCATTGCTTACTAAACTTTTTAATACTATTTTGAAGACTAAAAAGATGTCAGATGAGTAAAGAATGAGTGTGTTAATTTCTATTTTTAAGAATAAAGGTGATACACAAGATTGTGCAAATTATAGAGGTATTAAGTTAATGTGTCCTACTTTAAAACTATGGGAGTGAGTTATAGAGCATAGGTTGCGGCGTGATACTAATGTTTCTCAAAATCAATTTGGATTCATGCCGGGTAGGTCGACTATGGAAGCCATATATTTATTAAGAGGTTTGATGGAGAAATATTGAGAAAATAAGGAGGATATACATATGATATTTATTGATTTAGAAAAAGCATATGATAAAGTTCCAAGAGAAGTGCTATGGAGAGTTCTTGAAAAGGAAGGAGTCAATAATGCTTATATTCAAATCATTAAAGATATATATGTAGGAGCTATTACTTGTGTTCAAACACAAGGTGGATTGACCAAGAATTTCCCTATTCTGGTTGGGTTACATCAAGCATCAACCTTAAGCCCATATCTTTTTGCTATAGTCATGAATGTTCTTGCTAGACATTTGCAAGAGGATGTACCTTAGTGTATGCTTTTTGCTGATGATATTCTTCTTGTTGATAAGACTAGAGAGGGAATTGAAGGTAAACTTGAATTATGGAGGTCAACCTTTTCACTTGAGTAGATCTAAAACGGAATATATTGAGTGTAATTTTAGTAGTAATAGACCTAATGAGGGGATTGTGACTTTGGGCGATCAAGTCATTAATAAGAGTACACGTTTTAGATATCTTGGATCTATTGTTCAGAGTGATGGTGAAATAAATGGGGATATTATCAGCAGAATTTAAGTTGGATGGTTGAAGTGGAGGAATGCATCGGGCTTGTTATGTGATAGAAATGTACCCCTCAAACTTAAGGGAAAATTCTATAAGATGGTAGTGAGACCTGCAATGTTTTATGGTGCCGAATGTTGGCTATTAAAAGAGAAGCATAATACTAAGTTAAGTGTGGCAGAGATGAGGATGCTCAGGTGGATGAGTGGCTTTACCCTTAGAGATAGGATACGAAATGAGCATATACGTGAAAAGGTTGGAGTAGCTCTAGTAGAAGATAAGATTAGAGAGAGCCGCCTAAGATGGTTTGGTCACATAAAATGGCGGCCTTCCGATGACCCGGTTAGAAGAGTAGAGGTATTAGATTTGACTTATGTTAAGAAAGGTAGGTGTAGACCTAAAAAGACTTGGTTAGAAAATATTAGGAATGACCTTTCTTTATTAGATTTATACGAGAATTTGACTTTTAATAGGACATATTGGAGAAAATGGACTCATGTAGCCGACCCCATGTAGTGGGATAAAAGCTTGATGTTGATGTTGTTGTTGTGGTAGAATTTGGTTAAAGTGGAATACTTCTTGTATTTCTTTTAATTCTATTCTTATTACTAGTCAACTTATTCATGGGATTATTAAGTTTGGTTCTGATTCCTTTTTTATTAAGGCTAACTATGTGTCTAATTCGGCTACAAATAGAGTTAATCTATGGAATGATATTCTTAATCTCTCTTTTAATATTACTTCACCGTGGATTTTGCTGGGTGATTTTAACCGCTGTCATTTTACCAATAAAAAATCTAGTTGTAATACTATTTCTTATTGCAATTTGGGAGCTTTCAATCATTGTATTTTTAATTCTGGGCTTGGTTCAATCAACAATATAATAACCCGATTCATATAAAATTAGATAGTGCTTTTGTTAATAATTCTTGGTTGAATGCTTATCCTTCTTCTTATTATGTTATTGATAATCCTCTTTGCTCTGATCACTCCTCTCTTCTTGTTTGTAACTATAATAGTTGTTCTGCTAGTTATAGATTTCTTTTCAAAAATTATTAGTGTAAAATGCTAATTTCTAGGAGTTGTTAATTGATATTTTTTCAAACTTTCTATTGGTAATCATATTAATAACCTTTATGGTAAGCTCATTTGTTAAAGCTTTAATTAAAAAGAAATATTGGGCTAACTCTACACATATTTCTTCTTTTATTTAGAATCTTAAGAAGCAACAAAGTGATTTATATAGTCTCTTACAGAAGGGCCCGCTTAATGAGAATCTTAATTTAGCTCTTATTAATGTGAATTCTCTTATCAAAGATCATCATTCTCTTTGGTCTTCTTAGGTTTCTCAGTGGGCTAAACATAAATGGATGACCTGTGGAGAAGATGATTTAGGGTTTCTTTATTCTAAAATTAGATGTAGGTATAATTATAATAAGATTCATGATATTTCTTCTTCTCAAGGGATAATTATAGATCCTACTGAACTTTTTAAAACTTTTGTGAGTCATTTTAAAACTATATTTAATTTTCTTATTCCTGCTAGTTCTACTTATACTTTTGTGAGTCATTTTAAAACTATATTTAATTTTGGTAATGTTATTTCAGACTATATATAAGCTGCTTTGATTCTCTCGGTTTCGGTAGAAGAAATTAAAAAGGTTTTTTTTAATATCCCTAAAACTTCTGCCCCAAGTTCTGACAATTATAATTTAAAATTCTTTAAGACTGTTTGGGAAATTATTGGTCCTACCTTGTGTAAAGTGGTTCTTTATTATTTTAATTCTGGATTTATGCTGAGAGCTACTAAAGCTTCTACAATTTTATTTATTCCTAAAAAGAATAATGCTACTAATCTCTCAAAATTTAGGCATATTTCTTTATGAAATATTTTTTTTATAAAATTGTGGCTAAAATTTTAGGTAACAAGTTGCAGAGTGTTATGCCTTTTATTATTCATAAAAGTCAATATGGTTTTATTAAGAAGAGGATCTCTATTGATAATATCATTCTTGCTCCTGAACTTCTAAGAGATTTTAATTACTCTTTTAGGGATAACTTTTTTGTGCTAAAATTCATATTCATAAGGCTTTTGATATGATATCTAGAGATTTTTTAGTCTCTAGGATAATTTAAAAAGGCTTCCCTCATATTTTCATCTCTTGGATTAAAGGATGCATAAAGGATGTTTATTTTTCTATTATTCTCAATGGTTATATGCATGGGTTTTTTAATTCTTCTTCGGGTATTCTAGAAGGTTGCCCACTTTCTCCTTATCTCTTTTGTATAGTTATGGATGCTCTATCTAATATTTTGGATGATTTTTCTCATAATAATGGCTTTAAGGGGATTAAGGTTGATGATAATCTTAATTCTCATCTTCTCTATGCAGATGATATTCTACTTTTTTTGGGAAAGCTTCATTAGAGAATGCTAGAAAGCTTAATGATATATTTGCTTATTTTATAATAGCAATCAGTTTATTTATTAATACTAGTAAAAGATCTCTTATTATTTATAAAGATTATCATTTAGAAGCTATAAGTAGTTACATTCTTGGCATTATAATCAATTTGTATCCTTTAAAATACTTGGGTTTAGCCCTCTCTGGTAAGAAGCTGAAAGCCACTAATTTTCATCCTTTATTTAGTAGGATTACTATTTTATTAGCAGGTTGGAAAGCTAAATTATTTTCTTTTATTGGAAGAGTACAATTCTTGAACTTTACTATTTCTAATGTTATTTCTTATTGGATTAGGGGGATTGTTATGCCTAAATTTTGTTTTCAATTTATTAGAAAAGTGTGCTCTAATTTACTTTTTCATGGTGATTCTATTAGTAGGAAGATTCATATTATTGCTTGGAATAAAGTTTATAAGCCCAGATAAGTTGGGGGGCTGGGTATTTTTGAACATGAAGCTCTCAGTTATGGTCATATCTGTTCTTTTATTTGGAGAATCATTAATGACATTGGTCCTTTGGCTATTTTAATAAATTATAAGTATTTCTCTTTTTGGATGCCTTGACAGCAGTCGATTTCCATGTTTTGGAAGAATATCTCTTAGGTTGCAAGTGATATTAAAGGCAAGATTCAATTTAATAATTTCTCTAATAGTTCCCTCTATTTATATTGGGATCCTTGGTGCTTAGGGAGGTCTGTTCATGAGATTGCTACTTTAGATAGTCTTAATTTGGTTTTAGATATCTTAATAGAAAGTTAGGGGACTGGATTTCTCATAATTATTGAAAATTTGTCTCCTTCTTTATCTTTGACTATTAGTTATATTTTATTTCAAGTTGTTATTACGGATCCGTAAGCTTCAAACATTTCCTAGAATGGTGTTTTACATCCTTCCTTTAAAATGTTTTATACAACATATTATGATACATTTAATAAAGTGGATTAATATAAGTTGGTTTGGCATAAAATATATACTTTGAGATATTCTTGTTATTGTTAAGAGAGTTGCTATTAGCATGTTTTACATTCTTGCAACTTATATAGTTTTGATGATTCTAAATATTATTGTTTTATGTTTAGTTATCTCCTAACACTTTTTGGAAGATTTGTTTTTGCTCTTGTGTGTACTAACATTTCAGAAAAATTGAACTCCAAACTATGAAGACTTCAAATCGAATTCAGCATACAATCCTTTGCAAATTGAAGCTTTAAATTACTTTTTGAATTGAGAGGGAGTGATTGTAATTGAGAGAATAAACACACACACACACACACACTTAAGGAGATCTTACAAAATTTGTACTGATCATACGGGACGAACCTAGTTCGTACGGGACGATTAGGTCAGTTATCTCATCGTAGGAGTTAAATGTTTTTTATGTGTTTATGATTTTGTTTGTGTGATTTTTCATTTTAGAGTCTGTGTTTCATCATTGTTTTTGGTATTTATTTTGTTTTGTTTTGTTTTTGAATTGTAATTTTTGTTTGAGTGCAAAAATTATTTTTTTGAAGTCATCATCGTCCGGGATGAAATTTTTTCGTACGGGACGATTTGTGTAATGTGTCAAAGTGTCAGATTTTAAACCGTTTGCATGCAGTTTTTCAGTGTTTAATGGTCACTTTGTCATGATGGTCGTTATGATCGTACGGGACGATTTGTTTTTGAATCGACAAGACGAATGAATGAAGCGGTTGAATGGATAAGGTAGTTTTTAATACGAACTTCATACGTACGAACCTTTGGTTCATCTGGACGAACACATGTCGGTTCGATGTAGGGGACAGTTTCAATTGCCATTAAAATGATATACGTTTTGATCGTCCCGGGACGAATACGTGTTCATCTATACGATCAGACTGGTCAAAAGTTTATACGAAAGGATGCTTTGTAAGTCGCGTTGATTACGAAAAGCTGTTTCATTCTAGTCGTATTGGATCGTCTGTACGAAATATTTTTGTACGAGACAAACAAAAATTTCATATGGGACAAATTATTTTTGTCTGGTACGAACAAATCATTTTTCAATAAATAGGCAGTCTTTTCAACTCAATTATCACACGCTAAATGTCACTTTTAACTCCTTTCTTACTCTAGATCGTTTTCAAACAAAAAGTTGAAATTACTAAACACGACTTAGGAGCTTTTCTAAATGTAAGGACTGAGGGAAGTAGAGCCTATACTTTAATCACCAATGATACATATAAATGGTATAAAATCAATAGGGTGATTAGAGGAAATGGTTTAACTGAGCATGTGGCTAGGGTATCCGGTCTTGTCCGTAATGCACGCATCATCCAGCACGTTCTTAGAACTTCAATCATTCCAAAAGCTAGTGATAGAGTCAATATTATCCCACTTCTTTCCATGGTGAACTTTTTAATTATGAACAATAAACCTATATACGAAGCCCAACTTATTCTTGACTATCTTTATGGGCTTTCTGAAATTGGCCATGCAGAACAGAATAGAAAGAGGAATATTGCTTTAAGACACTTAGTTTCCTATATTCTAGAAAAGAAGTATAACTTGGTTCATCCTGATTAAGAATATGAAGAACCACTCTATTACAATGATGGATCATTTAGAGCGATCTTTAAGGAAGAATCAGATAAAGCACATGTCATCAGTGATATAGAAGAAGAGCCTGAAGGTGCACCTGCTCCTGTAAATGAACCAAATTATCAGAATTTGGTTCAAAGATTTGATCAGCTAGGGACTCATTTTGATCAATGCTTTGATCAAATTGAGACTCATCTTCAATAGTAGGCTGCTCAATATCAACATGACATGGGTTATTTGAGGGGACAAATGAATGATATTAGTACCAATGTACTTATGTTGAATACATACTTTAATCTCTTTGGTACTGCTTCTCCTCTCTTCCTCCAGATCAGGGATCGTCTGAGTGATTGTTGCACTTGATGTTTTGTATTTGTATTATTATTGTTTATATGTTAGGTGTTGTTTGCTTTTAGCAGTTTGATGTATTTCTTCTTTATTTTAGTTATTGTATTGATATCTTGATGAATCTTTGTAATACTTAAAATGATATCAATATAAGTTCTTGTGTTTTGATTTGAATTTACTTTTGAAATGTTTGTTAGACTTTATGTAAATCATCAGATTTTTAATCATAATCGTGCTATAACCTAAATTGCAAGAAAAATTAAATTCATTAGAAAATCTAACTATTCTAAGTTTAAGTTTTGCTATAACTTAATATTATTAGGATTTTCAATTTTATGTCTCTTCTTTAGACTGTATTATTTTTAATATTATTATTGCCATTACGATGTTTTCTTATTTTATATTTCACTTATCAATCATTATTTATGCACTTAGAAAGATTTGAAATTTTATATTATTATTTTTGGAAAGAATAAAATTACTCTTGCAAATTGTGTAAAAGTACAATAAAAAAATCAAAAGGAATGCACAAATGTTCGCAATTTAAAAAAAAATCACAAAATAAGCCCAAAGTAAAAATGATGCACAAAAATGTGCCACAACTATGAAAAAGATGTGCAAAGCGTCACATGTGGTAGTTATTTCTTTCCAAACTCTTTTAATCTCTTAATTCAAATTGATCTTATGTTCATTTATAATTGATATTGAAATTTGAAATATATAATTTTTTATTCATCCTTATTGCAATGATTTTCTCTATCTTAGTGTCTAAACTGATTCATGTCTTTGATAAATTCTTTTTATTATCTATGTTATATCACTTCTTAAATTATATAAATTTTTCTGATTTGTCTAATATTTTAATTTTATTTGCATATATTATTTCAATCACTTTCAAGGTTAAATTGTCAAATGATTTTCATATTTCTACTTACAGTTCATGTATTTTTCTTCTTCACTTTTTGATGTTGTCAAAAAGGGGGAGAAATTGTTTGTTGTGTCTTATGTATTTGTGTCAAATGTATTTTTTTTATTTTTTTATTTATTTGTTTTATCATATGTTTTCGTATGTATGTTTGATTGTTTGTTTTGTCTTTTGTGTTATTTTATGTTGTTTAAATTTTTTTTTGAAAAACAAAAATTTTTTAATTCAATTGCCTCCTTATTTTCATGCATTCATCAATTCATGGGGAGTTTAGGAGATCCTTAGAATTTGAAATTCTACAAACAACAATTATTTTGCCATCATCAAAAAGGGGGAGATTGTTAAGAGAGTTGCTATTAGCATGTTTTACATTCTTGCAACTTATATAGTTTTGATGATTCCAAATATTATTGTTTTATGTGTAGTTATCTTCTAACACTTTTTTGAAGATTTGTTTTTGCTCTTCTGTGTACTAATATTTCAGGAAAGTTGAACTCCAAATTATGAAGACTTCAAATCGAATTCAGCATACAATCCTTTGGAAATTGAAGCTTTAAATTGTTTTTTTAATTGAGAGGGAGTGATTGTAATTGAGTGAATAAAAACACACACACACACACTTAAGGAGATCTTACATAATTTGTACTGATCGTACGGGACGAACCTAGTTCACACGAAACGATCAGGTTAGTTATCTTCTCGTAGGAACAATGGAACGAACAGGAGTTGAGGAAATTTTTCTAAGTCCTGATCGTCCAGTATGATATTATTTTCATCCCAGGACGAGTTAGGCTCTATAAAAATTTCATTCAGACAAAATCTATAATCGTGCCAGGACGACTTGGGCTCTGTAAAAATTTTGTCCAGACAAAATCCAAATCGTCCCAGGACAAATTCTTTTCTGTAAAAATTTCATCCAGACGAAATCCAAATTGTCCCAGGACGAATTCTTCTTTGTAAAAATTTTGTCCAAACGAAATCCAAATCGTCCCAGGATGAATTCTTCTCTATAAAAATTTTGTTCAAACAAAATTCATTATCGTGCCAGGACGAGTTGCTCTCTGTAAAAATTTCATCCGAACGAAGTCCTGTTCATCTCAGGACGATGTGAACCGACTTACCAAAGTTGGTTATATCCTGTAGTTATTTGGGAACCAACCTATAGTATAACTAATCATACCGGACGAACCTAGTTCGTACGGGATGATGATCGTGTACGAACATAGTTCATACCAATATTCATTAGGATCAATTCTGACACTTTAAGTAAAATCGTCCAGAATGATCCATAATCGTACGGTACGATCCATTTCGTGTTGACTTGAATATTTGTAATTTTGGACGGTTTTTCTTATCTCTCCTATATAAGGTCCAATTTTTACTGCCACCCAATTTTTTTTCCATTTGATCTTCATGCCTATTGAAAGAAGAGTCAAGGAGAGAGTGTGAGAGAGCATTCAAAGGAGGATTCCTACCACTGGAGCGTGAAGGCTTCGCTTGGTGTTCAAAGATAAGATTCTCTACTTGTGATTTGGGATTACTTCACTCTTTTATTTCTTCCTTATAAATTTCTTATGAGGAGATCTGTCAAGGAGATCCGGTTCTCTACCGACACTTGGAGAGTGTGAATAGCCGAAGGGTTCTCTGCCCATGCTAGGAGAGTGTGAAAAGATGAAGGGTTCTCTACCCACACTAGGAGAGTGTGAAAGGAAGAAGGATTCTCTGCTCACACTAGGAGTGTGTGAAAATATGAAGGGTTCTCTGCCTACACTAGGAGAGTGTAAAAGGACGGACGGTTCTCTGCCAACACTAGGGATAAGTGTAAAAGGATGGACGGTTCTCTGCCAACCCTAGGGATAAGTGTAAAGGAAGACGGTTCTCTGCTAACACTGGAGATAAGTGTAAAAGGAAGACGGTTCTCTGCCTCACCGCGTAGTGGTAGAAAGAGTTTTTGTAAATTCTTTTCCGCCTTGCTGTGGGTGCTAAAGGAGAGTCACTAGTGGTATTAGTGCAATACTTGGAGGGTGCCTCCGGGGAGTGGATGTAGGTCTGGTTTTGACCGAACCACTATAAATCTGATGTTCTTTACTTTTCCGCTTTTTATTTTGTTTATCATTTACAACTTGTGGTTGAAAAATCTTTTTTTAAAAAATTCATTAACAATTAAGTTTTAATTTCCAAAGTTTAAAAAGAGGGTTCAAATTTTTAATTACCAATTCACCCCCTCTTGGTTAGCCACTGGGACATAAGCTTAGGTTTAACAACCTAATTCATTGTGAACGAATCTCAACAGTCATGTTTGGATGGCTTTGTTTAAGGGGCTTAAAACTTCTAACGTCCTTGTTCAGAGAAATCTTAACATGTCTACTTCGTGTATCCTTTGTTTGAAGCTGATGAAAGTCATAATCATCTATTTTTAAGTGTGATTATTCTTTTAGTATATTTCTAACTTTTTGTCTCATATTAATTTTTTTTATTCAGGCCTAATTTAGAGCAATTAAGGGATTTTATATCTTCTCTTCACTGTGATTCTCATGTTAAGAATTTCTTTTGTTATTTGCTAGTTATTCTATTTACATTATTTGGAAAGAGAGGAATTCCAGGAGCTTTTAGAATATTTTTTCTAATACGAATTCTTTGAGTAGACTAATTTATTCTAATATTATAGCTAAGATTTTTAATTGGAAATCTTTTCATTATATTATTAGTTTTTTATCTGGGTAGTGTTGGCAACTATGTTTTTTCTAAAAACCATGGATGGTCAGTTTTTAGTTACTGGTGGTTTTTTCTTCTTTTATGTGCCTAGAGTTTTTTCTTTTATTCTCACTATTTTCTTACTGGTTTCTAGGATTCTGCATTCTTGGGTTTTTGTTGCTGATCTTAGGCATTTTTATAAGTTTTTTGGGTTGGACTGGGTTCTTTTTCTTTCTTACTTCTTTAGGGGAGTTTGAATTTTGCTGTTGGGGGTCACTTCTCTTCTGGAGACTGTTCAGGACTGTGACATAATTGTCACTGGCTCATTATTTAGTCTTGGCTTTTGCTGCTGGTATTTCATTACTCTCTGAAAGACTATCTAGGACTACATTTTGGATGTTGTTGGCTCATTGTATTTTAGTGGTGTCTATTCGTAGCTGGTTGCTCAATTTTGAGGGTTGTTGTTTCCCTTTCTTGCTTCCTCTTCTGGGAAGTTTTTTATTTCTACTTGGATAATTTTTTTGAATGAGATTAGCTAAAACTTGTGGGTGTTTTCTGGCAATTTTATTTTCTCCTTTATAGGTTCTAGTTTGATATTGTAAGTTTTTTCTTTGTTTTTCTTACATAGCATTTGTAATCTTTTGTAATTTTCATTTTTTGGAATGAAATATGTCATGATTGCCCCTATTTTCCCCCAAAAAAGTCCCAAATCTCCCATGTGCTAGGGGCTCTATTTTTAAAAAACATTAGGGGCAATTATGCCCAATTTTATTCTAAATAAAAATGTTACAAGTTGATATAACAATTTTATAAAAAAAAACAAAGAAAAAAACTTACAAAACTGAAAAAAGAGAAAATACAAAAAGAAAATAAAAAGAGGAAAAAAACCTTATAAGAAAGGCCAAATGCAAAAGAAAACTACATGATTTCTACTGAGCAAATTTTCACAATATCAGAACAACACCAAATACAAAGGAATATGTAAAACACCATTTTTAAAATATTTTTTGAACTACATCATTTTTCAATGTCAATATTATTTTTTGTTCAATTAAAATGGCACAGAGTTCAAATTAACTAGTATAAAATTCCCAGAAAATAATCAAAATATTCATAATTATACTTTCTATAACATATAAAATGTTATGTGGTGAAAGTTTTACCAGTGTGAAGCTATATGCATTTTTTGCTAACAAAGATACAAATTTAATAAAAAAAAATCATATTTATAAAAACTAAGATAGGCATAATAGGGCCTACCTTAATTCAAATAACTTTCTCATTCTGGCCAACAATTGAAAATGGCATGAAGTAGCTGAAAACATGATTTTCCCTATTCAAATTTCTCTCTTTCTCTCTCCTACTCAGCCAGCAACTCAGTTAAAATGATTAGATTAATGGAATTAAAAAATATTTAATGAGTTCATAATGGCCTAGCATTACGATGCTCAATTTGGAGCGCTACAACACTTAAAATCTACAAAAACCTAATAGCACGGTGTTGCAATGTCACTATTTTGTGCTTTGGCTGAGTGCAAAATCATTGCGCTCAAACATCCCATGCCATTGTGCTCCAAAAGTGATGTTATCATATTTTGATAAAATTCACACCAAACACTTGGGACATATACTAGTGCACACTCAATCATTTTCATACGTTAGAACACTTTAAAGACATGCAAATGATTATAAAACTCAAAGTTCAAATCCTTACCTTTTTCCAATCAGGTCAAAATGGGTAGAACTAAACACTTAACCTTGAGGCATCATAAAAAAGACCATAATTGGTTATCAAAGGAGGTTAGAAGGATCGTAGTCAATTGAATATTATTTGAGGACCATAATTTCCTAGCAATGAAGTCTTTTGAATCTCAAGAGAGAGTTCAAGCTCTAGATCTAACCTCCTCCCTCCCCTTAGTATAGAGAGTGGGAGTCTATTTTTATATTTTTAGAGTGGCATGCCGTTAAATATGGATAATATATAGAACACTCCATTGGACATGCCATATTGGTTTCCTTGATCATAAAATGTTCATACATCATTTGGGAGGTTCAGGTTGACCTAGCAACACGAAAATGACCTGAAATTGGCACAAAAACTCCTATTTGACTCAGAAACCCGAGATTAACCTATTTTGACCCAATTTTGATCCAAAAATAGCAATTTTAGGTCAACTTTGGGTCATTTATGTCGGGTCGGGTTGCCCCGAACAAGAATTGGGTCGAGTTCGGGTCCAAAAACCTAACCCATTTTTAAAAATTGGTCGGGTTCGGGTTGACCCGAATAGTGCAGGGTCAATTTCGGGTTCGACCTGAACCTGACCGATTGACCCGAATTGACACCCCCTACATCTAGACCTTGAATTTAATTATAAATTTGTTAGAATTAGAGTTTGGATGGACTCAAATTTAATTTTGAAAATTTCTTATTCACTTATGTCTCAAGATTCCTGCCAAATCATGGTGATTTTTGGTGATGTATTAGTTGCCCCCTTATTTTTAAATACCAAAGATCGTGGAGTTTTAAAATATATGTTCAAGGCTTTTAAAAAGTTCTCAGTGTAAAATTATAATTTAGAATAATTAAGAAGTACAACTGCTCCCTAGACTTCAATATAGACCTCCCTTTAGGATCGTGAACCACATAAAATATATTTAATTATAATTTTAGTTTTTTATAAAGTTGGTAGATAGATTGAAGTGAGTAAAAATTTTAGAAAAGTTTGCTAAAAATGTTGAAATTACTCAAAATTGAATATGGAAACTCATTATACTCAAAATATATCAAAATTAAGTCCATAATGTCAAAAATAATATAGAGAACCTGAAAAACAACGAACCGGAAGAAGGAGAAGTGCATGGTTTGACCGTTTCGACTGGTTGAACTAGGGTCGAACCAGATGACATAATAAATAATAATAAAAAGTAATAAAATTAACATAATAATAATGATAATGTAATCTTAAAAATTTTATAATTCTAAGAATTTTGAGACTAAAAAATTATTAAAATTCATACATATACATTATATAATATAATTTTAAAATTAAATATAAATAATTATTATATTTATGTTATATATTAAAATATAAATAATTACTAATTTTAAATTTAAATATAAACATCTTCAATCTTTGATTTTAATTTATATTTAATAAAAAATTAGTTTATATATAATTTTAATATAAATAATTGCTTTATGTTATATATTTAAGCATAATATATATATATATATATATATATATATATATTATATTTTACATTATAAAATTATATTTATAAAGTTATACAATATTACTTTTAAAGATTTTTTAATTTTCTATCATTTAATTTCATATTTAGAAAAAATTTAGAACTTTAAAATATATAAATAATTATTTTAATTTGTATAATTATAAATATATAATTAATTATAAATTTAAGAGGTTTAAAAATTATAATGATGATTTTTTTTTTTGAAAATTCTACAAGATTGTTTTCCAACAAATTTTCATTCAAACAAATCTCTTGCACACATTGTTGAAAGTTGAAATAAAAAATTACTAGTTATTTAGTCCCACATCGCTTAGGAGTTTTATATTGTGTTGTTTATATTCCTTTCCTTATACCCATGGGTTAGGAGCTTACATGGTATTGTGGCATCAAGTGAGCAAGATTATTTATTTTTTGTTTAATATATAATATAATTAAAATTTTGGAATTATATAGTTAAATAAAATATATGATATTTAATTTAATTTAATATTTAATTAAACATTTTATATTAAATTAAAATGTTTAAATATATTATTAGTTGAACCACCCATTTCTTAAGAAGTGGGCCCGGTTCAATGGTCGACCAGTTTTGACTGGTTCGTTGCCAATTCGATTCTTCAACCGAACTGAACCAGCCATAAGACCGGTTCATAGTTGAACCGGTCGAACCGGCCGGTCCGGTCTGGTTCGATTTTCAAAATAATGCTTACTGTTGAGCAATTGCGCCTTACATATGCTAGGGTTTGTGTTTTAGTTAACAAGGATTCTACTATTCCTGATGGAATTAATGTTTCTATTATTGGTACTATTTTTAAATTAAAGATTATTTATGATTAGAACTTATGCTTTATTGTGGATGTGGATTGATAGTTCATCCTTCTTCTCTTTTGCCCTCTCATTCTATCTCCGATAGAGAAATATTCTTTAAGGGGATGTAGTTGAAGTCGGGTCTCTAAGAAAGTTTCTTCAAATCTTTTGATTTCTTCTATTCATTCTTCTAATGTTAATATTGCTAATCTTCATGTTTCTTAAGTTCCTACTTCTGAAGTTAATAATGTTAATAAAAATAGTGTTATTCATAATTTTTTGGTGGATCTTATTCATGCTGTTTTGGTTGAGATGGTTATTATCCCTAACTAGAATTCACCTTCAGATGTTTCTCCTTATGAAGTTCCTCATACAGATTCTTCTATAATTTCAACTTTGATTAATTCATTAAATAATTCTAATTTTTAAATTCATAACCAAAATAAGTTTTAGATTTTATAGTTGGAAGATTTTCTTACTATTGCTTTGCTAGGTATTGCATCTCAAGGTGATGAATCTAATATTTCTTTATTAAAAGAGTCTTAAATATAACTATGAAAGAGTCTGATTCTTCAAATTAAACGGTTTTCAATTTTTTCATGGTTTATGGTAAGTCAACTAGAGCGAAGAATGCCCAGATTGCATGAAGGCATATATCATTTCTGTTAAATCTTAATGGTTTTTCCTGTTATTATTGCTTTGAATATTTGAGGATTTAATAGTCTTGAGAAAGTTCTTTCTTATAAAGAACTTTTTAGATATTTTAATTTTGATTTAATTTGTATCTTTGATGCTAAAGTTAGTTTATCTATGTTGGAGAATTCTTGGTTCTCTATTAGGAATCAATTTTTTTTGTAGTTGGAATAATTTAATGTTTCTGATCCTGGGAGAATTTGAATAAAATGGAATTCTTCTAGCATTTCTATTTCTCCTATTTTTTCTACTAGTCAACTTATTAATGGCTCTTTGAATGTTGGCTCTGGTGTTTCTTTGTTATTATTGTTGCTTATGCTTCAAACTCTCTTGAGCAAAGGTTAACTTTATGGAATGATATTCTCAATCTTTGTGCTGATATTTTCTCTCCTTGGTGTTTTATTGAGGGATTTTAATTGTTGTCAATTTTTGATGATAAATCATAAGGGAATATTCTTCCTAATAACAAATTATGGGATTATAATAATCTTATGTTTAATATTTGTATTCAAGATCTATTTTTTTTTTGGGTATTTTAATACTTGGTTTTACCAAATAAGTGATTGTCTTATTTACATTAAGCTTGATCGAGTTTTGGTTAATGATTTATGGTTGGAAGCGTTTCCATCCTCATATTATGATGTGGACAAATCCTAGGTGATCTAATCATTCTCCTCTAATTCGTTGTAATAAGAGCATGTTCAATATTTAGCATCATTTGATTTTTAAGAATTTCTTGTGTTCAAAAGCATAATTTTTGGATTTTCTTATTGATGCTTTTGCTTCTACTTCTATTGGTAGTCCTATTAATGATTTATATCATAAATTATGTAGGATTAAATGTAGTATAAACTTCAAGCCTTGGGTTTTTTCTAAATTAGTTTATGATAAAATTAATGATCTTAAGGAAAAACAAAGTTTGCTTTTGTAGGAGATTCAATATTCTCCCTTGGATATTTAGTTAAATGCTTCTTTAAGAGAGGTGAATTCTCTTCTTAATCATCATATGCCTTTATGGGCGTCTTGTATTATTCAAAGATCTAAAGTTAAATGACTTTCTTGTGCTGAAGATGATTTGGGTTTTCTTTATTCTAAAATTCATGTTAGAAATAATATAAATCAAATTAAGTATATTTCTTCCTCAAAAGGGTTGATTTTAGATTCCAATGCTATACCAAAAAGTTTTTTTAATTCTCTTAAACCTCCTATAGTTACTTCTATTGTTATCCCTATTGGGAAGACTATTCCAGACTTATTGATCTCTATTCTTTCGGCCCCTATTTCTATCGATGAACTTAAGAAAGTGGTTTTCTTAGCCCCTTCTTCTTTTGTTCCAGAACCTGATGGTTTTACATTTCAATTTTTAAAAAATCTTGGGATATAGTTGGGTCTTCTTTATGTAAAGCTATTTTGCATTATTTTTCTTCATGTCATATACCTAAGGCTGCTAAAGCTTATGCAATTTCTCTTATTCCTAAAACCTCTCATGCTTCTCAGATTATTGATTTTAGACAAATTTCTCTTCCCAATGTCTTTTATACAATGGTGGAAAAAATTTTGGCTAATAGGATGGAACCTATTATACCTTCTATTATTCATCCTAGTCTGTTTGGGTTTATTAAAAAGAGAATTTCTATGGATAAACTTTTGTTGGCCTCTAAATAATCAAGGGACATTAATAGTTTGATAAATGTTTTTTTTTCTTTTTTGTGATAAACTTGATATTCATAAGGTATTTGATATTATTTCTAGGGATTTGGTAGTTTTCAAACTAGCTCAAAAGGGTTTTCCTTGTTGCTTTATTTCCTAGATTAAAGGGTGTATTGAAGGTTATCTTCTTTTTAGTTGTTCTTAATGGTTCTTTAGATGGTTTTTTAGTTCTTCTTCTTTTCTTCATCAAGGTTGTCCTCTTTCTCCTTATTTATTTTGTATTGTGTTGATGCTTTGTCTAATTTAATTGATGATTCTTCTTCTGATTCTCATTTTGAGGGGACAACTTTTGATGATAACTATGTCTCTCTTTTACTTTATACTGATGATGTTTTGGTATTTAATAAAGCTTTTATTTCTAATACTATGAATTTAAAGAGCATTTTTTTATTATTTCTCTCTTTGTTCAGGTCTTTTTTATAATCATAATAAAAATTTAGTCATTTTCTCTAAGAATACTTTGGTGGCGAATAGCATTTGCTAGATTTTAAATCTTTCTATTGCTAAGAGTAATATGAAATATTTGGGCACTCCTATTTCTACTAAAAGGTTTATTTCTTATAATTTTTATCCTTTCTTGAATAAAATCATTAATTTACTTTCTGGTTTGAAGGCTAAAACCCTTTCATTTGTGGGTAGGCTTTAATTTCTTAAATTTACTTTTAGTAATCTTATCTCATATTGGATCAGGGGTGATGTCCTTCCCAAATATTTCCTCATATGAAAAGTATGCTCTAACTTTCTTTTTCAAAGTGATGCTAATGCTAAGAATGTTCATTCTATTGCCTGGAAGGAAGTGTGCAAGCCTAAGTGTTTGGGGGTCTAGGTCTTCCAGATCTTAATTCCTTATATTATGTGTATAGTTGTTCTTTAATTTGGAGGATTTTAAATGGGCATTAACTTCTATCTAGCTAGGCTAAGCATAAATACACATCTTTATGGAAACCTTCCTCTCAGAAGGATTTTCTTTATTGGAAATTTTTATGCTATATTGCAAGGAATATTAAGGATAGTATTTATTTTAATATTAATTATAATAGTTTTATTTCCTTTTATTGGGACCCTTGGTATGGAGTTAAGACTTTACATGAATTAGATATTAATATTTGCTCTTCTCAGCTTTCGATTTGTATAAAAGATTTTATTTGTAATAGCAGTTGGTTTGTGTCGGATAATTTATTTTCCATGGTTTCTTAAACTATTTCATATATTCATATACAAGACTCTTTTGGTTCATTTATTGCCATGAAAAGGATGCTATCTCCTTCTTTTCAAAAAAATTCATATGGCTTTCATGATAGCTTTTTTTAAGTATAATGGTGTTCATATATTTGGCATAAGAGATATGTTTTATGTTTTTCTTATTATGCCTTTATGGCTTTGCTTAAGGGTTTAAAAATTGCTGACATTCTTTATAAAATAAATTTTAATGTGCCTCTTGCTTGTTTTTTTTTTGCTAAAGCAGATAAAACTCAAAATCATCTTTTTTTTTAATGTGAGTTTTCCTTTTTGATTAATTAAAATTTGTTTCCTAATTTGAAGCACTTCATATTTAGGCCTACTCTTATTCAATTCTTTGAATTTATATCTACTTTAGATCTTGCTAAGGATGCTATGAAATTATTCTTCATTGATGCTTGTTGTACTTTATATTTTTTATGGAGAGAAAGGAATGAGAGGAACTTGCATGCTAGCTCAAAATCTTTGTTTTATTTGTTAGTTAGTGAAATAAGTTATTTTTAGTAAGATTTCCTCTTGGAAATTTTATTATGAGATTAAATTTTTAATTCCTTAATGCCTTGGTTTGTTCTAGGTTGGTTGTGATTTTATTCTTCTTCTCCTTGGTTGGAGGGGTTTGCTTTTTGTTTGCTATTTTTTGTCAGATTTTTTTACTTAATTGGCTAGTAATTGTTCTTCCTTTTAGCTGGTGGCTTTTTGGCATGCCTCTGGTTATACAGGGTGTTGTTTTTTGTTAGTTTGTTGGAGACTTTATGGGTTTTGGACTTAAAATCTTGTGTTTTGATTTTTTGGGTTCTTTCTTGGAAGTTTTTGGTTCTTAGTTCAATCTCTTTTTTGGGTAGTTGGGTGCTCATTCTATGGTGTTCTCTAGGATTTTAGTTCCTTATTTGCTATTGTCTGCTTGATTCTACTTATTCTCTTTAGGCAGGTTGGAGTATTTCCTTTTGCTAGAGGATTTGTTGATAGGTGATGGTTTTTTTTTTTTTTTCATTTTATTGGGAGCGGGTTTTGGTTTGTCTCATGTAGGATTTTTTTGGGTTTGGAATTTAGAATCTTGGTTGCTTATGGTTCTTTGTGATGTCTCTTTTAAGTCTAGATGGGTGTTCTTTATGTGGTGTACATTTGGCCTTTGGTTCCTTATCTGTTGTTATCTTCTTGGATTTTTTTGTTGAAGTTTTAGTTATTTTTTAATGTTTGATGCTTGTTTGTTTGTGTTAGGGTCAGTTGTTGTGGTTGTGGTGACTTCTATTCTATATATATATTTTTGTTTTTTATTTTATTTTGTGGGGATGGGGGGATCATGATGAGTTGGTTGTTGATTAAATCTCAGGTTATTGGATGGCCATTTTGAGAATCGACCTTCTATGATGGTTATGTTTAACATTCAAGGAATTTTTATCCTTGGATGGCTAATTTGGCAATCGATTTTATCTGGATGGTCATTTTTAGCAAACAAGGATTTATGTTAATTGGGATTTTTTCTCTTGTATCTGATCAATTGATAACCAGCTTTGGTGTTGGATGGCTAGCTCTTATTGCTTGGAGGAGTCTTCTTTCCTTTTATGAGGTTTTGGATGAAATTTAAGCTTCCTAAGTCCCTTTGGAGGGGTTTTTTTTTCTATTTATTTTATGTTTCTATTTTATTTTTTTATGTTCTTCTTTCTGGTGGCTTTCTTTTATCTTGTTTTCTTGTTCTTCTGCTTGGGTGGAGGGGTTAGCTTTATGTTAGCTATTTTTGGTTCAAGTTTTTGCTTCTTTGACTAGAGGTGTTCTTTCATTTTTCTACTGGCTTTTTGTCCCGCCTCAGGTTATGCTGGGTGCTGGTTTTGGCTAGTTTCTTGGAGTTTTTTAGGGTTTGGTACTTGAAATCTTGTGTTTTTATTCTTCTTACTTTTTTTTTATTCCTAGTTTTCTCTTTTTTGGCTAGTTCAATGTTCTTTCTTTAGTTTCCTCTTAGATTTAAGTTCCTTTTTTGTTGCTAGCCGCTTGAATCTTCTAATTTTTGGTAGGTTGGAGTAGTTCCTTTTGCTAGAGGTTTGTGGATAGATATAGATTAAGTTCGATGCTTGTATTGGCTTGTTTAGTACAAGCTTTTGTGGAGATTAGAGCTTGGAATTTTGAAGACTTATGGCTCTTACTATTGTCTCTTTAAAAGCCTGGTTGGAAATTCAAATATGGTATCCATTTGGCCTATATATACTTGTTTTTTATTATCTTCTTGGAAGATTTATTGAAATTCTATTTTTTAATTAGTGCTTGATGCTTTTGCTTTCAACCTTGCTAGATTAGATTTTATTTTTTACCAATAATTATAAGTTTTTTTCTTATTTTTCTTAACTTTGTTGTAATCTTTTTTTTTTTTTTTTGATAAACTGCAAATTGCATTAATAAAAGAAATAAAAGAACAACCAACTAAGTGATAGTAATCCTATCACTTTCCTCCTTGTTGTAATCTTTTAAGATGTAATCTTTCATCATTTAATGAAAATTGGGCATGATTGCCCCTAATTTTTCCCCCAAAAAAGGATGGAATATTATAATGTCAGAGATTAAGACCATAAGTAGTGTTGTCAATTTTGGGTCACGGGTCGGGTTCGGGTCGAACCCAAAACTAGCCTGGCACTATTCGGGTCAACCAAAACCCAACTCGTTTCTACAAACAGGTCAGTATTCTAGACTCGAACTCGACCCGCTTCGAGTCTGGGTCAACCCGACCTGACCTGAATGACCTTGGTTGGACAAACAAATGCTAGTTTTTGGGTCCAGAAAAGGAGTAAACTCCACTTTTTGGGTGAAAAAAGGGCCAATCTCGGGTTGCCGGGTCAAAAATGGGGTTTTGGGTAAAAAACATGTTATTTTCGGGTCAATTTCGGGTCAACCGAACTCGACCTAATTTTTTAAATGGGTCGAATTGTTGAACCCAAACCTGACCCATTTCGGGTTCGGGTCAACCCAAACTCGAAATTTTTAAGTCGGGTTCGGGTTGGGTTTTCGAGCGGGTCCACTATTGACACCCCTAACCATAGGTGGTAATTAATGCATCATCCTTTTACAGAAGCTTTAATTTACCCTCCTAAAACAAGGGAAGATTATCATGTACAAGTGTAAACATGGCTGGTGGTAATCAAGGCCTAGTCCTTTGGCATGAGATCTAATTTCCCCCCAGTAAAAGGAGGTTAGATTATCTTGTAGGAGTTTAAAGACCATTAATGACAATAAAAGCTTAATCTTCTAATGTAGGCTCCAATTTCCTACATAAAGGAGGAAGAATTTCTTATAGGAGTTTAAATATTATCGGTGGTAATAAAGGTCTAGTCCATTTATGGATGCTCTAGATTTTCTCCCTTAAAGGAAGAAAGACTGTCCAACTAGAGTTTAATGACCCATTAATGGTGATCAAGTTAATGGTGACTGTCAAGTTGTGATATAATAGTAATAGGAAGGTGATGATAATCTAACAAAGGTGGTCTAGTGATACACCAATGGTGAAGGTTGCATGTCTTCCTAATAGTTGGTAATATGTGTGCCAACAATAGTTGTTGGTAGTAGCCTAACAAAGGTAGTGGGGTGATGCACCAAGTACAATGATCAGGCGGTGTTCCAACTATGGCGGTCAAGTGGCATTCCCATGGTGGGCAGCCCAATGGTATCTGTAAAGAGTTGGTGGTTGAGCAAATTTTGGTTAGGATGTAGTCCGATGTTAGTGGTTGGGCAGTGTCCCAATTGTGATCAATGCACAATAACCCCTATAATGAGGCTTTAATATTTCTTTGAAGTAAACATCAGCTTTTCTTTTCAAACAAAAATGACTTGTGAGTGATTAAGACTTTAACCCCTACAGTGAGGTTTCAATCTTCCCATCAAATAGGTGATGACTATCCACATTGGTGAACAAGATTATTAAAGCCAATAAAGCCCGTTTTTCTTATGCAGCTAAGGAAGAACTTTCTTAAGAAGCATTGTAGACTTCATGAGAGAAGAGATTTGGCATTTGAAGTTATTATGTTTATTATTTGATGACTGTAAAATATTTTATAAAATATCTATAATATATATATATATATATATATATACTAATATTATGTGCAACAAATTTTTGTATAAGCAGCCATAGAATAAAACTCCTTATTTGTATAGGTTGTAAATGTATGTTCCAACAAGTTTGATCAAATTTATGATTGAGTGGAATAAGATCTCAATCCTTTTATGTAATAGTGCTAAAATATCCTAAGAATAATACATGATATAAATTTTATTTTTTGATAATAATGACAGTTTTTACAAATAAGTTAGTCATGTGGTATTAATTAATAGAAAATTAAAATAAAAAATTTCATATAGCAAATTATTATGTACATTATATATCACCTTGTACATATTGCAATTTTAAATTAAGCCCAACGAGATTTAATTTATTTTCCATAAAATAGGTAAATTTAAATTTGACCTAATTGTACCATATGATAACTATTATATTATACAAAACTTTAAGATATTTATATTTTTTAGGACCATGAATAGAAGACACAAATTAGAATAATATTTTATATTGTATGACACATATCATGTAGTTTGAACAAAATAGAGAGGCTATTTATATGATTGCAAATTAGATAAGACAAAACAATATCTTAAGTTGACAAATTAAACTAATTATATTATATGATTTGGATTGTACAATATAATCAAATATAAATAATTTTTAGGGTTTTAAGCTGATTAGACTAATCATAATGTATGATTCTTTCACAATCATATAATTAGGGCATCAAGTTTATTAAACATGCTTTTTAGAGTTTCTTTTGGAGCCACCTTATAAATAGCTTAATTAAAAAAAAAACAAAAGGAGTTTTTATCTATATTTTTTAGAGATTTTGAGAGAGGTATGAGTTTTGCAAGAGGAATTAGAGAGAAGAAAATGCAGAGAATTTTAAAGAAATCTTTTGGAGGAGTACAAAAGATTTGTGTATGTGGTTTACTATGATTGTTCTGGCTTAATCTTTATCCTTTGATCTTCTAGGTTGTTTCAAATTCTCTTGGGGATGAGTGTTGACCTTAGTTTTGAGTGAGGTCAGTTTCTCAAACTAAAAATCCAATATCTATACAAAAATCTTTAAACTTCATTCTAAACTTCAAATCCAATCCATCACTGTGCTTTGGCATAGGGATTAGATCACTAACCCCAAAATTCTTCACTTGATGGTCACCCTTGATTGTCATTTGATCAATCACTTGATAATTACCAAATAATTGTTAGTGATATGATCATTTCAAAATTAATATTCCCTCAATTATTTACTTCCACAATAAATTAAAAATCTTAACCAAAATCAAACATCAAATTCATTTGGTTATAGTCAACACTAACTGCCACATGATCATCTATTCAATCATTAACAATAATCAATTGTCAATGATATGAGCATCTTAAAATAAAAAATCCTTCAAATCATTAGTTAAATTAAATCCAAACCAAACCCATTTTCCAAATCCAATGTTAAAATCAACCCAAAACCCCTTAGTCCATAACCTATTTTTGGCGAAATTTTAGTCACCTCATAACCCAACCAAATTATCTTGGATTAATGATCAGTCACATGAATGTTGTATAGGCATGTCTCTAGGTCAACCAAATCAATTTGAAGGCATTCCAATCTCTTTAAACCTTTAAGCTCAAAATATATTTCAAAGTTGTAAAACCTTCAAATATTTGTAGCATTTGTCACTGGAGAGGTTTCTTATAGAAATTTACATTCGAAGCCTTCCAAACTCATTGAGCATGATCAATTCATTAACATGATGCATTGAACAAACATTGAACCATTGGTGGACCTTGGTTGACCATGATACCATCTAAACCCTAAAACCCTAAAACTTCATAAAATTGAATTTTTATTAAACTTGAACATGGCTTAGTCAAACACAAATTGAAAACAACTTCCAACATATCCCAAAATATGATTTGAAGTGTATTGATCCTAAACCCAACCCATGGTCAACCTTAGTTGCCCAAGTCAACCTAGGTTGACCAAAAGCCCCTTCAACCTTTGAAATTACATTTCAAGCATTCAAGCCTCGCCATTGCACAAAATATTCTCTAATATGTCCAAAATAGTTTTTGGAATGAGTTAGATCCAAACCCAAGCAATATTCAACCCAAGTTGACAAAGTTAATCTAGGGTGACCAAATGGACCCTTATGCTTTTAAACCTACATTTCATACATGGAGACCCCACCAAATCTTTGGATCACCTCCAACAAACTCAAAATCACATTTGCGTTGCATTGAGCCCAATCTCAATCCATAGTCAATCATATTTTACCAAGTCAACCTAGGTTGACCAAAATATCTCTTAAACATTCAAACATGAATGTTCTAACAAGTTCAAAATCACATTTAGAATAAGTTGGACCCAAGTAAACCATGGTTGATCAAAACACACATAAATGCTTAAAAAAATTGAAACCCAATTATTTTGACCAATTTAATGTATTAAACTCATGGGGATAGTCCATTGATTCTCCATGAGTTACCCAAAATAGTTTCAGCCCTTAGGCTCACCTGGTTTAGCCACATTTGTTGAACCAAGTCCAGCCAAATGGATTTTTTTGAACCAAAATTCATGCCTTGTGAAAATAAATTACCTAAATACATGTAGTAGGTGTATCTTGATCCACTACAACTCATCCAGTAGGTCCAACCCATGGGTTGACCAGGGTCAACCCATTGGGCTAATCTGGTCAATCCATTGGGCTAATCCAATTCCTTTAAAACCCAACATTTTGAGCCCATTAGCAACCCAACCCAAATTGGACCCAATAAGCTATTGAATTGTGCTCTAGAATGCTCATTACATATGCCATAGCTAGCTGTTGCCATGTATACTATTAATGTGGATAGATACCTTAAAATAAAATCCAAATAATGAATTGTTCCCTTCTAAAGAACTAGCCAACTTTCTATTCAAGCTCAAACTCTCTAGAACTTTCCTTTTCACCCTATTTGATAGTCCCTAACCAAAATGGTGGCAAGCCATTGCTGAGGTGGAAAGATCATGACCCTTAGATAAAAAATCTCTCTCCTATAAATACCCCCAAAATGTTTTAAATTATTTGCTGGTTTATTACATACATATGCCTCATAGCCACTCCCCAAGTCTCCCTTAAACATTCCCTAGGCTTCTATAGATCTAGAAAGTTCAAGTGATGATCCAAGAGAGAGAAGAGACAAAAAATTTTCCCACTCAAGCAACTCTCCATCCTATGGATTTTGAGGTTTGAGGTTTTATAAAATGTTATATAGGACCTCTTTAGAAGTCCATCAAGCCCAAACTCAAAGGATTTCATCATTTGGATTGAGGCATTTTCCCAATGTAAGCATAAAACATCTTTCTAATTGCTTTATAAAAAGTTCTTTTGAAAGAAATCAAACACTTCCCCACTCTCCATCTGAGTGTAGGGAAGCTGTGTTTCAAATTTCATTTGATTTAGATGAGTATATAAAACATTATTGCAATTATTCTATATTCACCATTTTCAACTATATGAAATTGAACAAATCTCTTCTGTTAGATCACACATGCATTCGATCGAATGGATGAGATCTAGCTGAACCATACATTTGATTTGATGGGTTTTGAATGTAAGTCATTCAAACATTAATCCGACTCCATTACAACTGTTCACATGATCCACATCAAATCAAATAGCTCCTGTGGTAGCTGACATAGATAAGTGGAAACGATAGGGCTTCCATGTGTGTGACACCTGTCTAAAGTCTACTACTCTTCCTTGCAATCATTTCCAATGATTGTGTTGCTTCACAATCATTAAAAATGATTGGCTACAATTTTAAAATTGATTTATGCATTAAAAAATGTAAAAATTTTTATAAACTTTTAAAATTCACCATAAATCCAATTTTCATCTAAGTTTGGAGTTCATGGGCACATCTGAACCATATTGAGCACAATTTAAGTTTAAACCATTTTGACCATTGTTTAGAGAGTAATTTAGGATTGCATGCCTATTAAATTTATTTAATTATTCCCTACCTAGTGATACAATTAAGCTCAAATTTGGTCGGTGAATACTGGTGTGTGCTTGCTACATACTTAATTTTTCTAGGCCATGATGATAAAAGGATCATGGTGAATTGAATTATTAAAACTCTAGATCACCATTTGTCCCAAAATTTTAGAAATTCACATATCTCAATTGTCATAGAATTAGTGCTTGAATTTTCTATGGTGTGTTTATGCTAATGCAAGGGTTATAATGCCACTAATTTCACCCAATTCTAGTTATTAGATTTCTCAAATTAAATCATCAAAGTTATATATATGAACTTATCTCACTACAGGAAAATCTATTATTACCGGCATCCATAATCTACAAGAAATCGTTAATTTTTGCCAAAAAATATGAATTTTTGGTGTATTTCTGTCAGGAATTCAGTCAACACCATTAAAAGCTTTGATGAATCAAAATTCATTAGATTTGAAACACATATTTAGATTAGCCTTTCTTTCAAATTTTATTTTTCTTTTAGAGCTCATTTGGTCTATTAAGCAATGAACCTAAGATTGACACACATAATTGGTCTATTAAGCAGTGAACCCAAGATTGACACACATAATTAATCAAAATTTTTTAAGTTCATAATAAATCTAAGTAAATTAGAAAAATACATTGTAAGCTTCAAGATTCTTCAAATTAAATTCTTAATAGAGAAAAATTAAAGCCCCTTGAAATTCATTCAAAATAAATAGTAATTAAAAAATCAAGAAAATCTATTAATTAATTAAATTAAATAAAAAAATTACAAAATAGTCTTAAGAACTTATAATCATCCCTATGAGTCATTAGTGTCATTTGGAGAAGATTTCAAAAAAAATTGGAATTAATTTGTAGCAAAAATAAGAAATTCCCTAATTATTTGAATTAATTAAAATCATTAAAAAAAGTTAAACTTATAAAAATCATAACTAATTACAGGAAAAATAAATTTATATAAACTCAAAGGCATAATTATAAAAATATAAAATTTCTATAATAGTGTAAATTAGAAAGTCAAAATTTTGTCAAATTTAATTCATTAAATATGGGTGAACTTGTAAAAATTATAACTAATTATGAAAAAATCTAATTTACACAAAATTAAAGGCATTGAACTCATAATTAGGTATAATATTTATGAAAAATATAAAAATCTAGAATTTATTATAAATAAAAATTAATACATTATCAAACCTAATTCATGAAATAATACAATAAATGTGAAAATTTGATAAATCACTAAAAATTCAACAAATCAACTCAATGAATTAAATTTGATGAACAATAGTAATAAATAATCAACACTTTATTGATGATGTTTTTAGGATGGAATGCATCAAGCTATGGTGCTACGTATCTTAAGGTGGCATGGGTCCTCCTGCTCGTTATGACAATGACCAGAATGAGTTAATGGAATGTAGATAAATTATAAATCTTATAAATAAGAAAATAATAAATTTAATTAATTACAAAATAGCAACTAACAGTCAAACTTAAATAAAAAGGTTATTATTGGATAACTCAGGATTACGAGGCTCCCCAAGGAGGGTGAAATAAATCGCATAGCCTTATTTTAATAAAGGTGATTACTACTTAACCTGAATAACCATTTAAATTTAAAAGGAATATTAAAAGATCCCTAAAAAATCTATACTTTTGGAGCAAAAATAAATTAAGAGAACTTACCATAAAGAAACAAGAGCTGCAAATAGATATTTTGCATTTGCAAGAAGATGAGGCGAAGTAGGATGGTTTAAATCTCAAAAAAAAAGCTTAAACTTAGAAAGAAAGTGCATGAACTCAACATTACTTTGGCAAGAATGGCAACATGGTGGAGACAAAGGTTAGAGATACAATGGATGGAAGAAGGTGAAAAGAATACTAGTTTTTTTCACACATATACAATGGATAGAAGAAACAACAACTCAATCAATCAAATTGTAGATGTAAGTGACTTAGTGGAAACAGATCTAGAAGTTATCCACGCTACTTTTGAGAACTATTTCTCAAAAAAATGGAGTAAACACAAATGTGATATGTCCGATTGGCCTTATTTTAGAGTGGAAAATTGTTTAAATGTGGAGATAAAAGAGGTGTTGAATTTAGATTACATGAAGGAAGATTTATATAATACTATCATGAAAATGAGTAACAAAAAATCACTGGGTACCTATGGGGAAAACGCTTGCTTTAAAAAATCATATTTGAGAATTATTAAGGAAGACACTTAGAATGAAATAAAAGAATTCTTTATTTCGGGTGAAATGCCAGATTATTGGAAAGAGACGTTGGTGGTAGTCATTCCTAAAGTACATAATGCTTCAGAATGTTATAAATTCAGGCCAATTTGTTTATGTCAAATCGCTTACAAATTGGCAGCATGTATGATTCCAAGCAAATTGAAAATGAGTCTCCCTAAAGTAATTTCTGAATGTAAAGGTGCATTTGTACCGGGAAGAAGTATATCTGATAACTACCTTCTTGCCCAAGAGATTATGAACAAGATGAGATTTTCTATAGCTAAACTGGGATACATGCTCTTTAAACTAGACATGGAACAAGTATAAGATAGCATGTAATGGAAACATTAAATCAAATTATTAAGATTTTGGGATTTTGAAAAAGGATAATACATTTGATAATGCAATGTTTTAGCTATCCCAAATTTTCAATCAAAATTAATGGAAGGGGAACAAATTGGATAACTGCATAGTGTGGATTTAGATAAGGATGCCTGTTATCTCCTAGTTTATTTATTTTATGTATTGAATTATCATCCAAGGCTTTTCAAGCTAAGTTTAATCAGTTGGGATTAATATTAGCTGTAAATGTTGAGAAAGTAACCCATTTACTTTTTGCGGATGACATGCTAGTTGTAGCTGAGGCTAACAGAAGTAATGTTTTTATCTTGAAGCAAATATTTAAAGATTACTATGGATGGACAAGACAAAAAATAAACTCACAGAAGTCATTGGTACTCTACGGTAAAAATGTCTCAAGAAAGAGGAGAAAAAGATTAAACAAACTCATGGAAATTTTTGAAGTCAAAGAGTTCTTTCATCTGGGAATAAAACTTGCATTAAGGAGAATGAAAGCTAATGATTTCAACTCTTGTATAAAGAAAGCAATGGAAAGATTGAATTCTTAGGGTGCTCGGTGGATTTCCTTGGTAAGAAGAATGCTGTTAATAAAAAAACATTTTCTTCAATCCTTTCATACTTAATGACACACTCTCTGATACCATGAAGCACTTTGATGATAATTGATCGAATATGCAGAAGCTTTTTGTGGCATAAGGAGAACGGGAAACAATGATTGTACTATATAGCTTGGCCTACATTATTCTTGGGTACCAATTCAGGAGGCTTTGGAATTCAAGGAGTAGCGGAAAGGCAAGGTCCGTTGAGAGCCATATTAGCATGGAACTTCCTACAAAATCAAAATTCACTATTAAACATAGTATTGAAAATTAAGTATGGCGATGGCATTTGGGAATAAGGAACAAAAAGAAATTCATCTCCTTATTGGCACATTATTAAGGAAGGAGCAATCTATCCAAACTAATTACAAGATGGAAGATTCAAACAAGAAAGAAGATTGAAATCTTAAAAGATATATGGATACTTGACAGAGTATTGCATAGATAGCCGATTACATGTAATGCAAATGAACTTTATGGTAAAAAAGTTTCTTTCCTTATAAATGTAAAAGGATCTTGGGACAAAGAGATAGTGAAATGATACTTCTCTGAAGAACTGAGAGATTTGATTCTACAAATACCTATTAGTAATGAACCAACAAAAGATAAATTTGAATTAATAAACAATGATACATGTAGATCAATCACCTCATTGTCTTATGAAGAAATTTTCAAGAATAAGGAGGAAATGTGATAAATATGAAATGGATGAAACAAAATTCAAATCTTTCAAAGGGAATTCTTATTTTGGTGGAGATTGATGAATGATGCATTAATGACTAATATGTGGCTAAACCATAGGAAATTACATTGCAGTAATGATTGTCCTCGAGGCAGCCAAATTCCTGAAAAAATAGAACATATTACAACAGGTTGTGCCAAATTACTACAAGTATTGAAGATATTAAGATAATGGGGAATTAATGTTCCGATAATCCAAAACATGTGTGTAGAGGAACTAAAGAAGTCAGGAAGAATGAAATCTGGTCTAGCTAAAATATATGTTGCAGCTGTTTATCATAATTAGAAATTTCATAATTTGGCAAAGCATGGAAAAATAGTTTCGTCTTCATCATACATAGCAGCAGAAATTTTATCTAACTCGTGTTGCTTACATTCAATTCCAATCGAAAAGAACTGGGACACCAATCAACAAATGCTGTCTAAAGCTTGGTGTCCCCCACATGAAGGTTGGATTAAGTTGAATGTAGATATGGCAGCCTTATAATCTAATTTGGCAGGATTGGCAGGAGTTCTAAGAGATCATAAAGGAAGAATGATGTGTGTTTACGACAAAAAATCTTATTCATTGGGATGTTGCTTTTCTCAAACTAAAGGAAATAGTTCAATTCAAAAATTTTATTCAAGAATGGAATATTTAAAATAAAGGTATAATTATAGAAGGAGACATTGTAAATATCATGAATACGCTTTAAAGCATGATGAAGATGAAAGCAGAGAAGGATAATAAAGCTCAAAAGATGGACTTTTCCTTTCTTGAAGTTTTTAACAACATTGTTTTTAACTTTGTTCCTAGAGATTGTAAAAAGGTGGGAGATTATTGCTCTCATCTTGCTTTGTTAGGCGATTTTTATTGGGTCACTTTTTTAGACATGGAACTTCCATCAAGCTTTGTTAACTTGATTAGGAAGGTCTGTGATAGGTTTATCTTTCTTTAGTAGCTTCTGATTGTTTTTTATTTCTTAGCATTAATGCAATTTTCATCTTTTATTAAAAAAAAGAATAACCACTTAAATTAGTAATAAAATACTTAGACATTGAAGCTTTCATGCCCTTATGCTCAACTCCTTTTAGGAGGGTGATAATTGTAAATTATGTTTTATTTTATTTATTTAAAATTCTATAAAATTGTTTTATTTTAGTTGTGTTTGTACAAAAAATATGCAAGAAAAATTAAAAAAGTTATAAGTGTTGGGCAACTTCGTAGTACCATAAATTATAACACCACAATGTCTACTTAATGAACACATAAGTGCCAAATTCAAATGTGGTGGCATTGAACTTCTCTATTGTACAGCATCGATGCATCACAAATGTTAGTGCCAAAGTGTAACATAGCACTATTGTGCACAAAATTGGCACCGCATCATTAGGTGTCTCATGAAATTTTACATAGGAGCGCTGTCATCATAATGCCATAATACTGAATTTTGATTCGAGCGCAACAACACTAAAATTTTTTTAGTTCCATGGTAGAACAATTATCAATTTTGAGTGTATAAATGATTCAACAAAAAGAAACACCCTTTAATGTGGTAATCGTGCCATGCCAACCAGCACCACAGTGGAGAAATATCACAGTGTCGAGGCGCTATTTATTTTTCACCACCGCAGTGCTACCTTGGCCAATACCGCAGCATTGGAGTCCAATCATGTGCTTGTTATAAATAATTTTTAGTTCTATTATTTGTAGAGTTTATTCACTTAAGTGAAAATAATATATTTCTCAGTGTGTTTCTTTAATGCCTCTTTATAGTAAAGTACGAGGGAAGCTAGGGAAGTGTAAGATCCTTTTTTTGGGAGATCATAACCTATTTTGTTATAAACAACTATGTTGTTTTAGGAAGGAGTGTGGAGAAGCTCTTTTGATCCTTACTGGTGATAAACTTCTTACTACTTCACTTGTACTTTATTCTTCTATGGTTAAATTAAATATGAGTTTGCTTGTTATTTCTTTTAAGTTTGGTTAAATATCTTATTTTTGGGCTAATGATGTAAAGAATATGTTAAGTATTAATATAGAATATTTACTTTAATAAAAGTATTGATATTTTTAATATATCTCATTCTTAACTTAATACATACAAAGGCCATATGTGTAGTTATTAATTAGTGTGATGTATCACCTTAGTGGAGGAATGCTGGAATAGTTATGAGAAATAAAATGGAATATTAGCATGCCTAGGCATATAATTTTGAATATTCTAAGTTATATAAAGATAGTAAAACTATAGGAAGACTAGTGACCTTTTTTTTTCACCTATATAAGCTCGATAGAGATATAGGGATACAAATGCTCTGATCCACTTCTACAATTAAGAGTCTCATTAGAAAAATGATGTAATTTGCACTCAACAATCCAAAGTTTCTTATGTCATTAGTATCAAATCTTTTTACTTGTATTTTTCTTTAGTGGTAAGAATTCAAAAATATCATTTTTTATTTCAGTAGGATAAATTTATACAATTAGCATAAGTAGTAGTAGTTTTATTGCAATTTTGCATAACACTTTACCATGGAGTTGACACTCAACTCTTCACTTTATTTTTTATTTCGGCACATATAATTTCATAATTCTATGGGCTATTATTAATTTTTTATATATATATATATATATATATATATATATATATATATATATATATATATATATATATATATATATATATATATATATATATATATATATATTTCAAACTCAGTGAGTCTCATAATAGTTCACCATAAGTCCCCCTTCAGGGGAAAATGTGTATTGGATTAGAAGTTCTTAAGGATTAAAATATCCAATCAAAATATAAAGACACTATGTAACCTATCTACCCCATTTTTTTGGATTTCTAGCTATACAAATATGAGCCAAGGAGTTGCTAATCAATGATTTCATGCACATTAAAGTCATTGAGAGCTATTCTCTTTAAAACTTAAATGTAAATAACTTCAACAATCAAAACACCATTAAAATAAATTTAAAACTAATAATCCATTAAAACTTAAATTTAAACTAACCTTCAATGGTCTTAAATAAGTAAGTTCAATTAAAGACAACTTCAAATCAATAAAGCCTAGGATCTATCTAAGCCATACAACCTTATACACACATTAGAATATATTTGCTAAGACAACTAGCTCTAGCCTAGACTAGGATGGTGGTTTAATTTGGTTTGTTTAGAGTGCCTTGCCTAGAGTGTACTAATGTTTGAATTGTTTACTATATGTACTTCGGATGTAATGTTTACATTTACATTGGTGCACATTTGGAGTAGGTTCTTAAGCTAGATTATATTTACTTATATAAACTCACACTCAACATCGTATATGTGTATATATATATATATATATATATATATATATATATATATATATATATATAAAGTACTCCTTTATATTCTCATAAAGTAGATTATACCTAGGAAATAATATCAATATAAATGCAAAGAAGAGTGTAAATGTAAATGTTTTAGATACTTGTATAGTTAGATTGAGTTGTATAGTGTTATGAGTTATAAAAGATTTAAAAATGATTATTTATACACTGATAAGTTCCAAAAGGAAGTGATTCTTATTTATTTGAAGATCATTATCTTTTGTAATTCTATAGAAGATCCAAAATATGGAAGATTAAAGAATGGAATAAATAATCATATTCAAATCTATATTGTATAGGAATAGAAATCCATGTTTGTTGTTGGTGGAGTATGGCCACCTTTACCTTATAGTAGACCCTAGGTTGTACTCTGAGAAATTATCAGTGAATAAAAGTTTTTATACATTGTTGTTCATGCATCATTTCATTACATAATCATGTACACATTATAAAACACTAATTAAACTTTTTTATATTATAACTTCTTGATTCTTATGTTCGAGCCATTTAATCCTCCATTCTTGAGGTGATTATTTATGCTTATGATTATTAACTGGCAGCTCACTCTAGGAAAGTATAAGTTCAAATTTTATGTACCCCTCAATCTCTACACATTCCATATGTACTATCATTCCAAAATCCAAATCCCAAAATCTAAATCTAAACTCCAAATCCAAATTAAGGATTTATAATCTAAAGCCTATACATTAAAATCATAATAAGCCAAGTCTTTCTTTAAATTTATGTGAATTTAAAAACTTTAGTCTTCACTTCAATTGAGAGTATTCTCTTTCGCGATGTAATTACTATTAAAACTTTCCCTTATATGAAGTATTGATCCCATAATTAAAATGAACCCTACCTTAGTTCCTTTCTATGACAGAGAAAGAATTTGTCGACGCATGCCTAACTTTAAACATAAATTTAGTTTCATAATTAAAACAATAAGTGAATGTTTTTCCTTCATGTAGATTTGAATATTTCTAATGTTGGTTTATTATGAAAATATGTACATTAATTTAGTTTCTTAATTAAAATAATAAGTTATTATCATTTTTATCCTTTAGGATGATTTGCATATTCTTTACGCTGCTTTTAATTGTAAAAATAAATTGTGAATTTATCTTTTTAAATTGATCGTGAAATATTAGTGTGTATTTTTAGATGGTATAATGTTAATCTATATAAACTTGAAAAAAAAAACATTTAATGCAAATCAAGTGGCAAATAAAATAAGGAAAGTAAAAATTTTCTATAAATTTTTCTGATGACTCCACTAGGGATGGACTTCTCTTTCCATCTTTAGTGAAGCCTAAACTTTTTAAATACATATAAATAAAATTAAATTCTTGGGTTATTATATTTATTTATTTAAATTATAGTCTTGTATATACTTGTTAATATACTTGTTTATTATAGTTTTGTATACACATGTTTAATATACTTTTGTGTATGTATGTTTAGTATAGTTTTATATATGCATGTTTAGTACATTCTTGTATATGCTCCTTAGTCCAATCTTTTATATGCATTTTTATGTATAGTCTTCAATTTTTTTTATTTATTAGAATTCTAGTTTTGTATGTCCATGTTTACTAACATAAATATGTCCCATAGTTACTTAGTTTCATCCTAAAAAGTAATCAGACTAGGCAATCAATATACTAAATTGATCCTATGTAAGGTAGGGGTTCTTTCCATGTATAGTGCATTTGTATTTTTATTTAAATTTGAATTTTGTATATCCTTGTTTAGTCATGTAAATATGTCCCATGTTAGCTTGGTTTTATCCTAAAAGCCAAGCGGACTAGGCAAACCATAATACTAAATCAATCCTAGGCCAGGTAGGTGTTCTACTTACATATAGTCTTGCATTTTGGCATGTTTATTTAAATCTCAATTTTTGTGTATCCATATTTACTCATGTATACATGTCCCATGGTTACTTGGTTTTATCCTAAAATTCAAGCCGACTACGCTAACCAAAATTCTAAATTGGTCTTAGGTTAAGTAGGGGTTCTTCCCATTTATAGTCTTTCATGTGTATATAAATTTCAATCTTTAGATTATAAATCCCAAGTTGTCTCACCTCTTGTATAAAGTCTCTTCACTGAAGTCATTATATAAATCCAAATCTAAATCATTTCAAACTCTATCCTGTTGAGATAGTTGCAAATTAGTTTTCGATTATTGATATTCTTATAACATGTCTATTTTTGATGATTCCAAATATTATTAACATAATTACAATTTCTCCTAACATGTTTTGGATGTATTATTTTGTTGTTTGTATGTACTAACATTTCAAGGAAATCATATTCTAGATTGTTAAAGACTTCAAATCAGATTAGATTAGGGTTTATTGTAAATGAAGTCTGTATTTTTCATTTTATTGAGTTTGAGAGAGTGTGATTGTAATTGAGTAACACTCCACACACACACACTAGGGGAGTGTTTAAAATTATAAAATTTTTAAAACTAATTGTACTGTATGAACTCATTTCATACAAGATGATTTGTTCAATTCTTTTCCCCTACGAGCAGCCAAACGAACAACAGGTAGAAAAATTTTTGAAGTACAGATTGTATTGTACGATGTTGTGTTTGTACGTATTCCATCTAGATTACAAATTGGATGGGTCCCTTTTCATCCTGATGAATACAAAGTTTTAATGAAATGTTCGTACAGTATGATGTCGTGTTTGTACGTATGCAATCTAGAGTACGAATTAGATGGGTTCCTTTTCATCCAGATGAATTCAAAGTTTTTTTGAACTGTTCATATGGTATGATGTCGTCTTCATACAAACACCCTCTAGAGTATGAAAATGTGGGGTCATTCTTCGTCCCGATGAAAATAAAAAATTTTCTAACTGTTCGTAGAGTATGAACTTGGTTCATACATGATGATCATCATGTACGAATTCATTTCATACAAATTTATAAAAGGTTTATATGCAATAGTTTTTTGAATTGTTCGTACTTATGAACTTTTGATTGTACTATATGATCGAAGACATTCAAAATGAAAAATTTTAGTTTTCTGTATGAGTTTCATGTCTTTCATATAATAGGTCATTTAAAACTAACGTGAAAAGAGTTATTCTTCATGATTTTTCAAGAACAAGTGGAAGAGTGTATTTGGAAGAGTGTTTGAGAGAGATTTCTTGCAAGAGAATTGTGAAGAGTTCACAAGGTTATTCAAAGGTAAAGATCTCTTTGTCTATTTGGTTACAACTCTTCTTTTCTTTTTTCTAGGTTCTTGAGAAAAGGTCTTTGAAGTAGACGATGGTACTCTACGGACACTTGGAGGGTGTGAATAGATGATGATACTCTGCCAACACTTGGAGGGTGTGAACAGATGATGATACTCTACCGACACTTGGAGAGTGTGAAATGATGATGGTACTCTGCCACACCGGGGATAGGTGGAAGAGAGGGAATTTGAAAGGCTTCTTCATCTTTCTATGGGTGCTTAAGGAGTGTCACTTTTGGTAATAGTGCAATGCCTGAAGAGGGATTCTTTAGAGAGTGGATGTAGGTTTTATTTGACCGAACCACTATAAATCTTTATGTTATTTTAATTTCCATATTTTTATTTTTCTACAATTTTAATATTATGGTTGAAAAGCTCATTTCAAAATATAATCAAAGTTGGAAAGTTATTAAAATGGATTTCTATTAAAATATATCAATTTACCCCCCTCTTGGTTAGCCTTGAGATAATAGTTTAGGTTTAACAACATATATGGAATCAACAAGTGGTATCAGAGATTTTTTTCAGAACTATAAGTTTAGAAAAGTTTTTAAAAACAAAAATTGTGATGTTTGGAAACCAAAACATACCATAAGGGTATTCGATCACTAGATCTCCGTTATTTAATAATATCCCTTTTAATTTTTGAAAAACATGCATGCCTATATTTCTTTAATATCTTAATTATCGCATGTGAATATTAGTTCAAGAAGGGTATACTAGGCTAACTAGGCTTATAAATGGCTTTAAAGTTGAAACACCCTTTGCCTGACTGGACTGTAGAAGAACATGACTTAGCACAATTAAATGCTAAATGCTTAAATTGTTTCTTTAATGCACTTAAGTCAAAAGATTACATATAGGTTTCCACTTATAAAAGGGGAAAGGACATATGTGATAGACTCTATCTTATATATGAAGGGACTAATGAGGTAAATAAATCTAGATTAAATATCTTGTTACATGATTATAAATTTTTTTGTTTGAAACTCAATGAATTCATATCTGACATGTACATAATATTCACTCAAATAGTCACTTCTTTGTATGCATTAGGTAGGGAACTAACGAATGCTAAGATGGTTAATAAAATTCTTCATTAATTTCTTATTACATATGATGCTAAAATAACTGCCATTATAAAGTCTAAGAACTTAAATGTTTATTCTATTGATAATCTTCTTGGATTACTAGATACTTAGGAGCAAGGAGTGAGTCAAAGGAAGATTGATGCAAGAGAACAACAAAAGGAGAAGAACATAGCACTAAAAGTGGATGACTCAGAGAGTGATCAGTTACAACTTAAGGATGATGAAGACGTTGCCTTGATGATAAGGCAATTAAAAATTTTTCTAAAGAAGAAGCAAAGGAGACACCAATAGTGGAAAAGAGGTAAGTTCCATAAAAAGCTTAAGGTTTCTAATGATGTTACTTGCTACAAATGCAAGAAACATGGACATGTAAAATCAGATTGTCCCAATATCAAAGCCACTCCTAGTAAGGAGAAGGTGGAGGAGAAAGTGAATGTGAGAAAGGGCAAGAAGAAATTTCAGAGAGCTTTTTGGGCAGACTCAGCTTCAGATTCATTAGAAATAGAAAAAGAAGAGGAAGTCACCAACCTATGTTTAATGGTCGATAATCTTGATCAGTCAGATTAAGAAGAGGTATGTGACTTAACCTATAATGAATTACTAGAAGTTTCTGAAAGAATACATACTGCATATACAAAAACTAAAGAAAATGCATGCTAGATTAAACTTAGAATTGCAAGAATTATAAAAAGAGCATGAAACCCTTTAAAAAAGATCACACATAGATAGATAACAACCATATGATTACTTGATGAATTTGATGATATGAATAAGCAGAATGAATTGCTGAAATCAACCTACACTAAATTAAAAAAAAATTAAAAATTTTAGGGTTGAATATGAGAATAGAGAGCACTATCTAAAATATGATAAAACTATATTAGATGATACAAAATCTTTTTTTAGAATGATAGTAAAACCTATTGATGAAAATTTGATACCCCCATACTTAAAGATTTTACTAATTCTATTTTGAGGTCAAAAATCTTAAAACCTAGGAAGAGTCAAATTTATTATCAGAGAATAAAAAACCAATTTCCTGGAGTTAAGTACTTTACTTATGGGATGATTGGACACATATCACACACTTGTACTTTACATAAAAAAACTCATTTAGTGTGGAGACCAAATATGCATAAACCAAGTCATATCATACATGCATCTAGTTTTAATTATCCAAAAGAAGAACCCAACCTTGTTTGGGTTCCCAAGTCTAATGTTTGATTATTTTATAAAAATGCTCTCATACAAGACCTTGTGAGAGCATTTGGTAAATGGACATCGGTTACTCTAAGCATATGACTGGTGACACTATACAATTCATATTGCTGGAATCTAGGAATGGAAACAAGGTTACACTGGGAGATAATACCACTAAGAAAGTGGTTGGTACAGGTATGATCGAAAACCTAAATAATTTTTTTCATTGAGAATGTATTACTTGTAGAAGGCTTAAAGCATAATTTGTTAAGTGTAAGTCAACTATGTGATAAATGATATAATGTTAAATTTTTATCCATTAGCTGCATATTAAGCCTAAATGAAAATGATGTATTGCATGGAATCAGGGTAAATAATATTTATATGTTAGATTTGAACTATATTAAAACTCCTAATACTTTTTTGTTTAAAAACAATTTCTAATGAATCATGGTTATGGAATAGGAGACTTTGTTATGCTAGCATGAAAAACCTAAGGAAAATTATCCAAAAAGAATTAGAAAGAGGTATACCAAAACTAGACTTAACTAAGGATCACCTTTGTGATGCATGCCAACAAATAAAATAGGTGAAGTCCTCATTTCATTTCGATAAGGATCTTAGAACTAGTAAACTATTAGAGATTATACATATGGATCTTTTTGGACTGGTTAGCACTTTAAGTCTAGGAGGGAAGGTATACAGATTTGTGATTATTGATGATTTCTCAAGATTCATATGGATTAAATTTTTATTTCATAATAATGAATCATTTCTGAAGTTTAGACATTTTTTGACTTAGATTCATAGGAAACTAGGTTGTGAAATTTTAATTATTCATAGTGATCATAGAGGTGAATTTAAAAATGATAAATTTGAGGTTTTTTATAAAGAAAAAGGAAATGCTCACAATTTTTTTACACCTAGGACCCCCAGTAGAATGGGATAGTCGAAAGAAAAAATCGAATATTAATTGAAGCTGTTAGAGCTATGTTGATAAATTATTCACTTCATATAAATTTTTGGATTGAAGTAGTTAGTACTGCATGTTATATTTTGAATAGGGTGAATATTAGATTAAAATTGAATAAAATACCCTATGAGCTTCTTAAGGGGAGAACACCTAACTTATCACATTTATACGTTTTTGGATGTAAGGTGTTCATACATAATAATGTAAAATCTCTTTATAAAAATTTGATTCAAAATCAGATGAAAGAATTTTTCTTGGATAATCTAGTGTTGGGAAATCATTTAGAGTGATTAATAAAAGAACTTTGATAGTTAAGGAGACTACACATGTCGTATTTGGTGAATCTGACATTTTGGGAGAGCCAAGATTGTAAGGTGATTACATAGAAAATAACTTCTAAAGGATTTAGAAGATTAATTTGGATGAAAATTTTGAACAAGAAAACCCGTCGCCTAGAGATTTTAAATTTTCTTAAAATCATTATAAGAAATTTATTTTAGGTGAACCTAGTAAGAGTGTTAGGACTATGCGTTGACTTAGCAAAGAAGTCAGTCATTCTACTTTTATTTCAGTGATAGAACTTACATATGTAAATCAAACACTTTTGGATGAATTTTGGATTTTGTCCATGTAAGAAGAATTAAATTAGTTTGTAAGAAATGATGTTTAAGAATTGATTGCAAGGCCAAATGATCAAAGTATTGTTAAAACTAAGTGGATATTTAAAATTAAAATGAATGACTTAGGAGTTATTGTTAGAAATAAGACTAGATTGGTGGCTAAGGGATATAATCAAATTGAAGGAATTAATTTTGAGGAGACTTTTTCCCTTGTAACAAGACTTGAAGTAATTAAGGTTTTATTAGACTTTGTCTATTTTAGAGGATTTAAATTATTTCAAATGAATGTTAAAAATGTATTTTTGAATGGGGTGATTAAAGAGGATGTTTAGGTTAAATAACGTCTAGGTTTTAAAAGTTCTAAATTCCCTAATCATGTGTATAAATTGAACAAGACATTATATTATTTGAAACATGCTCCTAGGGCTTGGTATGAGAGGTTAACCACTTTTCTATTAGAGATATCTTTTATGAAAGGATGTGTGGACACCACTATTATTTTGAAGAAATTAGGAGATGATATCATTTTTGGATTTATGTTGATGATATCATTTTTGGATTTATAAATAAAATTTTTTATGATGATTTTTCAAAAATAATGAGTAGTGAATTTGAAATGAGCTTAATAAGAGATTTAAGTTATATTCTTAGTTTTAGTCTTAAGAAAATTGAGGAGGGAATACTTCTTAGGCAGTCAAAGTATATTAAGGACATCCTCAAGAAGTATGAAATGGATAATGCTAAACTAGTAAGTTTACCAATGGGTTCACAAGTTCAGTTGGATAAGGACCCAAAGAGAAGATTTATTTATCAAAATAAATTTAGAGGAATTATTAGATCTTTGCTTTATTTAACAGCTAGCAGACCAGATATTATGTTTAGTATTTATTTGTGTGCTAGACTTCAATCAGAACCAAAAGAATCACATTTGATAGTAGTAAAAAGAATTTTGAGATATCTTTTGGAAACTTAGAACTTAGGGATTTGGTATCCTAAGTACAGCTCTTCATTTAAAATTGTTGGATATTCAGGTTCACACTTTGTAGGTTATAGGGTTGATTATAAGAGTACATATAGAACTTGTCAATTTATAGGAAATTATTTAGTTTCTTGGTCTAGTAAAAAATATAATTTTGCAGCCCTATCTACTACTAAAGTTGAATACTTTGCCTTAGGAAGTTGTGTGGCAAGAGTTCTTTGGTTAAAATAATAATTATTTAATTTAGGATTTACAATAGACACTATCCCAATTTATTGTAATAACATTAATGCAAATTATATTTTAAAGAATCCTATTCAACATTCTAGAACCAAACATATAAACATAAGACATCATTTTATTAGGGATCATGTAGCCAATGGAGAAATTGAATTGAATCATGTTTCAACTAAAAATCAACTTGATGACATTTTTTATAAAACCACTAGCCTTTGATACTTTTAGTACATTAAGAACAAGGTTAGGTGTGATTGATCTTTATGCTTAGATAAAATCTTCTGTAAACTTGATATGTTTTTATGTGTGTTTATTTTTATTTTTATTTTGTTTAGTTTTTTGTTTTCTTTTAAGTGTTTTTTAAATTAGACATTTTTCACTTGTGCTAGCTGATTGAATTTGAGAAATTTTCCTATATTTTATTTTCTAAGTGCTTTATTCATACTGTACAAAATTATTTTTGTACAGTAAAAATTCAGTAACAATTCAATCGTTGTTCTGAAGTGAATGCATAAAAATTTAATTTTTTTATATAGATCATACTGTACGATAATGTCCTTATTCTATGTGATATGTATGCATTCATCTGTATGCATGAAGATGATTATCTGGGTAGACTCAGTTGTTATAACTGATCGTATATATGAACAAAAATTTTGTCTGTTTGATCTGAGTGTCATTTTCTGTAGGGGATGAACATAACCATCATTAAAATGATCTTAATTAATTGATCATCTTGGATGAACACATATTCGTCTGTACGATCATATGGTCAAAAAGTCTGTATGAAAGAATGTCTTGTATATTGTGTGTTTATAAGAAGTCATTTTGTTTTGGATATTATCATTCATCCATACAAAAATTATTTCATCTCGTAGAATCCAAAAATCATACGGACGAATTCATTTTTGTACTATACGAAGGGTCATTTTTCTTTAAATAGGAGGGTTTTAGAATTCATTTTCATTCACTTCCAAATCCTCCTTGAATCCTTCTAGAGGAATCAACCTAAGAATTGCAAGTTCTAGCAAGCGTTCTAGAGTTACTAAGGGATCGTCATCCAGGAGTGGAGATGATAACTTTCTGTCTAGAGATAATGAGGATTCCTACTATAGGTATATAGCCTCTAAAATAACTCCTTCAAGACTTTTGATTTAAGATGATATCATCTTTTTAGTTACGCCTCTATTTACTTCAACCCAGTTCTCCTTCATTATGACTTTAATTTATACTTATCATATAGAGACCTTTTACTATTTCCTTGCAAATATGAGATTTAATAAGGATGAGAGTAGGATAACATTATTTGTCAAAAAGAAACAGGTGGAAATCACTAAAGAAGATCTATAATTCATTCTTCATTTAAGAACTCATGGGACTAGAGCCCACACATTAACCTCTAAATTCGATTACGACTTGTCTGAGATAAGTAAAACTCTTAGAGGTGTAACTCAAATTGTTCACTTGGCTAGAGACTACACTTTAAATCAAAATGCCAGGATCATCCAGCATGTCTTAAGGATTTCAATCATTCCTAAGGCTGGTGATCGCATAAACATTATTCATCTTTTATCCACCATTACCTATTTGATGATGATTGGACAACCAATTGATGAGGCCCAACTCATTTTGGATTACATTAATAACCTATATGAAATTGGATTTCCTTCTCATAAGAGAAAGAAAAATATTGCTCTAGGATATTTAGTGACCTACATTTTTGAAAAGAAGTACAACATTATTCATCCTAATCCTCCCACTAAAATTCCAATATTCTTCACCGATGCCTCTTTTCGATCTCTTTTTGGGAGGAATGTGAATTCAAGTGAGGATATTGAGGGAGAAGAGGAGCACCTGCACCTGCTCATGGACCTAATAAGAACTCTTTCAGGAGATGGTCCAGTGATTTGATCATATGGAGAGTCAGTTTGATCAATATTTTGATCAAATTCATACTCATTTAAATTAGTAGGATTCATAATACCAATAAGATATGGGGTTGATCCGAGATCAATTTGACTCGGTGAATATGAATATAACTATGATGAATAACTATTTCTCAATCTTCAACCAGCCTCCTCCTCCAGATCAAGGTCCTTCAGAGTTTTAGTTCTATTTCTTTATAGTTTCTTTTGTCAGTCCTTTCCTGATGATGTGATGATGTATGTGCCTTATTTCTTTATGTAGTACTTATTTTGTGTTTAGATTTGTGTTGATGTTATGTTGTTTAGAAGTTATGTTTATTGATATCAATGGCTTTATTATATCCGATCTTTTTGATATCAATAAAAATGTCATGTTTAGTTTAGTTGTTTTTGTTACTTTTTTGAAATGTAAGTTTGCCTATATGAAAATCCTATTTTAATTGATTTAAAAAGTGGTTCGCAAAATAAAAGAGACACAAATTTAACCCAAATAGAAAAAGATATACAAAGTGTGTCACAAATATTTGTAAAGATGTACAATGTCGCCAATTGAGTATGTTCTTTTCACTATCGTTTAATCTTTAATTTAAATCAATCTAATTTTCAATTATATTTTATATTGAAAATTGAAATTAACTAATCCTCATTTCGATACTTTTGCAATAATCATCCTTATTTAATTGTCTAGAATATTTCATGACCTTGGTAAATTTTTCTTATCTAAGTTGTTCCTTAATTTAAACTTTTTGAATATTTCTTTTTCATCTTATGTAATTAACTTTCTTATTGCAATTATATTTCAATCTCTTTCAAGATCAATTATTATGGTTTCTCTTTTGACATCTTTCATTTCATCATTCTTATTCCGTTTTTGTTGTTGTCAAAAGGGGGATTAATATTATTTTATGTTTTGTGTTTGTGTTTGTTGTTTTATGTTTTGTGTTTATATTTGTGTTTTTTTGTGTTTTTTTATTATTTATGTTTTATATGTCATAAAAATAAAAAAAATATATGTATATTTTGGTGTGCTTTTCATGGAATTTCCCTATATTCACATGTTTATTCTTTTAGGGGGAGCTAAGGAGAAATTTAGGGTATACATGTTAACTCAAACAATAATTATTTTATCATCATAAAAAAGGGGGAGATTGTTAAGATAGTTGTAACTTAATTTTTTGATTGTTGATATTCTTGCAACATGTATGTTTTTGATGATTCCAAATATTATTATTTTAATTATAACTTCTCCTAACATATTTTGGATGTTTTTTATTATTTATGTGTATTAATATTTCAGGAAAATCATTCTTTAGATTATTGAAGATTTTAAATCAGATTAGAGTAGGGTTCATTATAAATGAAGTCTGTATTTTTTTATTTTATTAAGTCTGAGAGAGTGTGATTGTAATTGAGTAATAGTGTACACACATACTGGAGGAGTGTTTAAATTTGTAATTTTTTAAAACTAATCATACTATACAAATTCATTTTGTATGAGATAATTTGTTCAATTATTTTCCCCTACGAGCAGCCAAACAAATCGCAGGTAGAAAATTTTTCTAAGTATGGATCATATTGTACAATGTTGTGTTCGTATGTACGCGATCTAGAGTATGAATTAAACGGGTCTCTTTTTATTCTGATGAATATAAAGTTTTTCTCAATTGTTTGTACGGTATGATGTTGTGTTCGTACGTACGCCATCTAGAGTATGAATTAGATGGATCCATTTTTGTCCTGATGAATTCAATTTTTTTTGAACTATTTGTACAGTATGATGTCATCTTCATACAGATGCAGTGTAGAGTACAAAAATGTGGTGTCTTTCTTCATCCAGACGAAGAGGAAAAATTTTCTAACTATTCATATAATTTGAACTTGGTTTCTACTAGATGATCATTGTGTATGAAATCATTTCATATAAATTCATAAAAGGTTTTGTTGCGGATCTATTTTCATGGATTATGATTTTGATGATAGCAAACACTCTTATTGCAAACACTCTTATTATGTTTTTGATGATATGTTCTCAATGACTGCCTTATCTACTGACATTTCAGGTCCACACGATCAGACTGCAATTTGGAACCAACTCAAGATTGGGTAGACTAGGTCTGAGTCAGTTTGTACCCTTTTTCTTTTCTTGAGTCTATTGTATTTGGTGTGGCTCCTGATGATTTGTAACTTGGAAGATTCTCTGACTATTCCCTAAAGTTTATTGTTTTTGGTAACATCGTTCGGGATGATATTTATATCGTCATGGACGATCAGTTCAAAAGCAGAAACCCTGATTAGGGCATCCTCATTGAAGTAGCCGTCATTTTGTAAAAACATCGTCCTGGATGATTTTGTATCGACTAGGACGATAGGCTCAAAATAGAAAGAATTTTCCACCAGATCTATTTAGGAATTACTTATTTTTGGACATCGTCCAGGGGATCATCCGGGACTATAAAATATCGTCCTGGATGATCCAGGACATTTTTTCCAAAATTAATCTGGCATTTAAGGAAAGTAATTATGATTTAATTGGACGATCGCAGGATCGTCTGGGCTGATACACTGGATGATTGGACATTAGATAGCTCTTTTTCAGGGCGATGTCAGGACGATATTCCATGATTTATACTGATCTTCCTGGATGATATATTATCATCTTGGACGATAAGAACAAATTTCTTCTGATCGTCTCAGATCATCCCGGCTGATTGGGCTTAAATTGTACTAATCGTACAGGACGATATTTATATCATCCTGGACAATAAAGTCAGCAACTTGCATTAATGAGCTCGTTTTGACATCTTCTATTTAAGGGAGTGTGGAGGGGGATTCCATACGGTTGCTCTGGCAGGATTGCACCTTAATACCGTTGGATTCAAGGCTTATCTTGAGGGAAGTTCATCAAAGAAGAAGATCTCTTTGGTGTCAAAGGACCTGGCGACTCCGCCGTATCGGGGAAGGTTGAAGTGATTTTGTAAGGGCTTCTCTGCCTAGCTGTGGGGTGAAAGGAGAGACACTTAGTTTAGTGCAATACTTGGAGGGTGTCTCCAAGGAGTGGACGTAGGTCTAGGTTTGACCGAACCACTATAAATCTGGTGTGCTTTTTCCTTTATTACTTCCGCATTAATTTCCGCTTCTTTGATTTCTTTGTGGTGATATTGGTATTAGTTTGTATTTTGATTGAAAAATTCTTTTTACCAATTCATCTCTCTTTTATTTAGCCTTGGGCCAGTTCTTAAGGGCCTAACATCCCTAACAAACTTTCAGGCTCATACACAATAATTTTGAACTATTTATACGTATGAACTTACGATCATACACGCTCAAAATGGAAATTTTAAGTTTTTTGGATAGTTTTTTTATGACTTTCATATAAAAGATCCTTTAGAACTGATATGAAAGAGTTCTTCTTTGTGATTTTTTCAAGAGCAAATGAAAGAGTTTATTTGGGAGAGTGTTTAAGAGAGATTTCTTGTAAGAGAAGTGTGAAGAGTTCACAAGGTTATTCAAAGGTAATGATCTCTTTATATACTTGGTCACAACTCATCTTTTCTTCTTTCTAGTTGCTCGAGAGGTCTTTGAAGAAGACAATGGTACTCTATCGACACTTAGAGGGTGTGAATAGATGATAGTACTCTACTGACAATTAGAGGCTGTGAACAGACGATGGTACTCTGCTGATACTTGGAGAGTGTGAAAGGACGATGGTACTCTACTACACTAGGGATAGGTGGAAGAGAGGGAATTTGTAAATGCTTCTCCACCTTGCTGTTGGTGTTAAATGAGAGTCACTTTTGATAATAGTGTAATACCTGAAGAGGGAGTCTTCAAGGAGTGGATGTATGTTGTGTTTGATCAAACCACTATAAATCTTTATGTTATTTTATTTTTTGCATTTTTTTATTTTTCCACAATTCTTTTATTGTGGTTAAAAAGCTCATTTCAAAAGATAATCAAAGTTGGAAAATTATTAAAATGGTTTTTTATTAAAAATCCAAGAGAATTTATTTAAATTACCAATTCACCTCCCTCTTGGTTAGCCTTGGGATATTAGCTTAGGTTTAACAACCTATACAGAATCAACAAGTGGTATCAAAGATTTGTTTCAAAACTATAAGTTTTGAAAACTTTTTGAAAATGTATGCTTTTGAAAACTGAAACACACCTGAAGGGTATTCAATCACTAGACCTCCATTATTTGATAATATCTATTTCAATTTTTGGAAAACATGCATGTCTAAATTTCTTCAGTAGCTTGATTATCACATGTAGATTTTAGTTCAAGAAGGGTATACTAGGCCAACTAGATTTGTAGATGGCATTAGAGTTGAAACACCATTTACTGAGTGGACTGTACAAGAATATGACTTAGCATAATTAAATGCTAAATACTTAAATAGTTTCTTTTGTGCACTTAAAATAGAAGATTAAATATGAATTTCTACTTATAAAAGTAGAAAGGACATTTGGGTTAGCCTTTGTATTATATATGAATGGACTATTGAGGTAAAGTAATCTAGATTAAATATATTATTATATAATTATGAATTATTTCACATGAAACCCAATGAATCCATATCTGACATGTACACAAGATTCACTCAAATAGTCACTTCTTTGCATGTATTAGGTAGGGAACTAAAAAAAATGCTAAAATGGTTAACAAAATTCTTCATTATTTTCCTACTACATATGATGCTAAAATAATTGCCATTATAGAGTCTAAGGACTTAAATGTTTATTCTATTGATAATCTTCTTGGATCACTAATTACTTACGAGCAAGGAGAGAGTCAAAGGAAGATTGATACAGGATAACAATGAAAGGAGAAGAATATAGCACTAAAAGTGGATGACTTGAAGAGTGATCAATCACAACTTAAGGATGATGACAACATTACCTTGATTACAAAGAAATTCAAAAAATTTCTAAAGAATAAGCAAAGGTGACTCCAATAGTGGAATAGAGGTAAGTTCCACAAAAATGTTAAGGTTATAATGATGTTATTTTCTATGAATGCAAGAAACCTGGACATGTAAAATCATATTGACCCATTCTCAAAGTCACTCCTAGTAAGGAGAAGGTGGAGGAGAAAGTGAATGTGAGAAAGGACAAGAAGAAATTTCAATGAGCTTTTTGGGCGAACTCAACTTCGGATTCGTCAAAAATAGAAATGAAAGAGGAAGTCACCAACCTATGTTTAATGGCCGATAACTTTAATCTGTCAGATCAAGAAGAGGTTTGTGACTTAACCTATGATAAATTTTTTGAAGTTTCTGAAAGAATACATGCTGCATATAAAAAACTAAAGAAATACATGCTAGATTAAAATTAGAATTGCAAGAATTATAAAAGGAGCATGAAACCCTTAGGAAAGATCATGAATAGATAGAAAATAACCACATGAGCTTACTTGAAGAATTTGATGATTTGAATAAGCATAATGAATTACTGAAATCATCCTACACTAAATTGAAAAAAGAATTTAAAAATTTTAGGGATGAATTTGAGAATAGAGAGCATTATCTAAAATATGATAACATTGTGTTAGAAGATGCAAACTCATTTATTAGAGTGACAATGAAAGCTCTTGAAGAAAATAAGATACCACGTACACTTGAAGATTTTACTAATCCTATTTTAAGGTCAAAAATCTTAAAACCCAGGAAGAGTCAAATTTACTATCGAAGATTAAAAAACACTTTTCATGGAGTTAAGTGCTTTACTTATGGGATGACTGGACAAATATCACACACTTGTACATTACATAAAAAAACTTATTTAGTATGGAGACCAAAGATGCATAAACTAAGTCATATTATACATGCATCTAGTTTTAATTTACTAAAAGGAGAACCCAAACTTGTTTGCATTCCCAAGTATAACGTTTGATTATTTTACAAAAATGCTCTCATACAAGACCTTGTGAGAGCATTTGGTATATAGACAGCGGTTCCTCAAAGCATATGACTGGAGACACTATACAATTCATATTGGTGGAAGCTAGGAATAGAGGCAAGGTTACACTAGGAGATAATACCACAAGAAAAGTGGTTGCCACAGGTATGATCAAAAACTTAAATAATTTTTTCATTGAGAATGTATTACTTGTAGAAGACTTAAAGCATAATTTGTTAAGTATAAGTAAGCTATGTGACAAAAGGTATAATGTTAAATTTTTTCCACTAGATATATATTAAGCCTAAATAAAAATGATGTATTGCATGAAATCAAGGTAAGCAATATTTATATATTAGATTTGAACTATATTAAAACTCCTAATGCTTTTTGTTTAAAAATAATTTATGATGAATCATGGTTATGACATAGGAGACTTTGTCACGCTAGCATGCAAAACCTAAAGAAATTACCCAAAAGGAATTGGTTAGAGGTATACCAAAACTAAACTTTATTAAAGATCACCTTTGTGATGCATGTCAACTAGAAAAAAATGTGAAGTCCTTATTTCATTCCAATAAGGATCTTATAACTAGTTAACCAATGAAGATTATACATATGGATCTTTTTGGACTAGTTAGCACTATAAGTCTAGGAGGGAAGGTATACAGATTTGTGATTGTTGATGATTTCTGAAGATTCATATTGATTAAATTTTTATTTCATAAGATCAAATTATTTGAGGAGTTTAGAGATTTTTTAACTTGGATTCAGAAGAAACTAGGTTGTGAAATATTAAATATTCAAAGTGATCACGGAGGTGAATTTCAAAATGATAAATTTGAGGATTTTTGTAAATAATTTATTTTTATTTCCCAAATTGAGGAAAGAAATTTTGTTGAAAATTTGGATAAAGGAAAACCCATTACCTTTATTTAACTGAAAATTTGGATAAAGAAAACCCATTGCCTAGAGATTTGAAATTTTCTAAAAATAACACTAAGAAATTGATTTTAGGTGAATCTAGTGAGGGTGTTAGGACTAGGCATTGACTTAGCAAAGAAGTCAATCATTCAGCCTTTATTTTAATTTTAAAAACCATAAATATAAATCAAGCACTTTTGAATGATTTTTGAATTTTGGCTATGCAAGAAGAATTAAATCAATTTGTAAGTAAGGATGTTTGGAAATTGATTGCAAAGCCAAAGGATCAAAGTGTAGTTGGAACTAAGTGTGTATTTAAAAGATAAAATGAATGACTAAGGAATTGTTGTTAGAAATCACGCTAGATTGGTGGCTAAGGGGTATAATTAAATTGAAGGAATTAATTTTGAGAAGACTTTTGCCCATGTTGTAAGACTTGAAGAAATTAGAGTTTTATTAGCCTTTGCCTATTTAGAGGATTTAAATTATTTTAAATGAATGTTAAAAATGCCTTTTTGAATTGGGTGATTCAAGAGGATGTTTATGTTGAAAAACCTCTAGATTTTGAAAGTTATAAATTTTCTAATCATATGTATAAATTGAAAAAGGCTTTGTATGGTTTGAAAGAGGCACCTAGGACTTGGTATGACAGGTTAAGCACTTTTCTATTAGAGATATCTTTTTTAAAAGGAAGTGTGGACACAACTCTCTTTTTAAAGAAATAAGGAGATGATATACTTATTGTTCAAATTTATATTGATTATATCATTTTTGGATCTACAAAAAAATCTTTGTGATTAGTTTTTAAAAATAATGTGTAGTGAATTTGAAATGAGCTTAATGGGAGATTTAATTTGTTTTCTTGGTTTTAGCATTAAAAAAATTGAGGAGGGAATTTCTTAATCAGTAAAAGTATGTTAAGGACATCCTCAAGAAGTATGAAATGAACATCCTCAAGAAGTATGAAATGGATAATGGTAAACTAGTAAGAACACTATTGACTTCCTCAGTTTAGTTGGATAAGAATCCAATAAGAAAATCTATTGATCAAAAGAAATTTAGAGGAATTATTATATCTTTACTTTATTTGACAGCTAGCAGACCATATATTATATTTAGTGTTTGTTTGTGTGGTAGATTTCAATCAGATCCATAAGAATCACATTTGACAATAATAAAAAGAATTTTGAGATATCATTTTGAAACATAGAACTTAGGGATTTTGTATCCTTAGTACAGCTCTAAATTTAAAATTATTAGTTATTCAGATTCAGACTTTTGAGCTTGTAGGGTTGATTTTAAGAGTACATATGGAATTTATCAATTTATAGGAAATTCTTTAGTTTCTTGGTCCAGTAAAAAATAGAATTTTGTAGCCCAACCTACTGCTAAAGTTGAATATATTGCCTTAGGAAGTTGTGTGGCAAAAGTTCTTTGGTTGAAATAACAGTTGACTAATTTAGGATTTAAAATAGGCACTATCCCAATTTATTGTGATAACACTGGTGCAATTTGTATTTCAAAGAATGCTATTCAACATTCAAGAACAACATGTAGACATAATGCATCATTTCATTTGAGATCATAAAGCTAAAGGAGAAATTGAACTGAATAATATTTCAACTAAAATTTAACTTGCAGATATTTTCATAAAACTACTAGCCAATGATACTCTTATCTCATTAAGAATAAGGTTATGTGTGATTAATCTTAATACTTAGATAAAATCTTCTGCAAATTTGATATGTTTTTATGTGTATTTGTTTTTGTTTTTGTGTTTATTTTTGTTTTGTTTGTTTTTTTTTTGAGTGTTTTTCAAATTAGACATTTGTCACTTATGTGGTTCATTGAATTTGAGAAATTTTTTTGGATTTTATTTTCTAGGTGTTTTATTCATACTGTACGAAATTATTTTCATATAATATGAATTGAGTAGCAATTTAATCATTGTTTTGGAGTGATTATGTAAAAATTGTTTTTTTTACATAGATCATATTGTACGATAATGTCATCATCCCGTATGATTTGTATACATTTGTTTGCACGCATGAAGATGGTTATCTAGGTAGACTCAGTTATTATAATGGATCGTACGTACGAATAAAAATTTTGTCTGTACAATCTACGTGTCATTTTCTGTGGGAGATGAACCCAACTGTCATTAAAATGATCTAAAATAACTGATCATCTCGGACAAACATATGTTCGTCTATATGATTGTATGGTAAAAAATTATATATGAAAGGATGCCAGATAAATTTTGTGTTTACAAAAAGTCATTTTGTTTTTGATGTTATCATTTGTCCATATAAAAATTGTTTTGTCCAGTACGATCTCAAAATCATACGTACAAATTCATTTTCATACTATACGAAGGGTCATTTTTCTTTAAATAGGAGGGCTTTAGAATTCATTTTCATTCACTTCCAAATCCTCCTTGAATCATTGTAGAGGTATCAACCTAAGAATGATAAGTTCTAGCAAGCATTCTAGAGTTACTAAGGGATCATCATCTAAGAGTAGAGATGACTACTTTCTATCTAGAGATAATGAGGATTCCTACTATAGGTATATAACCTATAAAATCACTCCTTCAAGACTTCTGATTTAAGATGATATCCACTTTTCAATTATGCCTCTATTTGCTTTAACCCAGTTTTTGCTTTAACCCAGTTCTCCTTCATTCTGACTTTGATCTATGCTTGTCATAGAGAGACCTTTTACTATTTCCTTGCAAATATGAGATTCAGTGAGGATAAGAGTAGGATAACATCATTTGTCAAAAAGTAACGAGTGGAAATCACTAAAGAAGATTTAGGAACCTTTCCTCATTAAAGAACTCATGGGACTAGAGCACACACATTAACCTCTAAATTTGATTATGATTGGTCTAAGATAAACAAACTCTTGGAGGTGTAACTCAAATTGGTCACTTAGCTAGAGTTTACACTTTAAATCAAAATTCTAGGATAATCCAGCATGTCTTAAGGACTTCAAATATTCCTAAGGCTGGTGATCGCATAAACATTACTCCTCTTCTATCCACCATTACCTATTTGATCATGACTAGAAAACTAATTGATGAGGATGAACTAACTTTTGATTACATTCATAACCTTTCTAAAATTGGGTTTCCTTCTCATAAGAGGAAGAAAAAAATTGCTCTAGAACATTTAGTGACCAACATTTTAGAAAATAAGTACAATATTATTCATCCTAATCCTCCCACTGAAATGCTAATATTCTTCACCAATGCCGCTTTTTGATCTCTTTTTGGGAGGAATGAGAATTCAAGTAAGGATACTAAGGGAGAAGAGGGAGCACCTATACATGCTCAGGGACCTGATCAGAACTACTTTTAGCAGATGGTCCAATAATTTGATAAGAGGGAGAGTCATTTTGATCAAATTTAGACTCATTTAATTCAACAGGATGCACATTACCAATAAATATAGGATGGATCTGAGGTTAGTTTGACTCGGTGAACATGAATATAGCTATGTTGAATAGCTATTCCTTAATCTTCAACCAGCCTCCTCCAGATCAGGGTCCTTCAGAGTTTTTGTTGTATTTCTTTGTAGTTGCTTTTGCCAATCCTTTCCTGATGATGTGATGATGTATGTGTTTATTTCTTTCTTTAGTATTTATTTCGCTGTTTAGATTTGTGTTGATGTTATGTTGTTTAGAAGTTTTGTTTATTGATATCAATGGCTTTAAGGTATCCGATCTTTTTGATATCAATAAAATGTCATGTTTTGTTTAGTTATTTTTATTCCTTGTTTGGAATGTGAGTTTGCCTATAAGAAAATCCTATTTTAATTGACCTAAAAAGTGTTATAAATTAACTTGCATTACAGAATTAATTTCACTATGAAATCTAAGTTTAAAAAAATTTAAATTAACTTATAACTCGATCAAGTTAAGGATATCAATCTCATGTTTTTTTAGGTAAACATAATTTGAATATTATTATTGAAATTTTGATGTCTTATTATTTTTTATTTCTTTTTTTAGTATAATTATTTTTGTAATTAGAGAGATATTTGATTTTTTAGATTATTGATTTTAGAAAGACTAAATAAGAAAAAGGGATTCTATTAAAAATAAATGTATGAAAGTGTACTAAAGGCACTTGTAAGTTTGTTTGGGATGTTAAGCCCTTATGAACTAGTCCCAAGGCTAACCAAGAGGGGGGGAGGGTGAATTGGTATTTTTAAAATCTTTCAATCAAATCACGAACTTAAACAAAAAAATAAACCACCATAAAGAAAATGAAAGTGTGGAAATTAAATGCAAAAAAAATAAATAAAGGAAAAAACTCCCCAGATTTAGAGTGGTTCGGTCAAACCTTGACTTACGTCCACTCCTCGGAGGCACCCTCCAAGTATTGCACTAAACTCAATGTCTCTCCTATAGCCCCCACAGCTAGGCGGAGAAGCCCTTACAAAATCACTTTCACCTTCCCCGGTGCGACGGAGTAGCCTGGCCCTTTGACACTAAAGAGATCTTCTTCTTCACAAAACTTCCCTCAAGACGAGCTTTGAATCCGATGGTACTAAGGTGTAAGCTCGCTGGAACAGCCTTGTGGAACCCCCTCCACACTCCCTTGAAACCCTCTCTAAGGATCTTCTCCCTCTCTCAAACTCTACCCATTCCTCTCTCCCTTTCAAGCTCTCTCTTCAAGTTTCCTCACGAAGAATGAAGCTTCAAATGGCTGTCAAAGATGTTATTCATGAGAAAGTAAGAGGTCTTTAAATAGATTTTCAAAACCAACATTATCATCTAGGATGATTGCCAGATCGTCCCATACGATATGCATAAAAAGAGGGCTTAAAGAAACCCTAAAAACTTAATTTTGGTGCCAAATATCATCCAGGACGATTGCATGATCATCCCATATGATGTGCTTAAAAAGAGGGCTTTAGAAAACCCTAAAAAGTCAATTTTGACTCCCAAAATTATCCTGGACGTTTACAGGATTGTCCAGTACAATGTGCAAAATTTGACCTGATAGTCCTAGACGATATTTGGATAGTCCTGGACGATTAGTACAAAAATGTACAGATCATCTAGGACGATATTGTGGATCATCCAGGATGATTAGTAGAAAAATTATGGTATTTTGGCTTGGATGATTTAGAAAAATCAAGTATGTCAGCAAACATCGTCCTATACGATATACAGATCGTCTAAGACGATCGGATTGAAAAAATTAACCATAATTAATCCCCTAATCACAACATCAATTTTGACATGATTTGTATTGATCATCTTGGATGATCCAGATCATCTGGGATGATTAGAACAAAAATTAAATCTTAAAATCATGCCTAAATTAGCATTGGCAGCTATTTTTCAAGATCATAAAGGATCGTCCTAGACGATTCAAAATCATCCAGTACGATTAGTTCAAAACTTGATATTCTGGATTTGACTAGATCTCACTCCCTTGAGTGTGTGTGTGTGCATTGTCACCAAGCAAGCATACACTCTTATAAGACTTGACTCAAGAAATCAAAATTACATCAATAAATATTACACCCTTTTACAACATAACGATATTCAACCCAATCTTGAGCTCTGATTTTTTGTTTGGGTTTGCATGGTATTCCTGAAGTGTTAGTATACACATAAATAAACATATTTTGACAATATAAGTAGACAATAGAAAGTTATCCATAATATTGGTTATCATAAGAAATATAAACTCATAAGCTCGAGTTACAACAATGTACAGTGTGTATAAAAATCAAAAGAATGCGCAATAGTTCTTTTTTTTTTTTTGAGAAAATGCAAATTGCATTAATTAAAAGGAAAGCTATTACAAACTAGAAATGAAGGAATCTAGTAGCTATACTTTCAAACTTGCGAAAGGAAGCTTTATTAAAAGTAAATTAAGAATAATAAGAATATTTGAAAGATGTGGAATTTCATTAAGAAAATAAGGTCCTCTACTCCTTATTTTAAACCAATTGGGGTGGAGAGGATACCAAGAATTAAATAACCAAAAAGGTTCATTAGTATCCTAGAGTTCCCAATTAAGTAAAAAATATGGAATAGATAGATTCTTAAAATTCAATATTCTATCCCCATCTTTCAAATACCCACTTATGCTTAATTTAAAACAAAAATAACAATTACCATAACAACTAATAAAAGTAAAAAGCATAAATTAAACTCTAGAATCTTCAAGCTTTCATGACTTCTGGATTTCCACATCAGCCGTCTTCAAACAAGCCAAACTTTGACCTTCAAGACTGCCATCTTTATATTCTATAGTCTTATCAAGAATAAGCTTCTTATTAAAGACTATACTAACAGTTGAATGACTAATCACATCCATCCAGATGTGTCCAAACTCCTCCTTATGAATCATTCAGTCTTTTTTATGAGATGAATGGTGAAGTACCACCAACACTTTCACCATATATTCCAGATTTCTTCCCTCTAATCTTGCCTTTGATAGGCCGAATGAATTTATTTCTTTACTTGATTTCTTTTTATGCTGAACTGATTTAGATGGCAATTGAAATTTCCCTTCCTCAATCAAGCATTCCTTCTCATTACCATTCTCTGTAACAAGAAAGGATTTGAACTCAGCTAATTTTTATTTTTCAGATTCTGGATCTTCAATAACCATACAAATCGGATCATCCCCAACATTGTTTTCATTGGTAGCTTGTAAAATCCCATTCTCTGTGAACTCACCTTGATGAATACCATCACTTACTTCAGTTGGATCATCATTTGTTACTGGATTCTGTACAAACTCTCCTTCTTCAAGTATATTAACATCTGAAACATTCAAACCGAGACTTTCATTATTTCTATCTACAGAATTCACATGTTCAAGAACTGATTTGCTAGACTTCTCTGTTTTCATTCTTGTATCAAATTCCAAATCATGAGACAACCCAATGAATTTATTACTAGTTCCCGTATAAGAAGGAAGAACTGCAGCAATCTAATTTTGTTTTTGGAACTTATTCATTCTTTTATTCTAAAATTTTATATGTATCCAAGGTCCATATGCATTAGAAAGAGAACTATCCATTTCTTTTGATCCCAAACCTTTATCCCCAACTTCCAGTACTTCCTTGTGTAGTTTTCTTTGATCTTCTTTCAGAGCATCCCAGCACTATTCAATTTTATGGCCTATTTTACAACAATTGAAGCACAAGGATGATATTTTCTCATACTCTATTTCTTGAAAAAACTTGCCATAAAAACCATCAATCCAAACTCCATTAATTAATTTGGAATCTAGATTGATTCTAAGACAAGCTCTTGCAAACTCACGTCTTCCCCATTTAAACATTTTACCATCTAATAACAAAGGAACTCCAATCTTTGAAACAATCATTGTCACATTAACCTCGTCCCAACAATGTAAAGGCAAGTGAGGTAACCGAATCCAAATTGGTGAGGATAAACCTTTTAATGAAGTTGGTGAAAATTGAGGTGTCGATTTATCCATCCCTATTATATGTCCTCCTACAAACCAAGGACCTCCACTTAGAACTTCATCCATTATTTGAGAAGAAGGGAAGGAACACAAAATCTAGACTAGACCCAATGAGGTGAGATGAAAGGATCCAAATCTATTCCATTGTCTTTTCAACTCAATACTACAAATAGAAAATGGAATACCTATCCCAAATACTTTCACCATAAGCGATTTTTGAAGGAGTTTAATATTCTCACATACCTTATCCATATTCAGCTTAACAACATTTGAATCTGCCTCTTCTTCAGGAGCAGGATCTATATTCTTCACTTTAATATGATTGGTCTTAAACCAATCATTCACCAATCCAAATTCCCTATTGTCAATGTTTGGTATAACCTTACTTTCCTTCCCCATTTGCAATTCTTCATCAACATTCAACCCTTTATCATTTGAATTCAAATTTAAAAGATCCTATTTTTCAGCCTCATTTTCAGGGACAGAAAAATTTGAAAATCTGCTGACCTTTAGATTGAAACCAATGGATGAAGATGCCTCCAAATTGTTTGCCATTTAAGTAGAAAAGTTCTTGGACTAAGATGAAAGAATGGCTGATTCATTTTCCTCAAGTGATTTAGTTGAAACTTTTCCCTTACCCTGCACCAAAGGTGATTCCTTTGATTTGAATCCAATTGACGAAGAAGTATCTGGATTAAACGCAACTCCAGAAAACATATTCTTGATTAGCGAAGATGGAGGCATTAGACTCATTGCCTCTTTTCCCTTGCCCAGCACCGAAATAACATTCAATCTCGGAGGAAGATGACCTTCGTTAATCACCAAAAACCGATTTTTACACTCAAGATCATGATTTGAAAAACTACCTTTTGCATCCAATGACATTGAACGCACGACAGTTGATGAGGTTGAGGTATTCTGGTCATCCAAGGATGACTGACGACCCTCTACCACCATAGAAAAGCTTGGCGGAAAAACTCTGCGATGAAGTTTGAAAAAAAATTCTCCAAATTTAGTGGACACTCTCTCTCTCTTCAGCGATCTGATTCTGAGGTCGAATGCACAATAGTTCACGAAATGAAAAGAGGCACAAAATTAGCCCAAATAGAAAAAGATAGACAAAGTGTGTCACAAATATTTGAGAAGATATGCAATATCGCTAATTGAATATGTTCTTTCCTCTATCGTTTGTCTTTAATTCAAATCAATATAATTTTTAAGTATATTTTATATTGAAAATTGAAATTAATTAATCCTTATTTCATCACTTTTGCAAAAATCCTCCTTATTTAATTGCCAAGAATGCTTCATGACTTTGGTAAATTTTTCTTATCTAAGTTGTTGCTTAATTTAAACTTTTTGAATCTTTATTTTTCATCTTATGTAATTAACTTTGTTATTGCAATTATATTTGAATCTCTTTCAAGATCAATTATTATTATTTCTCATTTGACCTCTTTCATTTCAACGTTCTTATTCACTTTTTGTTGTTGTTAAATTGGGGAGTAATATTGTTTTGTGTTTTGTGTTGTTTTATGTTTTGTGTTTTGTATTGTTTTATGCTTTATGTTTGTGTTTGAGTTTTTGGTTTTTATTTTTTATGTTTTATTTTGTTATTTTTATTTTATATGTTTTTTTAATATATATATATATATATAATGCTCTTCATAGAATTTTCTTATATTCACATATTTATTATTTTAGTTGGAGCTAAGGAAAAATTTATGGTATACATGTTAACTCAAATAATAATTGTTTTTCCATCATAAAAAGGGGGAAGATTGTTGAGATAGTTTTAACTTAGTTTTTCAATTGTTGATATTCTTACAACATGTATGTTTTTGATGATTCCAAATATTATTGTTTAATTACTATTTCTCCTAACATATTTTGGATGTATTGTTTTATTGTTTGTGTGTACTAACATTTCAAAGAAATCATACTCTAGATTGTTGAAGACTTCAAATCATATCGATTAGGGTTCATTGTAAATGAAGTATGTATTTTTCATTTTATTAAGTCTGAGAGAGTATAATTGTAATTGAGTAACTATGCATAAACACACTAGGAGAGTATTTAAAATTGTAAAATTTTTAAAACTAATAGTACTGTACGAACTCATTTCGTACGGGATAATTTCTTCAATTATTTTCCCCTACGAGCAGCCAAACGAATAGTAGGTAGAAAATTTTTCTAAGTACAGATCATACTGTTAGATGTCGTGTTCATATGTACGCCATCGAAAGTACGAATTGGATGAGTTCCTTTCTGTCCCGACGAATACAAAGTTATTCTAAACTGTTAGTACAATACGATGTTGTGTTCGTATGTATGCCATCCAGAGTATGAATTGGATGGGTCCTTTTTCATCCCTATGAATTCAAAGTTTTTTTAAACTGTTCGTATGGTACTATGCCATCTTCATATAGACACCGTCTAGGGTACAAAAATGTGGGGTCCTTCTTCATGTCGATGAAGATGAAAAATTTTCTAACTCTTTGTACAATACGAATTAGGGTTGTATTGGATGATTTTGTGTATGAAGTCATTTCATACATATTCATAAAAGGTTTGTATGCAATAATTTTTGAACTGTTTGTATGTACGAACTTACGATTGCACTGTATGATCGTATACGCGCAAAATGGTAATTTTTAGTTTTTAAGATGATTTTTGGTGTCTTTCATATAAAAGGTCCTTTAAAACTGATGTGAAAAGAGTTATTCTTTGTGATATTTTAAGAGCAAGTGAAAGAGTGTATTTGGGAGAGTGTTTGAGAGAGATTTCTTGCAAGAGAAGTGTGAAGGGTTCACAAGGTTATTCAAATGTAAGGATCTATTTATGTATTTGATTACAACTCTTCTTTTTTTCTTTCTAGTTGCTCGAGAGAAGGTTTTGAAGAAGATGATGGTACTCTACTGACACTTGGACGGTGTGAACAATCGACAACACTCTACCGACACTTGGAGGGTGTGAACAGACAACGGTACTCTACCGACACTTGGAGAGTATGAAATGATGATGGTACTCTATTATACTGGAGATAGGTGGAAGAGAGGGAATTTGTAAAGGTTTCTCCACCTTGCTATGGGTTCTAAAGGAGAGTCACTTTTGGTAATAGTATAATACCTGAAGAGGGAGTCTTCACGGAGTGGATGTAGATCGTGTTTGACCGAACCACTATAATTCTTTGTGTTATTTTATTTTCTTCAATTTTATTTTTCTGTAATTTTGTTATTATGGTTAAAATGCTCATTTCAAAAGATAATCAAAGTTGGAAAGTTATTAAAATTATTTTCTATTAAAAATCCAAGAGAATTTTTTAAGTTACCAATTCACCCCCCTCTTAGTTAGCCTTAGGCAATAACTTAGGTTTAACAACCTATACAGAATCAACATATCCTCTATATCTAAAAATCTATGGATAAGGGTCCTAACTAAAAAATTGTTTAAAAATTTTAACTTAAATCAAAACATCAACCATCTCCTCATATTTAAAGTTTTAGATCAAAGCCATTTTTAAATCATTATAACTAAACTCAAATTATAACTTTAATAATTGTCCTAATCTTTATCTTTTTATACTGGGTCCATATCTAAAATCATTAAGAACATAAACATAAAAAAAGTTCTGCTTCGCTTCAGTTTAATCGTACTCTAGGGATTCAATAAACTTTACTTAGTTTATTCTTTAGATTCATATCTTTCCTAAAGGTTAGTGAATTTTTGAGTTGATATACAATTCTGGTCAATTATAGAAACATGGCTAAAAAGGTAATTTTCTCCTTCACCAACATTAGAGATTATTACTAGTACCAAAATCTATTCTAATATGTTAAAGGATGAATTGGAATTAATCAACCAATTCATAGGATCTTCTTTAGCTGCTACAATGTTTTGGAAATTAATAGAGCCGAATGTTCCAGTTATTGATTGGAACTGGTTGAAAAAGAATTAGCTGAATCCAAGAGTGGATTGCTTCTGGTGGAGGCTTTTGAAAGTAGCAATTCCATCTATAGATTATCTTATGAAAAGGAGATTGATTAATGGCAATCAATGTCCAAGAGGATGCAGTTTGATTGAAAATACAGAGCATGTCACTTCTAGGTGTTGCAAGATTTCAGAAGCATTGCCATTACTCAATCAATGGGGCTTTCAGATACAAAGGTTCAATTCTATATTGGAATTTGTTCAATTTCTGAAAAGGAATGCCAAAACAAATACTTTTTTATCTCATCTTTACTGCTCCTTGATTTTTTTCATATGGAAGAGTAGAAATTAATTAATTCATGATGGTAGTGAAATTGGACTGATAAATATTGTTTCCAATTCGATATGTTATGCATCTATCTCGACAAAATATGCTCTCTATTCGGACCATTGGAATGCTAACCAGCTCTCTAAGCTGAAATTTTTTTGGCATCCCCCTCCAACTGGATGGATCAAAATTAATATAGATGCGGCCTTAAATCAGTCATATGGAGCTGGTCTCGGCTGTGTTGTTAGAGACGACAGAGGAAGAATGCTTCTGGCCTTTGGCCATAAGTGTTTGCATTGGGATAGTGAATTTTTGGAATTATTGGCTTTTCGGTAAATTAAGACTATGATCAAAGAATGGATGCTTGATTATAAAGGCATTGTCATAGAAGGTGATAATTGGAACATTATCAATTACCTCAAGAAAACTGTTGATAGTCTGGGTTCTCCGAATCCTGAGGTGGTCTTTGAAGACATTTCTTTTCTTAAGGATTTTGGGAGTTTTTTAATTCTTTTTGCTTATAGAGATTGTAATAAATCAGCTCATCTTTGTGCTAATTTTGCCTTAGAGGGTGATTTTTTGTGGGAGAGTTTAAATAATGTTCCTCCTCCTTTCTTTTCTTTGGTGGAGGAAAGTGATAGGATTTCTATCACTGAATAGCTTGTACTAGCTTTTTCTTTTTAATGCTATTTCAATTTCTCAAAAAAATATTAACGTTAATGTGACTATCAACCTGGTCTCATCTATTGATGTTACTCTAATTTTATTTGATTAATGGATGATGTCCAATTCAAATTTTGTGGACCATAAACTTTGGTGGTCAACACTAAATTCATTCTTTCCATGTCTGCCAAAATTCTGCATACTGAGAACATAAGGGAAGATGGGTCTGTAGTTACCCCTATAGCTATTAAAGTATTTTGTTGACTAACTTTCATAAGGATATCTACTAATGAGAAGGGAAAGTCTATAGTATATGCTGAACTCCCTTATGTGGGTAAGTTTGAGATAGAGTCATCCACCACCACCACAGAGGACTAAATCTCAATGATGGAATAAGAATCATCATGTAAGGAATAAAGTTGAGAAAGTGAAAATGTTTGAAGAAAGTTGTTTCCTAAATGCTGTATTTGAGGAAGGTAAACTAAAGCTAGCTAAATTGGAACTTGAAGAGCTTGATATTTTATTCAACTCTCCGGTATTAATTAGAAATCAATTCCTTAATTTATCCCATACTGTTGGAGAAGAATATGTTCTCCAAATAGCAAATAATTCACCTCGTGCTGTGCTAAAGCACCTGTCATAGTCTCTTTATCTAAGATAAAGATAAAGTTTAAAAATTTATTGGATGGATTGGTTCATAACTATACAAATAGTTATGATCAATTAAAGTTTGAGTTTTTGAAGTCAATGAAGGGGGTAATCTCTACTAGAGCTGAATCAGATTTACGTAGAGAAAGAGTTATGCCTCTGCATGAAAATAGAAGAACGCAAGTAAGGGATTCAAAATCTAAAAAAGTCATCAACTATAGTACATCATTAAAAAGATTCAAGGGGACTCTTTGGATTCAATCATAAATCTAATTCTGTTAGTAATCAAAGGCATAAGTCTATGAATCATCAAATCTATCATCTAATCAATCTTCCTAAATCTGTATAAAAAGAAGTGAAGTGGCTAAAGTCTCCCATCAATCTTTGGCTCATCAAACATTGAGAGTTGATCAACATCATTTCAAAAATAGTCAATCATTTTATCATATTGATATGATAAGACAAAATCAACAAATTAGTAAAATTTACTATTTAATGAGAAGAGGGTTTATAGCCTAAAATAGTTACCACTTCTACTGTACCTATTATCAAAAAATAAAGTGTAGTATAAGAAAGATGAAAGAAGAAAGAAGAAAGAAGAGTAAAGATTAAATAGAGTCTTCATCCAAGGAGTATATCTCGGTTGACCCACATAATGTGTAGAGGAAATCTATAGAAGAGATGATGAGTTATCTAAAAGAAAGTATAAAGAGAATAGTTGAAGAAGAAGCTGATGAGATTACAACATTGAATGGTCTAGATGATGAGATGTCTGAAAGCGTATTCATGGTTGACACATGATTATTAATTCAAAAAGATAAAAGAAAAAAAATAAATGAATCTAACAGATGTTTAAAATGAAGAATAAGAATAAGACAAAGAATATGCGTGTAATATAACAAGTATTCCTTTAAAGCAGCTGAGTCAAAAAGATGAGAAAATAGCTATAATGGAGAAGAAAATAGAAGAGTTAATGTGAGTTATGGTTGTTATGTAAAGTAAAGATATTTCTTATGCTAAATCTTAAATAGATTCAATTCTAATAGACTGTATAGCATTGCAGTAAATAAAAAAGGTTGTAAAAGAAAAGAAAGTTGGGTTGTTAATTAGGAAAAAGAGATAGTTTAAATAATAGACATTACGCATATGATATAATAACAAGTTAAAGAAGCTCTAGTATAATCTGAGGGTACATCATATATTCTAAGGGGTAGGCCTTAGCTAGAAGAATATGAATTAGTTCTTATCCCAAAGGATTCGTACCACCACCATTAAATTTTTTTGATATATCTAGAAATTCTAAGCAACAATTAATGCATTTTAAAGAAGTTACTATAATGTAGGAGGCAGTTGTTGAGATAGTTATTACTTAGTTCTTACCTGTTTAATATTCTTGCAACTTGTATATTTTTGATGATTTCAATTATTATTGATTCGATTGTTATTTCTCCTAACATATTTTGGAAGAATTGTTTTGTTGTTTGTGTGTACTAAAATTTCAGGAAATCATACTCCAAAATTTTGAAGACTTCAAATCAGATCAGTTTAGGGGTTATTGTAATTGAAGTCTGTATTTTTCATTTTATTGAGTCTGAGTGAGTGTGATTGTAAATGAGTAACTGTGCACACACACCAGAGGAGAGTTTAAAAATTGCAATTTTTTTAAACTGATCATACTATACGAATGCACTCATACGGGATGATTTATTTAGTTATTTTTTCCTGACGAGCAATCAAATGAATAGAGAGATGAAATTTTTTCTAAGTATTAATCATACTATACGATCACCATTCGTACTTACCTTCCAGAGTATAAAATGGATGGGTCCCTTTTAACTCAAAAATATTTTTTGTAAGTATGGATCGTACTGTATGATTAAAATTTATACATGTCTTCTAGAGTATGAAATTGTGAGGTCCCTTTTTGTCCCAACTCTTCATCCCGATAAACTTAAAAAATTTCATAACTGATCATACCATACGATGTCATCATTGTACGTATGCCATACAGGGTATGAAATTGTGAGGTCCCTCTTTGTCCCGAAGAAGATGAAAAATTTTCTAACTATTCATACCGGACAAACTTGGTTAGTCTCGGATGATCATCGTATACAAAATAATTTTGTACCAATTCATAACAGGTTCGTACTTTATAGTTTTTGAACTGTTTGTATGTACAAATATATGATCGCACTATACGATCGTGTATGCTCAAAATTGAAATTTTCAACTTTCTGGATAGTTTTTCGTGTCTTTTATATAAAAGGTCCACTAAAACTGACATGAAAAAGTCTTGTCTTCATGATTTTTTAAGGGAAATTGAAAGAGAGAGTGTGAGAGAGATTTCTTGCAAGTGGAGTGTGAAGGGTTCTCAAAGTTACTCAAAGTTAAGGATCTATTTTTGATTTTGGTTGTCACTCTTCTTCCTATGTTTCTAATTGCTTATGAGAAGATCTTTGAAGAAGATCTGGTACTCTACAGACACTTGGAGGGTTTGAAAGAATGACGGTTCTCTACCAACATATAGAGAGTGTGAAAAGATGATGGTTCTCTGCCAACACTTGGAGAGTGTGAATTGACGACAGTTATTTGCTGACACTTAAAGGGTGTAAAAGGACGACAATTATTTGCTGACACTTGGAGAGTGTGAACAGATGGCAGTTCTCTATCAACACTTGGAGGGTGCAAAAGGACGACAGTTCTCAACCGCACCAGGGATTGGTGGAAGAGAGGTTTTGTAAAGGCTTCTCCTCCTTACCGTGGGGGGAAAACGAGAGACACTTTAGTAATAGTGCAATACCTGAAGAGGGAGTCTTAAGGGAGTGGATGTAGGTTGTGTTTGTCCAAACCACTATAAATCTTTGTGTCTTTTAATTTCTGAATTTATTTGCTACAAGTTATTTTCTATGGTTGAAAAGTTTATTTTTAAAACCTTAATTAGCTTGCTACGAGAATCAACAGTTTTTTAATTTTAAAATCCAAGAGAAAATTTTAAATTACCAATTTACCCTCCTCTTGGTTAGCCTTGGGACATTAGTTTATGTTTAACAACCTAATCAAGATTGAACAGTAGTGATGCTCTATGATTCAGATAATTTGTAAGAAGCTTATTAAACAAATTCACATTTTTGAGCTCCAACGTTTGAGGTAGAGAGAGAAAGTGACCAGAAATTCAAATTTTTGGTTCCCAATTCTGGTTCGTATTATTTAGGAACAGGTGGTGGGATGGTGGCGGAGGGCCGCCGGATTACCCAAGCAACATCTACGAGGTCTCCATCCTTTGTCGGCAATACTAAACTTGGTATACAGGGGATTGGATGTAATAACCTGGAGTCAAATTAGAGAGAGTTTGAAATTTTGAAAAGAAATTCTCAAGGCCCGTTGGTGATTAAAGAAGTTGCTGAGGATGCTCCGAGGAAGATCGTTCATGTGGAAGGGAAAGGTAAGGCAGTTGCTATGGAAGAAAGGATATCTGTGACTCCTAAAGAGGGTAAGGCTTCTTTGGATGTGAACACGATAGATCCGTCTACATCATCTTCTGGTTTGAAAATTTTTGTTAATAGATTTGGGAATTCAAATGCAATCCCTAAACATAGTGTGATAAATGCGAATTCTCCGATATCAATTAACAAAAATTTTCAACAACTCAACAATGGTTTGTGTGTGAAGGAAACAGAGGGCGCAGATAAGGTTCATGAAGATTTGTCTCTAAAATTTGGTTTTGGTTTGAAGGATAACCCGTGGAGTAATAAACCCTACATTAACTTAGACTTTAAAGATGAAGACTTGATTTTGACTGAGGATGGTAAGGCAGTGAAGTTGTGTGAGGAATTGGAAATGGAAAATTCAAACAAGTTGTTGAACTCATTGGTGATTAATGTTTTTGGAAAGGAAAGACCTTCTCACATGGTGGCGTGGGAAGTAAGGAGGCAATGGAACTCGTTTGGAAAATTTCATTTTACTTCTCTTGGAATGGGATGGTTTTTGTGTTCCTTTAGCTCTCATGATTTGATGGAAGTTGTACTATCTGGGGGACCATGGTTTGTGAATGGTCATATAGTGGGCATGGAGAAATGGATGCCAGAATTTTGACCATTATCTATGAAAGGTTTGACATCACCAATTTGTGTAAGGATGCCCCATCTACCACTACACTGTTGGGATGAGAAAAGTATAGCAAGGATTGCATCTATGATTGGAAAGCCACTAATGTTGGATGGGAATTTGTTTCAATGGGGAAGGAGGGAGTTTGCGAGGGTTTGTGTGAGGGTTAAAATTGATCAAAGCCTTCGTTTAGGAGTGTGGGTGGAAAGTATTTCGGGAAGATTTTTTCAAAAGGTTGAATATGAAAAAATCAATTCTTTTTTGTTTTCATTATGGAATGATTGGGCATGATAAAGCTTAATGTAATATGGGAAAATTTGTCCAAAAAAAGGTGGAGAAAGCTGACTGTTTTGGTGGAGTGGCTTCTGAAGTGGAAGAAGATTGAGGATGTTAATTAAGCTTCTTATGGTCCATGGGTTCTAGTTAATCACAAGAGAAATAGATGGACTGTACAAAGAAATAATCTTATGAAGCCTAATGTGTAGTATGTGAAGAAGCAAGACAATACTGTATAGAAAATCCATAATACCACAAATACTAAAAATTCTGTTGTCCATAAAGGTTTAAGCAAGATGAATCTGGTCAATTTGAATGTAGCTGGAACTTAATTAGACGATGCTGAATTCTTTCCGGAACGTGTTCTTAAAGGTGGAATTATCTAGTCAGTTTTATATGAGAAGGTTGATGAATTGGCTGATGTTGAAGTACAGATTTTTGAAGATAAAATGGGAAATATCCTCAACTCAGACTGTTCTATTTTAGTTACTTCTGTTAACAAATTTGAAGTACTTGGTTTGGAAAATGATATCATGTTGGAGGGTGTAGAGATGAAGGGTAAGATGGTTGCTAAAAATAGTATGGTAATGGATACTACGGTCGGTGTTGCTATATTGGATAAAGGTTTGGCTGGTAATGAGGATAATTGGTCTTGCAAAGCTGAATCAAATTTGTTGAAGGAGAATGGAAATGGTGGTGAGTTAACTAAGGTTAAGCTTGCCAAAGAACTTAGGTCTTGAGTACCTATCAAAAAGGACTCCCGTGATAGATTTTTGGAAGGTGGCAATATCAAAAGGAAGGATGGGGGTCCTTCTCCTAAGGTATTTTAATGAATTCCATTGCTTTTTGGAATTGTAGAGGGGTGAAGAAAAAAGAAGCCTCTCTATATCTTAAGGAGTTTATTAAAAATTTCAATATTTTGTTGGTTGGTTTGGTGGAGACAAAAATCAATGATTTTGATAAAGTCTTATTTGGGAAAATTATGGGACCAAATTGGGATTTTTACCTTCTTCTGTTAGAAGGTTTGTCTGGTGGGATTATGATCCTTTGCAGGTCGGATTTGGCTTCATTTTCTGTTGTTAAAACATTAGATCAATGTGTTATTGGTGATCTAAATGTTTTTAACAAGGGTGTTTGGATGATAGCAACGGTGTATGGGAGTAAAGAGGCAGAGAAAAGAAGAAGGTTATGGGACTGTATTCAGGAAGTTGCTCACAGGAAACTTCCATTAGTGGTGGGAGGGGACTTCAACTGTATTTTGTCCCAAGATGAAAAAAGAGGAGGCAGGAAGTTTGTTTTTTCGAAGGGGCCGAGAGAGGTGGTTAGTTTTATGAATGATAATGATTTCCATGATGTAGGATTTGTTGGACCAAAATTCACTTGGTGTAATAACAAGATTGGTGGGGGAAGGATTTTGGAAAGATTGGACAGGTGCTTGCTTAATACTTTGGCAATTAATTGTATTCAGCTGGCTGTGGTAAGATATATAGCCAGGATTGCTTCTGATCACAATCCTATTGTGTTGAAGATCTTTGACACTTATTCAAAGAGGAAGGGATTTCTTAAATTTGAAGACGTTTGGATTTCTTACAAAGCCTCAGCTCTTATTATAACCAAGGTTTGGAAAAAGAGGTTTAATGGAGATGAAATGCAAATCCTTAACAAGAAGTGCAGGAAATCCTTAAGGGATTTATTCTATTGGAGTAGAACTAAGCTCAGGTACTTCTCGAAAGATAAAGAAAGGTTATAGGATGAAATTTTAAACCTCCAAGAAGAAGAAGCTAATGTTGGTGCTTTGAGTGAAAAAAAATTGTGGCTGCTCTGATGTAATGTTAAGGAACTTAATGCTACTCTTGGTCATTTGAATACATGGTGGAAGCAAAGGGCTAAAGTGAAGTGGATTGAAGAGGGTGATGCTAATACAAAGTTCTTTCATGCATTTGCAAATGCTAGGAAGAATGGGAATTGGGTTCCCCAAATCAAAAACATGGATGGTATTCTAACTGAAGATCCAAAAGAAATTGAATATCTGTTCTTCAATTTTTTTAGAAAAATTGGGAAGGTAGGGATAGCTTGTTGACAGATTAGCCGCCACCTTGGAAGGTATTATCTGATGGTGACAAAAATTTTTTGGATGCAGATCTCTTAGATTCTGAAATCTGGGAAGTGATAAGAAAGTTGGGAAATAACAAGGCACTGGTATTTGATGGGACCACTTACTCCTTTTTCAAATCCTACTGGAACATTATAGGTGCAGATGTCTGTATGGCGGTGAGGAGGTTCTTCTTGACCAAAAAAATGGCCATAGAATGGAAAGATACTATAGTTTTCCTTATTCCCAAGACCAATAAACCGGTTACTCATGCTGGGTTTTGGACTATTAGTCTGTGTAATTCTATATATAAGATTGTGACTAAAATATTATTAAATAGATTGTTGGTGGTCATCCCAAAGATTATTTCAGAAGAACAGGTGGCTTTTATAAGAGGTAGATTGATATCAGATCATTTGCTACTAGCTCAGGAGGTTTTCAACAAAATGAGGTTGTCCAAAGATAACAATGGTTTGGTGGCTATGAAACTAGATATGGAGCAAGCATAAGATAGTATGTGTTGGACAACGCTCAATAATATGTTGGTTCTTTTGGGATTTTCGGAGAAGTTTTTGAAGTTGGTAATGGAATGTATCATGGAGCCGTATTTCCCTATACTCATCAATGGTGGATGTACTAAATGGATAAAGGGAAAGAGTGGTTTTCGACAAGGATGTCCACTCTCACCTTTTCTATATATAATTTGTTCTCAATTACTTTCTAATATTTTTCTTAATAGGGGAAAGGATTTAGGTATTAAAATTTCACCCAAGGGATAAAAGATATCTCATTTGCTATATGCAGATGATGTGCTTTTGTTTTCTGATGCCAAATGGAGAAGCATAAGGAAATTGAATTTGATTATTGCTGATTACTATAGATGGACTAGCCAAAGAATCAATTACCATAAATCTACCATGATTTGTGGTAAACAGGTAGATAGAAGGAGGAAGAAGGATATTGCAAACATTTTGGGATTCAAGCCAGTTGAAGAAATGGAGTATTTGGGAGTAATGGTAGTGTTGAGAAGGCTGAAGAAATTTGATTTCTAAGTTCTTTTGGATAAATCTATGAAGAAGTGTAACACTTGGAGTAATAAATTTTTCTCTTTGTCTGGAAGGATGTTGTTGGTAAAGTCGGTGTATGTAAACCTTCCTGTTTTTTTTTTAATATCACACTCTCTCATTCCTTTAGGTGTTTTGAAGAATTTGAGAAAATATGCAGAAATTATATTTGGAATAAAGCAGATGGGAGTCATGGGTTGCACTATGTGGCTTGGGAAGACCTGTGTAAGATGAAAGCTTTGGGTGGCTGGGGGATACAATTGGCATTGTCTAGCATGGGACCTTTAAGAGCTAAGTTTGCATGGAATTTATTAAAGAATCCTAATTCATTGTTGAATAGGAATCTCCTAAGCAAGTATGGGGAGGACTGGTGGAATAATGGAAATAAGAAGAGAGGCTCTCCTTCTTGGAAAATTATAAAATCTGGATGTGAGGCTCTTAAACATGCAGTTAGATGGAGAATTGTGTCAGGAAACAAAATTAATGTTCTAAAGGATATTTGGATCTTGGATAAGAGCTTGCTCAAGTGGCCTACTTTTGTTGCAAATTTTGAAGAGGAGGACACATACCTGGACTTCTTCATTCATGATGGAGGTTGGAATCTAGATACATTGCAAATCTTCTTTGGAAGAGAACTATTGGTTTTAATTTGCAATATCTAGATTTGTAGAAGGGAGGATGGAGATTTCTTGGAGATGAAGACAAGATTTTCTGGAAGAACTATTTCGTCCTTGATAAAGGAAGAAGTCATAAAGGATGAGCTTGATTAGTATTCTGTCCCAGCTTCATGGATACATAAACTACAATTGAATGGCAGAGTTGAATTGTTCATATGGAGGTTATGCAAATCTGCTTTACCGACAACAGATTACCTTATGAAGAGAAGGTTAGCAAATGGAAATTGTTGTCCCAAAGGTTGTGGAGTAACTGAAGATATAGATCACATAGCCACTTCATGTTTTACGTTGTTAAAGGTTATTGATGTTTTGAGGAATTGGGGATTTATGATTCCAAAATACAATTCTTTTTAAGAATGCTGGTGCAAGCTGGAATTATTGGCTGAAACAAATCCGTCAATGGCTAGAATTTATTGTTCTTTATTGTGGTTTTCTTGGAATAACAGGAATAAGATCAAGCATGAGAAGGTGGATACAAGTGACTCATTCACAGCAGCTTCTATACTCAGTTTTGTAAATATTAGGAAATGAAATCTTATACGATCGGATCACTGGATGTCCATCAATTTTTTGGTATGTTTTCTAATTCCTAGCATCCCCCACCTCTCGGTTGGTATAAGATTAACATTGATGCTGCCCTCAAGGTGAACTATGAAGCAGGAATTGGAGGTATTATTTAGGATTTCAAAGGCAGATTTGTTATGGCTTTCAGTTTCTATGGAGTTCATTGGGATATTGCTCAAGTAGAGCTACAACAACAACAACAACAACATCAAGCCTTTATCCCACGGCTACATGAATCCTTTTTCTCCATTATGTCCTATTAAAAATCAAATTCTCATTTAAATCTAATAAAGAAAGGTTATTCCTAATATTTTCTAACCAAGTCTTTTTAGGTCTACCCCTACCTTTCTTAACATAAGTCAAATCTAATACCTCTACTCTCCTAACCGGGTCATCGGAAGGCCGCCGTTTTATGTGACCAAACCATCTAAGGCGACTCTCTCTAATCTTATCTTCTACTGGAGCTACTCCAACCTTTTCACGTATATGCTCATTTCGTATCCTATCTCTAAGGGTAAAGCCACTCATCCACCTGAGCATCCTCATCTTTGCCACACTTAACTTAGTATTATGCTTCTCTTTTAATGGCCAACATTCGGCACCATAAAGCATTGCAGGCCTCACTACCATCTTATAGAATTTTCCCTTAAGTTTGAGGGGTACATTTCTATCACATAACAAGCCCGATGCATTCCTCCACTTCAACCATCTAACTTGAATTATGCTGATAATATCCCCATCTATTTTACCATCACTCTGAACAATAGATCCAAGATATCTAAAACGTGTACTCTTATTAATGACTTGATCGCCCAAAGTCACAATCCCCTCACTAGGTCTATTAATACTAAAATTACACTCCATATATTCCGTTTTAGATCTACTCAAGCGAAAACCTTTAGACTCTAAGGTTGACCTCCATAATTCAAGTTTACCTTCAACTCCCTCTCTAGTCTTATCAACAAGAAGAATATCATCAGCAAAAAGCATACACCAAGGTATATCCTCTTGCAAATTTCTAGTGAGAACATCCATGATTAAAGCAAAAAGATATGGGCTTAAGGCTGATCCTTGATGTAATCCAACCAAAATAGGGAAATACTTGGTCAATCCACCTTGTGTTTGAACACAAGTAATAGCTCTTGCATACATATCTGTAATGATTTGAATATTAGCATTATTCACTCCTTTCTTTTCAAGAACTCTCCATAGCACTTCTCTTGGAACTTTATCATATGCTTTTTCTAAATCAATAAATATCATATGTAGATCCTCCTTATTTTCTCTATATTTCTCCATCAAACCTCTTAATAAATGTAAGGCTTCCATAGTCGACCTACCCGGCATGAATCCAAATTGATTTTGAGAAACATTAGTATCACGCCGCAACCTATGCTCCATAACTCGCTCCCAAAGTTTTAAAGTATGACACATTAACTTAATACCTCTATAATTCGCACAATCTTGTGCATCACCTTTATTCTTAAAAATAGGAATTAACACACTCATTCTCCACACATCTGGCATCTTGTTAGTCTTCAAAATAGTATTAAAAAGTTTAGTAAGCCATGAAATTCCTTCATCTCCTAAGCATTTCCACACCTCTATTGGAATATCATCAGGTCCAACAGCTTTTCCACCCTTCATTTTCTTTAAAGCATCTCTAACTTCAATTTTACTAATATGCCGATAAAAACAGAAATCTTTATTTTCATTTAGGGTGCTAAGGTCACTATAGTCAATTTTATTTTCACAATCTTCATTAAAAAGTTTAGCAAAATATCTCATCCATCTTTGTTGAATATCATCTTCTAAGAAAAGTATTTTTTGATCTTCATCTTTAATACACTTTACTTGAACTAAATCCTTACTGCTCCTATCTCTTTTTTTGGCTAACTTATACATATATCTTTCTCCCTCTTTAGTATCTAATCTATTATATAAATCACTAAAAGCTAATGTCTTTGCATCGCATATTGCTTTCTTAGCATCCTTACGAGCCACTTTATATATTTCCCAATTATCAGAATTTTTAAAATTAAACCAATTTTTATAACAAAGCTTCTTATTTCGAATCTTTTCTTGCACATTTGGATTCCACCACCAACTACTTTTACTATTAGGAGCTTTTCCCTTTGATACTCCAAGGACATCTTTTACAATATTCTTAATATCACTAGCCACTTTTTCCCACATAATATTAGCATCCTCATGCACAGACAAAATCTTAAGATCTAAAATCTTATTTACAAAAATATTTTTGTTAATATTCTTTAAATGCCCCCATCTAATCCTAGAAAATCATTTTACTTTATTTTTTATTTTATGCAGCTTTATCTTAAAGTCCAAAACTAATAATCAATGTTGGGTACATAAATTTTCACTCGGAATAACTTTACAATCTTTGCAATCTAAATGATTTAGTTTTCTAATAAGAAAATAGTCAATCTGTGTTGTACTATATCCATTTTTATAAGTGATGAGATGCTCATTTCTTTTCTTAAATAAGGTATTAGCAATTGAAAAATCATAAGCTAAACAAAAATCCAATATGGTCTTGCCACCTTCATTCATCGTTCCAAATCCATGGCCACCATGAATGCTTTTAAAATCATCTACCTCTCTACCAACATGTCCATTTAAATCTCCTCCAATAAAAACTCTTTCTTCAAGAGGTATCTTTTGTATTAATTCTTCTAAGTCATTCCAAAAATTTAATTTAGAACTCATATCCAAACCTACTTGAGGAGCATAAGCACTTATAATATTAACAATCTTATCATCAACAACAATCTTTAAAGCTATAATTCTATCTCCAATCCTATTAATTTTTATAACATTATCCTTTAAACTCTTATCTATAATAACACCTACACCATTTCTAGTACGACTCCTACCTGAATATCAAAGTTTAAATCCTAAACTATCAATTTCCTTAGCCTTCTCTCCAGCCCATTTAGTTTCCTGAATGCACAAAATATTTAACTTCCTTTGAATCATAATATCTATTAATTCCATTAATTTTCCTGTAAGGGAGCCTATATTCCAAGTTCCTATACTAATTTTAGTTTCATGGACTAGCTTCTTTGCCCACATTCGTCCTTGATATGGGAACCCTTGCCTATTTAACACTACACCCGGGCGCCGGTGCAGCGGCCCTTGCACACTTGTCACTGTATTCAAGCCATACAGCGCGTCGCTTCCAGGGGACGCCCTAGCATTAACACAATTTCTTAAAGGATTCATGTCATTATTGTTCGACAAGTTTTACGCTGGCTGTCGACTACCTAATGCAACCCTCCACTTTTCTCATCCAGGACTTGGGACCTAGCAATAGCCTTTAATTCTTTGGAAAAGGTACTAAAGGGAAGACTGCTTGATGCTAATGGTATTATAATAGAAAGTGACAATATAAATGTGATCCATTTTCTTCATAAAGTGTATAGCAAAGAGAAGAAGATGGATGGAAGCATTGAAGATGATGATTTTTTCTTAGTTGGGAAGGGGAATAATGTTGTTTTCCATCATGTTAGACGTATTTGTAATAAGTTAGCTCACTTTTGTGCTAACTTAGCTTTTTCTTATGAGTTTTTTGTGGGACTTTTTTTTTCTGAGAAGGAACTACCACCTTCTTTCGTTCAACTCGTGAAGGAAGAATGTGATAAGGTAGTTTTTTCTTACTAGTTTGTATCTAGGTTTCTTGCTTTTTTGTTTGCTTTAATCTATGCAATCTTGCATTCTTCAAAAAAAAAAAGTAGCTTATTAGGCATAATATTTGAATGGTATACTAAAATACTTAATGGTTGGTGCAAATCTTTCTAGAGTTAGAACCAATATTTATAAAAAGTTTGCTGGAGCATGTTAACATGTAATAGTAAGAGATTTTGTGGTAAAAAATATACATCAGATGAAAGTCTAGTTGTGTTCATCTTAAGATAGAGAAATATTAGCTTAAAATTCCAACCTCAAATCGAGGAGTAACGTACTATAGGGATTCTTTTAAAAAATATTCCTAGTATGATGGCTTTCCTATTAAAAGGGTTAACAATTAAAAATTTTGAGATGTTATTGGGTAAAGCCTCTATTCTTAAATAGGAAATGTCTCAATTAACATTATAAAAAGATCAATCTCTTATAGACACAAAAGTAAAACCTTAGAAGATTTTAGAAAAGAAGTCTAAGTCAATGTCTGTAGTTGATTAAGCAAAATAGCCAATACATATTTAGATTGAAAATCTAAGTCATTCTCCTGTGTATCTGTAGTATAACAGATCATATTATAATCATCAATTTGGATTTACTCCATATATAACTCTAGAGGAAAATTAAAGGAGGTTTGAGGAACTTAAAAATAAAAGCTACTCATTCAAAAGGAAGATATCAAAAGAGTCTTCAAAAATATTCTAAAGATAATTGAATTTAAACATCTTGGACCTAATAACCTGGAAGATGTAGCTAAAGTTGGAAATCCCAATTATTTCCCATATCATCAAATGATCAACCATGAAATTAAAGATTGTGTAACCATTAAAAATTGGCTTGAAAGTGACATTAAAGATGGATAAGTTGTGTTACACAGGGTATATTTAGCTAATTATGTTCAAAGATCTGTTAAATACATGATTGGTGAGCCTTTTGTATCAGTCTCAAATTTAAAACCTAATGATATTTGTGATATATCTTTATCTTGATCTTCTAAAAAGATTCTAAATAAACATTATCATTCATCTACTCATGTATCTTAAGGAGTATAATCTCCCATCCAGGTTGATCTAGTAGGTCCTTAGGAGGAATTGTAGAATAAAGTTCCAATTTAAGAACTTAAGAAGATGCCAACCGATCAATCTTTAGTTGTTCAGAAAGAAAAACCTAAAAAATAAATACAGTGATGTAAAAAATGAAGTTATAATATCTTTAAATAGGAAAGCTAAAGATCTTATACCCCTTACTTTGTATGTTTTCTACATTGGCCTTCCAGAGACTAAGAAAGCTATGAAGAATGATTTAGTGTATATTTTGTCTTTATCTGGATATGATGAAATAAAGAGTAATGAAATTACAATTGGAAATAATATAATTAGAAACAAACTTATAAAAGTTGAAAGAATCTCTTTAATATATCTTTGGTATGACTTCCATATCTTTGATGTTTTGGGTAATTATATTTATATAAAAATTGAGATGTCTCATTCTGATAGCTCTTTAGATGAAGTTTTAAAAGTGAACAATAAGCCAGAATCAAATGAATCCCCTATCTCTTTCCCATAAGTGATATTTCAAGAAAACTTATGCAATGGTAAAGTACTATGACCATTAGCATCTATAGCTAATAAAGGAAAGAAAATTATTGATAATACAAAGACTACAACATTAATTCAACCAAATTCAGATGTAGATAATTCAAATATTCCTAAAGAGGATTATAATATTTTAGCTCATCTAATATTACCTACAAAATTGATTATTTATCTTACTTTTGTTCTTTTTAAAGAAATGAGGTAGACTTTAATTAAATCTTTACTCAATCAAGAAATATGTATGGCTCAGTCAATATGAACACAGTCTGAAAAAGCTCTATACTTCAAGGAAGTTACATATATCACATTCTTAGATGTAGAATTACTATTGGGAACAATGTATCATAATTATTTATTTTATATTTTTGTGAACATAGACAATTTTAAATTGTGTCATGTTATTTTTGATCCAGGTGCATTGATTAATATTATGACTCTTAGAACTCTCACATATATCAAAGTTGATACTCATAAACTCTGCTATGATAAAATGATGTTATGATGATTCAATGAAATGGGAAAAAGAGCTTTGGGTCTAATACACTACATAAAAATCATCATTTTTGGCAACATTTCTAATGGGTATACATATGCTGGAAATGTTAGAGGATAAACAAACATTATTTTACTAGAAATATTTTAGTGATTTGTTAGGAAAATATATTACCAGTAAGTTTCTGATGGCTAATCTGTTGAGCAGGCCACCATTTATTTTAAGACTTTAAATGTTACAAGAGGAAATTGGGCTGTATATTTTCCACCAGAATATTCAACAGAGTATCTACTGGGTTACTTAAACCCAATGTCTAGTTTCCTATAGAATAAATGCTGTAGATTCAACTAGGGGAAGCCCTATTTCTTACTGTTCATGGTTTTTTTTCTCATATATTATTCTGTCATCCCATTCGCCACTCTCGGTCACGAAAGTCATCACCCGTGGTTTACCACCACTATTAACATTATTTATTTCTACAATTGTTACTGCTTGCGGCCTCATCATGCTATAGATGTTTGCATCATTTCATAATCTTGCATATGAAATTTATTGGTTACTTGATAAGTTTTTTTCCATTTTATTTTGTGATTAAATTTTTCTCCTCAAACTTAAGGGATAAGATGATTGTATGACTTGTATTCTTGATGGCATAGATTGTTAGCCATTAAAAAAGAAATATACAATTAATTTAAGTGGTGTAGAGATGAAGAAGATCAGGTGGATGAGTGGCTTTACATTTAGGGATAGAATGGAAACATGAGAAGAAGATGATTAGGTGGATGAGTGGCTTTTCTTTTAGGGATATAATGGGAATAATGCATATACATAAAAAGTTTAAACTAGCTCTAATGATAGCCAAGATTAGAAAGAGTCACCTTAGATGATTTGGTCACATAAAATATCGGTCTTCTAATGACTCAGTTATGAGAGTTTGACTCTTAACGTGATACAATGGAGAAAAGTGATTCGTATTGCTGACCCTATATCGGGATAAAGGCTTGATGTCGTTATTTTTATTATAATGATAGATTTCTATATGAAAGCTCCATGTCAATGCCATTAATGTCAAGAAAAATGTGTACACTACGTTGATTTTCAAATTATTCTGAATTCTATCTTTTCATATTCTAGGTCAATTTACAAATCATTATGAGTTTTATGCAGTTGTAGGATAAAATATATTCCTTTAATAACTTCATATTATGCATGTGTAAGATAAATGCTTCATATTCTGGATATTAGGAATCAAAGAAGTTGGATGTATAACTTTTTTACGCAAGAATGAAATATATTAACAGATGAGTTCTTTAATGGGGTGATTTTTTTCATCCACACAGCTGATCAATTGCCTAACTTTCTCTTAGATGTAAGGCTTTGTTGCTATGCTTTAAACATAAAAATTAAGTGCCCCTCACATCAGATTGGGAAGTTATTGATCTATATTGTAGAAGATTCATGCCAAAATTTTGATGTTGGACTTCTCATGGTGAGTACAAGCCACAATTTGATTCACAATGAATCCCATCTTTAAGTTGTAATGTAGATGAGGAATTAAATGTCCGAACACTAAAGGATTTACTTTATGATACAATTGAGGCACAATTTGAATTATATATAGAAGAGTCACCAAATAAGGAGGCTCAAAATTTCTATGATTTATTGCATGTTGCTTAGCAACTAATTTGAAAGGGGTGCACTACTCATCTGAGTTATTTTTTATTATGAAGATGTTAACCATCAAGATATAATTTAATGTCCTCAGTGGATGCTTTAATTAGTTCATTAGGCTACTTAAGGAGAGCAATCTGACATATAACATAATTCCTATATATTAATATTGGACTAAGAAATTGGGTTCCAAACTTATTTTGACATATACAAAAATATATTGTTATGTAAATAAATGTATATTATATTATAATGGTGATATATCAGAGATCTCATGCGGTCATTATAATGTACTAAGATTTAAATTAAAGTTTATGATAAAAGAAAGTAGAAGGATATATGAGTAAGTAAGATATTTTAATTACCCATAACTCCTAGGCTGCAATGTTTATATACATCTATGAGCTCTACTGCATATATATGATTACTTAATGAACACATCTCATAAGTTGGTGTTTTAACAAATCCGTGAGAAGTAGAGGCCTAAAAAAACTTTAATCCTACATATTCTAGCTTTGCCTTAAACTTTAGATATGTCAGATTAGGTTTATGCACAGATGATTTTACTCCATTTAGCCAATCAACTTCACCTTACACATGCTAGCCCGTAATACTCACCCCTTATAATTTCCTCCATAATTGTGTATGACTTAACCATACATATTTATTACATTGATCATTCTAGGGCCACATATTCCAAAATCAAAGATCAATGTATTCTTATAGCCTTTAATTAATGATTTAAATTTATTGTGGGAAGAATGAGCAAGTACATATGATATATCCATAAAAAAACTTCATAAAGAAGGCAACATCACTTTGGAAAATTGGTGAATTTCTTACATACGGTATGCTTTCATGTTGGAAGACTTATGAGAAGTTAGCTTGTCCACATTGCATTAAATTTCCTAAGTCTTTCAATTTGAAGCATGGAGGCAAGAAAACTTGGTTCGACTGTTATCATAAGTTCTTACCTAAAAGTCATCCTTTCAGGTGAAATAATGATGCCTCTACTAAAAATAAAATGGTGATATTGCAGCCTCGCCCAAGATTAAACAGTGAGAAAATATTAGAAAGAGTAAGGTATATGCCCACGATACTTTATTCTTTAACATTACCCAGTTTCAAATTGCTAGGGTATGGAGTCAACCACAACTGGACTAAAAAGAGTATTTTTTGTCCTTACCATATTAGAGAATAAAATTTGATCAGACATAACTTAAATTTCATGCATATAAAGAAAAATATTCTTGACAATGTATTCAAAATAGTAATGGACATCAAGAATAAATCTAAAGATTATATAAAAGTAATGATGGACTTAGAGGAGATTTGTAGGAAGAAATTTATAGAGTTGAAAGATGGTGAAAATGGAGAAGTTCTAAAGCCAAAAGCATCATTCACCATTACTTTAAAGCAGAGACGAGAAGTTTATAAGGGGTGTAGACTCTAAAGGTACATGATGAACATTCTTCCAATCTTAGTAGATGTGTTGACATGCAATTTGTGAGGTTCTTTGGATTAAAAAGCCATGAATGTCATATCTTCAAGCAAAGTTTACTACCCATTGCCTTCAGTTTTTTGCCAGATTCAATTTTAAAGCCCTTGATCGAGTTAAGTGTCTTATGTAAGGATTTATGCCCCTTAAAGCTGAACGAAGAGAACTTGATTTATATGGAGTAAAATATTCCTATTATTCTATACAAGTTTGAGAAGATATTTCCTCTAGTATTTTTTGACTCTATGGAGCATCTACCCGTGCATTTACCATATGAAGCTATAGTTCATGGACCTATTCAGTTTTAATGGATGTATCCATTTGGGAGGTATTTAAATAAACTTAAGAAGACTATTAAGTAAAAAATACATACCAGAGGATCAATTTGTGAAGCATATTTGATGTATGAGATAACTCAATTTTATTAATATTACTTTGAACTAGTTTCACAATTAACAAGGAGTATTATACCTGAAAATCTGGGTCATCCAAATTCATATAAATCTTCAACTATATCTCTATTCATCGAATGTGGTCAGCCTATAGGTGCTAGCACAGTGTGCTATTTTATTGATAAAGAGATGAGAGTTTCCATAGAGTACGCCTTGTTTAACTGTGGTGAAGTTGTGTCATATATCGAGTAAGTCTGAGTTAACTTTTCATTCATTTGTAACTAATAAACCATAACTAAATAAAATTTTATAGGAGTTTCATTAATGGTTTGAGTACATCAATATTAGAAGAAGTTCAAAATATAAGTAGAATAGAATTTCCAAACTGGTTCAAAAATATAATATCTATTATGACTAACCTTCTGTTATTGAGTTAACACAGTAAATTTGCTAATAACATAGCTATATTTTATCAATAAACTAGGTCTAGTCTCAAGGCCATGCTTTAAAGTATAAAGAAATATGAGATCTAGCTTGGGGATCGAATAGGTTAGTGAAATATTGGCCAATTCTTTTATTCAAATTCTAAACCTAATTTTGGTATGAATGGGGGAATATAGGAAATTTTGGAGTTTGCATAAGAGGGAACACCCATATATGTATTAATTTTAAGTCTTATAATAGAAGTTGTACAATTGGAATATTTAGGTAATGGAAGATACATGCAACTTTTTAGTTCTGATTAGTTTGATCTAGTGTAGAATAGAGGTACAAGAGTGCAACCACGATACATCCACTATACAATATATTAGAAATAAAGTGGGGTACATGATATGCAAAATTCAACCCATTTATTATTTCTAGCTAGGCTAGCTAATTCTACTTTACTAACTATTTGGGTAGATTATGAGGAAAGCATGATTTGCTCATAGTCATTAAGATAAAATTTAGGGGAGTAATTGAGCAAACCACATCAGTTCCACCTACACATCAAGAAGAACTTATGCCAAATTTAAAAGATTTTGCTAATGATATAGACAACCAAATTGCAACTAATGAGAGTGAGTTGTAGTTAGAGGAAATAGATTTAAATATTGAGACAAATTATGAGGAATCTTTTAGTGGTGAAGATGAACAATCATCACATGGAAGTGAATCAACAAATGATTAGTAAATATAAGGAATATATATATATATATATATATATATATATATATATATATATATATATATATATATATATATATATATATATATATATATATATATATATATATATATATATATATAAAAGTTAATTTAATTTTTAACAATATAGTAGTAGTTACAATTTATATGAAGTGCATGGTTTTCTTAACAACATAATAATATATTATTTACTTTATTTTTTGTTGCTCTACTTTATTTAACATTTTAGTAGTACATGCATTTTTTATGAAATACATGTTAATAATATGTTTCAATATTATTTACAGATGGCTTCTAGTGAAGAGACCCCCTTCTCAAAAAAAAAAAAAAAAAAAAAGATATTGGCCAAGTGCATCTTCTCTAGGCAAAAGAAGTTTACTAGTAACTAATCTAGTAGGCTTATACATATTAAGGAGACCTCTTCTTCTCAGTCTGCCACTCAAAGCCAGCCAAGCCCTCCTTTACCTACTCCTCTAGCTAGTAGTCTTCAACTTTACACTTTAGACCCCTGCTTTGCATCTCCAAACCCCATGCATAGTACTCCCTTCTACCCTTACCACCAGCACCACCTTCTCATGGAGTCCCTCTAAGTTATCCATTTCCATCATATATCCCGCCACTCTACCACCCACTACTACCTCATCCCTTTATAGGTAGACCTTGCACCAAGGTTATAGTAGAGAAGACATTAGATTGCCACATATCAATTATAATTTAGGGTGACAAGTACGTATTGAGGACATTCTTAACACTTCTATGAGAATTTGAGAAAATTGTTTTTCACCTAACTCATTTTGCACAAGTTTTATCCATTGAACCAGCTCACACATAAGATACAAGTTATCATATATAACATGTTTGATGCTTATTATATTTCTTGAAAGAAAATTCAAAATGAAGAAAATAAGTGATACACAAATTTTGAGATTAGTTAATAAAAGAAATATATTCTATATTATATCTTTTTAATTAAGCTAACAAAAAATTCTATTTTATAAAATTTTATATGTAGAAATATTTTTCCAATTATACAAGCAAAATGATAAGATTAGAAAGTTTTTTGAGAAACACAAGTCAACTCGCCTAGGAGACATATTTATAGACATTTAAAGGTCAGACAAGTACCCTTTGGATTGGTGAGAGTGTATGGGTCGAGCTGATCAGTGGTTAGGGTAGCCCAAATTATATTAGGAGGATGGAGTATAATAGATAAAATAGAGCTTTTGACATTGGGAGAATCAATATTTCACTCCATACTAGAGGTTCAATTCCATACACGAAGCACAAGTGATGTTTATTAAGAATTTTAATAGATTTTAATAATTTATTTAATTATGAATGCTAATGTAAGTATATTACAGAAAGAATTGCTGGGTAGAGAATCATCCTTTATTGAGTAACATAGTATATCACAAGTGGCTGGAAGACCAGTAATGGGTTGATGAGTATGCTAGGAGAGCCTATGTGAGTTTAAAAGTTATTTTAGGTGTCATATGTAAATTAATTAATCTTATATTAACTTTTGCATGAAGAAAGTTGCAAATCTGGATCAATGTCCTATGATTTTGATGATAACAACTATTATTAGACTTTTTATTATGATATTTTAATTTACTATATATATGTTTTACTCTGTTCACTAACATTTCAGATCCACCCTCACTTGTAAATTCAATCAACTCACGATTAGGTAGACTAAGGTTGAGTTAGTTTGTAAGTTCAATTTTAATATACTTTTACCTTTCTTGAGTCAAGTTATGTATATGGTGGATACTAAGCTCTGTAACCTTGCACACACATACTAAAGGAAATGAGTTGATGAGTTAAATTTTTTTTTTTTGGTTTTTGAACTAATCATGTAGTATAATTTAGATCGTACTCGATGATTCATTAAAATTGAAAACTCTGATTAGGGCACCTTAGCTAATTAAGAGTGATTAAACACTTTATATGGTATAATATAGATCATACATGATAATATATTATAATAATTAATATAACCACCAACCATAATTTAGATAATATTTTAATATTCAAAATCTATGTCTAATCATACAGGTTGATCATCATCCTATTGTATGATTTGTGACAATCATGACTAAATTGATCTGGTGATTAGGTTTTTAATTATGGTAAAATTATTCAATTAGATTGCACAAGATGATCAAAGATGGTCATAATGTACAACCCAATTCATACATGGGATGATAATTAATCGTCACCCACCTTCTACGCTAAAATATCATAGTTTTTTAACTAATTGCATAGGATGATCCCCCACCTTCATACTGTACAGACCGTGCTCTACATAGGATGATAATTAATTGCTGTCAGTTGTACTAGACGATCAGTAAAAACTTTTTTGAACTGATTGTACAGGATAATGCAGTTCGTACTCTATGGAAGTAACACTTTATACTCATTGTGCAGGTTAATCACACCATTATACTGGACAATCTTAGAAGGCAGTTTGAAAATTAGGTCTTCTTTGGAGGCTTTCTATTTAATCTCTTACTTATAATTGTGAAATATCTTTTGATGTTGACTTGTTTTGAGAGAGAGCTTTGGGAGAGAACAAAGGAAGAGATTCTTATGAGGGAGAGTTGTGAGGGATTCACAAAGGTTACTCCAAGTAATGTTTCCATTATCTTCTTAGAGCTACTTTCTTGATTCCTTAGTGGCTATGGGGAGACATTCTTCAGCATCAGATTTAGGTTCTCTACCTACTCTAGGAGGGAGTAAAATGATTCAAGTTCTCTTTCTACTCTGCAGGGAGTAAAAGGATTTAGATTCTCTTCCTTCACTAGGAGGTTGAAAAAGATTCAAGGTACCCTACCTCACCGGGTAGGTGGAAGAGATTTTTGTATGGGCTATTTCACCTTACTGAGGGGGCTAAAGGAAAGACAATAAAAGGTTTAGTGAAATACTCGAAGGAGGCCTTCAGGGAGTGGACATAGGTCATATTTGAATAAACCACTACAAAATCTGGTGTGTTTGTTCTTTTACTTTTCCATATTTTAATTTTAGTACTCATTTATCTTTTTAGTGTGGTTGAAATTTTTGATTATTGTGAACTTAATCTACTTTTGCATTGTGGGATAATCTTATTTATTTAAAAAATATTTAAAAAGATAAAAATATTTTTCTTTTTTGCTTTAAGTAATTTTAAAATAATCAGGTTACCCCCCCTTTTGGTTAGCCTCGGGCTTGTTCTTAAAGGTTTAACAACCTTCAAGAACTTTCAATTTGTATCAAAGCGGGATTTGGAAATTATAATACCGTTGAAGGATATTCAATCACACAACCATCATTATTTGATAACATTTCTTTTTACTTTTGGAAAATTTGCATGTCTACTTTTTTATAATCTATAGATTATCACTTATGGATGCTAGTTCAGGAAAGATATTATGCACCTTCACATTTAGTTAATGGCACAAAAATTGAACTTCCTTTTTTTTGATTGGGGCATAGAAGATAAAGATTTAGCCGAACTGAATGCTAAATATTTAAACTACTTTTTATGTGCATTAACATTTGAAGATTAAATGCATATTTCTATATACATATTTGGTAAACAAATTTGGGACAAACTCTACATAACCTATGAAGGAACAAATGAAGTAAAATAATCTAGGTTGACATTCTGCTCCATGAACATGAACTTTTTTGCATGAATCCTAATGAATTAATTTTTGAAATGTATATTAGGTTCAGTCAAATTTTTTACTTCCTTGCATGCATTAGGAAGAAAACTTCCTAATTATGAGAAAGTTAACAAGATCTTGCATTGTCTACTTACTTCCTATGATAAACAAATCACTATTATTACTAAATCTATGGATTTGAATGTTTACTCTATTGATAACTTACTTGGATCACTCATTGCCTACAAGCAAGGACTGAGTTAAAGACAACTGGATGCAGGTGAAAAGAGAAAGGAGGAAACTGTAGCCTTAAAGGCTAACGATGTTGATAATGACAATTCTGCACATGATGATGAAGATATTATGATGATGACAAGGCAATTTAAAAACTTTCAAAAGAAAAAGTAAAAGCATAATTAGTAATGGAATAATGGTAAATCTAATAAAAAATCTAAGGTTTTTGACGATGTTATCTTTTTTTGAATTTAGGAAGCTGAGGCACATGGAAACTGATTGCCCAAATTTTACAACTTACCCAATCATGCAGAAGGGTAAGGAAAAACCTAAGTTTAAAAAGGGAAAATAAAGGACTCAGAAGGTTTTTTTGGGCAAACTCTACTTTAGACTCATTTAAAACAAAAGTAGAGGAGGAAGTAACCAACTTGTGCTTTACTGGCAGATAATCAACTTGATCATTCTGATCAAGTTGAGGTATGTGAGCTTTCCTATGATGAACTGTTTGAAGTTTCTAAAAAAATTCATAATGCATATAGGAAGCTCAAGACCTTATTTTACTTAGAAGTAAAATACATGAACTTAATGTAACCTTGAAAAGGTTATCAACATGGTGGAACCAAAGAGCTAAAGCTAGGTGGCTTGAGGAAGTTGGTTATAACTCCAAATTGTTTCATAATTTTGCAACGGCTAGAAGGAATGGTAATAGAGTAAACCAAATTAAAGATGTTCACAATGTGATGCAAATAGAAGAAGAGGAGATTGAAAAGGTTTTCAGTCAACATTTTGAATCAAAATGGAAGAATAGAGGCTGTCACCTCTTGGGTTGGCCAGACATTTTGGCTCACCAGAAACTGAATAATGAGGATATCCAGACTCTAAGTTTAGATTTCTCGGTGATGGAGCTTAAGCAGTCAGTCTTCCAGCAAGGGAATAATTGTTCTCCAGGTATGGATGGTCTTACTTCCTCTTTCTATAAGTACTATTGGGATATAGTATGGAAAGATTTATGGAATGCTATCAATAGTTTTTTTACTAATGGTTGTATGAGGAAAGATTGGAAAGATACTTTAATAGTTTTGATTGCAAAAGTAAAGAATCCAATGCTTCCTTCCAACTACCATCCTATTAGCTTATGCCAGACTAATTACAAGGTTGTAGCTACAATGCTAGTTAATATATTGAAGATGTGTATGCCCAAGCTGATTACAGAGGACCAAATGGCTTTATCCCTAGGAGATCTATCTCTGAGCACTGTCTCTTGGCCCAGGAAATTTTTCACAAGTTTAAAGTTTCTAGAAATAGGAAGGGGATGATGGCTTTGAAGCTTGATATGGAGCAAGCATATGATAGTATGGGGTGGCCTACTCTTGATAATGTCCTCAAATGGTATGGTTTCCCTTCTGGTTATGCTAATCTTATTAGGGAATGCATTATTGATGTGAGGTTCTCTATTATCATAAATGGAGGAATTCCAAATGGATCATGGTTCATAGTGGTTTTCGTCAAGGGTGTCCATTATCCCCTTATCTTTACATCATGTGTTCTTAATTTCTATCTAATTCCATTTATAAAAGGGGCCTTAATATTGGTATTCAAATCTCTCCTAGAGGTCCTAGAATTACTCATCTTTTATATGCCGATGATGTTATTATATTTTCACAAGTCTCTAAGGAAATTGCAAAGGAGGTGAAGAGTATTGTTGTTGACTTTTGTAATTGGACTGGGCAAAGGGTCAATGCTAACAAATCTCAAATTATTTTTGGTAACAATGTTAGTAATCATATGAGAAAGAAGGTTACCAAAGTTTTGAGCTTCAAAGTAGTCAAGAAGATGAGTTATCTTGGGATAAAGTTATCTCTTAATCGGTTGAGGGCAGCAAATTTTCATGATATCTTAACTAATATGATGGATAGACTTAATACTTGGGGGAAGAAATTTCTTTCTATGGGTGGTAAGATTACTCTTATCACTAGCTCTCTTTTGACTATGCCGAATTTCTTAATCACACACTCGATGATCCCTAAGAAGGTGTTGATTACTATGGAAAAACTTTGTAGAAGTTTTATTTGGAATAAACATGATGGTAGTCATGGTATTCACTACATTGCTTGGGATGATCTTTGCAAACCGAGAAGTATGGGAGGTTTGGGATTACAATCTCCAATGTTGAAGGCTAGGCCTTTAAGAGCAAAACTGACTTGGAATTTTCTTCAAAAACTTGGTACTATGTTTCATAGAGCTATGAGAGCTAAGTATGGGAAGAGTATCTTGAATGGTACTCATAATAAGGTCACTTCTAAAGCTTGACAGATCTTATTAGATGGTGGGAGTTTCTTAAAAACATTACTAGATGGAATGTTGGCAATGGAAAGGAGATCAATGTGCTGAATGATATATGGATCCTTGACAGATGTATTAACCAGTGGCCGACTTTTGCCGATTGTGCTGCCTTGGAGGGACTTTGTGTTCAGCAGTTGATGTTGGAGAATGGCTAATGGAATACTGAATTGCTTCAGGAGTTGTTTCATCCGGAACTTGTTATGATGATCAGCAGTATCCAAGTTGATTCCAGCAGAGATGATTTTCTGGAAATGCAGAAGTTCTGTCCTGGTAGGGCAGTTTTTGGATTGGCCTTTGAGCATGTATTAAGAAGAAGATTCAGCTTAGTTGATGATGGCTATTTTAATTTGCTTAATAAACTCAAGTTAAGCAAGAAGGTGGAGATGTTTTGGTGGAGACTTGGGAAATCAGCTATCCCTACCAACCTCTACCTCAAGAACCGTAAGCTCTTGGAAAATGATTCTTGTGCTAGAGGTTGTTTAATGGTGGAGAGCTATGAACATATTATTGTTCAATGCAAATATTTGATTGAAATCATTAAGCAGATTGTTGGTTGCGGTATTTCCATTCCTATATTTCATTCATTGGATCATTGTCTCAAGGAACTTAAGAGAATTTCAGTAAATAATCTGGGTATTGTACAAATTTATTGTACTATTGTTTACTTCTCTTGGAAAAATAGGAATGAGATTAAGCATGGCAAAATTGCACTTCCTTCTTATGTGGTTGCTTTTAATGCATTATCATTGGCCATTACCAAGACTAGTCCATCTCTTTCTAACTGGAGCACTAACCTCCTTAGGGAGCCTCAAGTAACCTCAACATTGATTTTCATCCATCTCTTTCTTGGTACTTAAGGAAGCATCAACAAAGAATGGATGAAAATCAATGTTGATGCTTCCTTAAGTACTTCGGGTTTAGCTGGAATTGGTGGTGTGTTCCGGGATTGCAATGAAAGGTTTATCCTTGCATTTGGGAAGAAGATGATTCATTAGGATATAGCACAGTTGGAAATGAGAGAAATTCTCTCGGTCAAGGATTATGTCAAAAGCTGGATGCGAGACTATAATGGGGTGATTGTGGAAAGTGATAACATTAATGTTATCAACTACATTCAAAACTCCTTGAAGCAGAATAAAGGGATTATGAACTTCAATTCGGTAAGAGATTCTTTATTTGTGAATGATTTCAATAAAGTTGTCTTTTTACATGCTTATAGGAAATGTAATAAGGTAGCCAACTTGCGTGCTACTATGGCTTTAGAGAATAGTTTTTATTTTGACAGCTTTTCTTTTGATGATATCCCTCCCTTAATGGTTAGTTTAATCAAGGAAGAATGTCATCCTTTTGAGGTTTGTAATTAGTTCTTTTCTTTTTTTCTTCTTAATGCATATTGCAATTCTTCAAAAAAAAAAAAAATATAGGAAGCTTAAGAAAATGCATGCAAGCTTGAATTCTAATTTTTCAAAACTATAGAATGAGCATGAATGCCTTAGAAAAAATCATTCTACTATAGATAATAATCACATGGCTTTATTAGATGAATTTGAATCTTTAAATAAACAGTATCTTAATTTAACTATTGAACATGGTTTCTTGAAAATATTATATGTTGATTAGAAAATGCATTTAAGGAAATAGAAACTCTTGCATATAAATTAGATGGCCATGAGCATGCATTGAAAATTTACTTCTTGAAAGCGAAAATAAATCTTTAGAAATTTAATTAAAAGCATTCAAAGAAAACAAAACACCTCCAACACTTGCATAGTTGCATAACACATCATCACAGCATGCATTCAAACTTAAGAAGATGCACCATAACCCATATAAATTAGTAAATAATTTTTTCTAGAGTTAGATATTTTGTTTATGGCATACTAGGAAATATCTCCCACACTTGCAGTATCCACCATAGAAAATAGTTGGTGTGGAGACCAAAATTGCATAAAACATAGTATAGCATACAAGCATCTCAGTTTTTAATTAATATGGTGGAACCCAAACTTTTTTGGGTTCATATAACAATTCTTTGATGATTTTGTAGGGATGCTCTCAGAGAAGGCCTCATGAGATCATGTGGTATATGGATAGTGAATTTTCATGGAATATGACTGGAGATGTAAATCAATTCATTTTGTTGGAGGCCAGGGCAGGAGGTAAGGTGACACTTACAGATAATACCATTAGTAGAGTGGTGGGCTCAGGTATAATTAGAAACTAAAAAATTTCCTCATTAAAAATGTTTTATTGGTGGATGGCTTAAAATATAGCCTACTTAGCATAAACTAGGTCTATGTTAAAGGCTTTAACATTAACTTTTTATCTACCAGTTACATGATAATCTTAAATGGAAATTCTGCACTATAAGGAAAAAAATCAATAATGTTTACATGCTTGATTAAAAATGTTACTTCTCTTTGCCTAAAAAGTTGTTGCTGATGAATCCTGATTATGGCATAGGATATTGTGTCATGCATGCTTGCAAATGCTTAGAAAAATTACCTAAAAAGACTTAGTGAGAGGCATACCCAAACTAAAGTTCACTAAGGACCACGTATGTGATGCTAGTAAGTTAGAAAAGCAAGTTAAATCCTCCTTCCACTAATTCAAGGACATTAACACTAACAAACCTTTAGAAGTTCTTCACATGGATATCTTTGGACCCATTAACACTACAAGCCTAAGAGGGAAAGTTTTCAGGTAAGTGATTTTTTATGATTACTCGAGGATTAACTATGTTAATTCCTATCTCATAAAAGTGAATCATTTGAGGAATTTAGATCATTTTCCACTTAGATTCAAAGGAAATTAGGTTTTGAAATTATGATAATTCTTAGTGATCATGATAGAGAATTTGAGAATGAGAATTATGAATCTTACTATAAAGAGCAAGGGATATCTCACAAATTTATTTGCTCCTAGAATCCCTCTACAGAATGGGTTTGCTGAGAGAAAGAATATGACCCTGGTATAAGCCGCTAGAGCTATGTTATATGAATATTCACTTCCTAAATACTTCTGGGTAGAAGCAATAAACTTAGTCTAATATATTCTGAATAGGGTTAATATTAAATCCAAACTAAATAAGACACCCTATGAAATTCTTAAGGTTAGGACACCCAGCCTCTCTCACCTTCATCTCTTTGGATGTAAAGTGTTCAATTTGAATAATGGGAAGTCTCCAATAGGAAAGTTCGACCCCAAATCTGATGATGGAGATTTCCTAAGTTACTCAAATGTTGAAAAATCCTATGAGTTTTTCATAAAAGGATATTGGTGGTAGAGGAGACCCCTCATTGTTGTATTTGATGAATATGATAATTTTAGAGGGTATAAGATAGAATAAGAAGAAGTTGTAGAAATCACCTAAGGAGTAGAATCAAAAAATATGGAGGAAAGGGTAGAAATTGAAAATTCTCTGCCTAGAGAATGGATATATTCTTGAAGTCATCCTAAAGAATAGATTTTAGGAGACACATATGAAGGTGTTAGAATAAGGAATGGTCTCAAAAAAGAAGTAGAACACTCTGCCTTCATCTTAATCACTAAACCCACCAATATAAATTAAGCCCTATATGATGAATTCTGGATCCTAGTCATGCAAGAAAAGTTAAATTATTTTGTGAGGAATATGAAAGTATGAGTTGCGCTAAGAGGCCAGGGAGTGAATTGGTACTTTTAAAATAATCCTAAGAAAGAGTAATACTATTTTTGGATTTTTTAAAACACTTAGAAATAAGAAATTTTAATTTTAATATGCAGAAGCTAACAAATTAAAATATGCCATGGAAAATAGTGATGATGATATTCTAATTATCACGATATGATATAAATCTTTAAAATTTATCAAGTAGTTATAGCTAAGATGAAGTGCAAAAAATATAATGAAGAAAGTAAAATTAGAATGAACACACTAGATTTTATAGTAGTTCGGTCAAACCTTAATCTATGTCCACTCTCTGGAGTCCTCCATTCTGAGTATTGAACTAACACAAAGTGACTCTCCTTTTACTCCCTCAGCAAGGTGGAGAAGCCCTTACAAACCTCTCTTTCACCAACTAGGTGCGATAGAGAATGAAAAAGGTTAAAGAATTACTTTTATAATAGGGTTCAAGAAACCCTAAATTTTTAAGTTTGTTGTCACTATTCATAAAGTACAGTCCTAGTTTGTACAGTACGATCAATTAAAAACCAATCCCGTCCAGTACGAAAGAGAGCAAACAGTTTATAATTTTTTAAAACATCATATATTATGATCCAGATATCATCCAGTATGATCTATTATATTTCTTTTATTCGTATGGGATGAATCCTGGGATGACCGAAAGCTGTCTCTATTAATCATCCTGTACTATATCCTTCTTACATTACGGTTAGTTAATTTCAAGCCATTCGTCCAGTATGATATTAATATCATATCATAAAATTAGAACAAAAATTGTGTTTCCATCCAATACGGTCTATAGGACGTCCGAATTCCAACTATGTTCTTCATATAGCATGATAAGGATCATACAGTAAAAATAAAAAATCATTAGTTAACCATAATTTAATTGCCTAGTTATGAAGGTTAATTTTAGTAAGATTTCAAATGATCATACAATTCTATTATAATCAAATAATACTAATAGTTTAAAAATATAAATACAAAATATTACTTAAAGTAATATGGCAGCTAGGGTTTTTAGATTGAAATAAATCATACAGTACCATCAAGATTATACAGTATGATTAGTTCATAGAAACAAATCTTTCAATTAGCCGTTAAGCCTATTCTCAGATAACAGATTATATAGTATGAACAAAAATCATGCAATATGATTTGTCTAAAAAAAATTTATTTTAAAAAAAATCTCCCCCTGTGTGTGAGTGCATGGTCACCCAATTTGCATACACTTTTTTGTGTCTAGATTCAATAAATGAAAAATTAAAAAGAATACAAATTATAGACACTTTCACATTATATTCTACCAGTCTTGAGACCTTAGTAGTCTTGAGCGATGTGTATTTTCCCTAAAGTTTTAGTGCTCATAGATAAAATTAACAACTAAAATATTTAATGAAGAAAGTAACAATTTAATCAAAATTGTTTGTCAACATCAAAATCACAGACTAAGGATCCTGGTTTGCAATATTCTCCCTCTTTTTGATAATGTCAAATAATGTTAGTTGATAGGCAAGCTAAGCGTTATTTCTTCCTAAGCTCCCCCTCACTAGATGATGGATTATAAAAATTTAGGAGGCTGCAAATGAAATCTTTAATTTAATATTTTTTGTTTTTGTTTTTTTTGTTTATATTTTTATTTTTTTTAAGATGACAAAAAAAAAAAAAAAAAAAAAATAATACAAAAAACATAAGTAGATGATTATATTAAAAAAAATAAAAAAATATATAATCAACAAAATAGATGTCTTCTCCCCCTTTTGACACCAGAAAAAAGAGGAGTACCACACAACCAATGAAATAAAAAAGTACTAGAATAAGAGAATGAATCGATGGAGGCAAACAAAGACTACTTGAAAGGTGGATCTTGATCAGGTGGTGGTGGTGGTGGCTGAAGGAATGAATGGATGGAGGCAAGTTTATGATCTATCGAGTTAAATCTTTGGCCAAACAATCACATTTATCCTTGTGCTATCATTGTTGTTGCTCAATGTGGTAGTCCAGTTAAGTTTCAAGTCACTCAAGACATTGAACTATATCATCCTTAGGGTAGGTAGGTGCAGGTGGTAGTATTGGTTATGGTGGTCATCCTGTAGGAGCACCATCCCCTTTTTCATCAAAATTTAGCTCACCATGCTCTTACCCCCGATGGAAAAGAATACGGAAGGAAGCATCAGGTGGAATAAAAAATTGAGTTAGTTTTATGTGTCAAGGATGTACCCTATGATATGTCATAAGGCAATATTTTGTTTACGTTAGCCACTTGGATGTAAAATAGTGGTCATGTTATGGATGTAGTGTATAATCATTTGAGCTTCATCAAAATTGGTACCTAACATGACTAAGTAAGTGACTATAAATAGAAGTGGGGTTATGTTCATTTGTTCCCCATCTTTGGGTGTAATGAATATTCGATGGAAGTGCTGGATGATACGTGGTCATACCATATGAAGGGAGGAATCATATAGTACGAATATCAATAATTTCATACCAAACAGATTGAAATTTTTAATGGTTGGTGGCACATTCATTGTACAGTTCAAGTAGTGGTTCATACAATATGATGTGTATATTAGTGCTAATCTAGATCATTGACTAAATAAAGCACTGTGCTATGTGCTTTTGTGAAGATCATATAATATGACTGTGCATTATACAGTACGATAGGAACAAAAAGTTGAGAATTTTGGTGATTCAATGAGATGTATATGTGATGATCAAGAAACATCTTAAACTAAAGAAAAATTATATATATATTTTGAATTTTTAACATAAACAACAAACAACATACATAAGAACAAACACACAGAATAACTTATTTTTTATTTTTTTGTTTAATTTAACAAACAACAATAATAAAATAAAATGAGTACACGAATAAATATATACAAGTTCAAAATATATATGATAGATTATTTCCAAATAGTTTTTTTTCCTAGATTAAACATGAATATCTATAACACCCAGTTTTGTCCTCACGGTGCTAAAGGTGTCATAGACTAGTGATTTTGTGAATATGTCTGCCAATTAATATCCTGTAGCTATATGATGCATCTCTATATCTCACTTGACTACAATATCTCTATAAAGTGATGCCTAATGTTTATATGCTTTGTTTGGGAATATTAAATTGGATTTTTAGATATGTAGATTGCATTAGTGTTATCACAAAGAATTGGGATGGTTCCTACAGGTAGTCCAAGATCTAAGAGTTATTATTTTAACCATAAAACTTGAGAAATACGACTCCATATTGCTATATATTCTACTTGAGCAATTGAAAGGGCTACTAAATATTTTCTTTGTACTAGACCAAGAAACTAAGGATTATCCTATGAACTGACATGTTCTAGAAGCGCTTCTACCCTATACCATGAAAAATAAGAATATGAATATCCTATGATTTCAAAAGAAGTGCTGTGTCTAGGATACTATATTCTTAAGTTTGGAGTTCCTAATATATATCTAAGGATTCTCTTGACAGCAGTTAAGTGAGATTCTTTTGGGTCATTCTAAAATCTGGTACAGAGATATACACTAAACATTATATCCAATATACTGGCAATCAAATAGAGAAGAGATCCAATTATTCCCCCATATTTTTTCTGATCTACTAATTTTCCATTTGGATCTTTATCTAATTGAATATTGGAGCTCATGGGTGTGTTCATAGCTTTAGCATTATTCATTTCATGTTTTTTTAAGAATATATTTCATGTACCTATACTAGCTAAGGAAGGCTCCATCATCTATCTATTTTATACTAAATCCTAGGAAATCATTAAGTTCTCCTATCATTCTCATTTTAAACTCGTTACTCATTATTTTTAAGAATTTGTCACATAGGTTTTTATATGAAGATCCAAAAAAGATATCAATTACATAAATCTGGATAATGAGTATCTCATCTCCTAACCTTTTTAGGAAGAGGGTGGTCTCTAAGCTACCCTTAAGAAAGCATCTATTTAGTAGAAAGGTGCTCAACCTTTCATATCAATCTCTAGGTGCTTGCTTTAACCCATACAATGCCTTTTTCAATTTGAAAATAAGGTTTGAAAAATATGAATTCTCAAATCTGGGGGGTTGCTCAACATAAAAATCCTCTTTGATTATCCCATTTAGGAAAGTTCTCTTAACATCCATTTGATATAATTTAAACTCTTGAAGTATGTAAAGGCTAACAACTCTATTATGACTTCTAGTCTAGTTACTGGGGTAAATGTTTCCTCAAAGTCTATTCCCTCAATTTACTTATACCCTTTAGCTACTAGTCTATCTTTATTTCCTAATACTATTCCATAGTCATTCATCTTATTTTTGAAGATCCACTTTGTTACAACCCCACTCTGCTCCTTAGGTCTATTAACTAGTTCCCACACATCATTCCTAACAAATTGGCTTAGCTCTTATTGCATTGCTAGGATCCAGAATTTATCTCCTAAGACTTGATCTATATTAGTGGGTTCTACATCAAGATAAATGTAGATTGATTAACCTCCTTTCTAAGTCCATGCCTAGATCTTACACCTTTAGATGAGTCTATTAAGATCAAATCTATAGTATGACTAAGAGAATATGTCCAATCTCTAGGCAATTACTCTTATTGTTTTACCCTATCTCCTATGAAAATGGTTTCTACACCCTGAATGACCTTAACTTCTTCTTATTCTTTAGGTTTAGGTTTATAAGTCTTATATGATTCATCAAAATACCACATGGGTAGACTCTTCTATAACTAGGGTCCTCTTATTGAAGATTCTATAGGCTTTTCCTATAGATGAATACCATAAGAAGATGCCTTCATCAGATTTATGATCAAATTTTCCTAAGGGTGACTTACCATTGATTAGGATAAAGCATTTACATCCAAAAACATGTTATTGAGAAAGATTTGGTGTCCAACCCTTAAGAAGTTCATAGGATGTCTTATTAAGTTTGGATCTAATATTCACCCTATTTAAAACATAACAAGAAGTCAAAAAGTATCTAGGTAGAGTGCATTCTACTAACATTCCCCTAGTAGCATCAACTAATGTTCTATTCTTTCTCTTATCTATTCCATTCTATTTAGTGGTCTAATGGGTAGAGAAGTTATATTCTATTCCTATCTCTTGACAAAAGGATTCAAACCTATCATTTTCAAATTCACCACCAAGATCACTATTAATTGTTGAGATTTCACATCCTAATTTTATTTGAATCTAAGTGGAGAAGGTTCTAAATTCCTCAAATGACTCACTCTTATATGCTAAGAATCTTACCCAAGTGAATCTAGAGAAGTCATATACTATCACAAATCCATAAGTCTTCCCTTCTAGTCTGGCTGTACTAACTTGTCCAAATAGGTCCATGTGAAGAATTTCTAGTAACTTAGAGGTGTTGATATCTTTGATTGAATGAAATGATGATTTACATGTTTATTTAGTTGGCAGGGATCACATAGGTTATCCTTAGTAAAGTCTAACTTAGGTATGCATCTAACTAGGCCTTTCCAATAATATTCCTAAGTGTTTTTATGCTCGCATGGCATAGTCTCCTATGACATAGCCATGAATCTTCTATTATTATTTTTAAACACATTGAATTTAAGTATTCAATACAAGTTAAGTCTAACATATAAACTTTGTTTATTTATTTTCTTTCTAACACAAGTTTATCATCTTGGCTAATCATGCATTTATTAGAAAGAAATTTAATATCAAAGACTTTATCACACAGTTGACTAATGCTTAACAAATTATGCTTTAAATTGTCAACTAATAAAACATTTTTAATCATAAGGTGTTTAGAGTTTCAAATTATACATGATACCACTATTTACTTAGTGGTGTTATCTCATAATGTCACCTTGCATCCTAACATGACCTCTAGTGTGATGAACTGCTTCATATCACCACTCATATGCCTCGAATAGCCACTGTCTAAGTACCACATACTATCACTAGGCCTTTTGTGAGAGCACCCCTACAATGTCATTCAAAGGTTAGTTTTGGGAACTTAAGTGATTTTAGGTTCCACCTTATGCTTGAATTAATGAGATGTATGTAGGTTATGCTGTGATGAATACAATTTAGGCCTCAAAACTAAATGTGTCATTAGATGGATGGTGCAAGTATGTGCTATGTGTCCTAACATGCCCTAAGAGTAATATCTAACACTAAGAAATGGGTTCACTAACCTATGTGTGTGATGCTGCCTCCTTCGAGGTTTATGTGATGCATGCTGTGGTGAGGAGTTGCGCCATTGACCCATTTAAGGTGGTGGTTTATTATTTTCCAGTGTACTAATTTTTGCTTGTAAAAATTTATTTGCATGTTTGTAGCTTGACACTTCCACTTTTAATGCATGCTCAATGCAATCAAAATGACATACAAGTTCATCTAAATCATTAAATGCTTTTTCTAGCTCAAAATGTGATGTTTTTAAGGAATTATGTGCATCAGATAAATCAACATACTTCTTATTTAATGCATCAAAATCTTTTAATAAAGCCATATGATTCTTATCTAAATTAGAGTGCTTGGAAATTAAACTAGCATGTTCTTTTTGTAAAGTAGAAAATTTAGTATTAATACTAACATGAATTTTCTTATGCTTCCTATACGAATCAAGAATATTTTTTAAAAATAATAAGTAATTCATCACAGGAGAGTTAACATACCTCATCTTGATCAAATTGATCAAGATTATTATTAGCAATTAGACATAAATGTTTTACCTCCTCCTCCACTTCTTCTTCTGATGATTCTGAGGCAGAGTCATCCCAAAAGGCTTTATGTGTCTTTTGCTTTCCCCTTTTGTACTTTGGTTTCTCTTCACCCTTTTCTTTGATCGGGTGAGTCTTTAGATTGGGGCATTCAACTTGAAAATGTCCCAACTTCTTTTACTCAAAGAAAATTATATTAGATAAAAGTTTAGTAGATTTGTGACCTTTATCTTTGCTCCAATTGTTTTGATGACATTTTTATTTTCTTTCCAAAAAGCTCCTAAACTGGCACATCAACAAGGCTATTTCATCATCCTCATCTACTGAAGAGTTATTACTATCAGGATCATTTGCTTTTAGTGTCACCATTCTTTCTTTTTTCTTTTTTCCTACATCATTTTTCCTTTGACTCACTCTTTGCTTGTAGGCAATGAGTGATCCAAGCAAATTCTTAGTAGAGTAAACATCTAAATCTTTTGATTCAGTAATTATAGTATTTTTTATATAATAAGGGCTCAAAAAACAATGCAAAATCTTATTGACATTTTCATAATTAGATAATTCTCTACCTAATGCATGCAAGGATGTTACTATCTGGGTGAACCTAGTGTACATTTCAGACACATTCTTGCTAGTTTTCATGCAAAAAAGTTTATAGTCATGCATAGGTGATACACAATCTATCCTAAATATCTTTCCATGTAGTGCATATAGAAACTCACATATATTCTTCGAATTTTAAAGCACAAAAAAAAAAAAAAAATTCAAACACTTAGCATTAAATTGTGTAAGTTCTCTATCCTCATTGCTCCATTTATTAAAGGGAATATCAGTTTTAACATTATTAATCATATGGGATGGAAGTGAGTAACCGATTTGAATCATATGCCTAATTCTATGGTTAATGGATTATAGAAAGTTAGACATGAGAATTTTCTTTAAATCAATTAGGATGTTTTCAAATAAAGGTGGACAGGTTATTGAATAACTCTCTGTAGTGTTATGATTACCAAAATGTATCATTAATCATTTATCTTAAGATTTCTAAAATACTACTTCTAAGACCCCAGGTTGATACTACTTGAAAGTACGAGATGCACTAAGAGGGGAGTGAATTGTTGTTTTAAAATAATATAAATCAAGAGTACTAATTTTTGGAATTTTCAAAAAAGTTAGAAAGTAAAATCAGAATGAACACACCAAATTTTATAGTGGTTCAATCAAACCTTGACCTATTTCCACTCCCTGGATTCCTCCACTATGAGTATTGCACTAACATAAAGTGACTCTCAATTTACTCCCTCATGAAGGAAAAGATGTCCTTACAAACCTCTCTTTCACTAACCCGATACAGCAAAGAACCAAACCTCCTTTTACAAGTAGAGAACCTCGAGTTCTTTTTCTCCCTCCCAAAGAAGGGAGAGAAACTTAAGAATTAACTAAGAAGCCTCTCTCCCTAGAGAGCTCCCAAAAGACTAACCAAGGCCATACAACGAGTAAGCGTGCAGCTGTCCCGGAGCAACCATGTGTTTACCCTCACACTCCTTCTATCTCACACTCAAGCTCACGTTCTCCTTCCACTCTCAAACCCCGATTTCTTAGAATGCTCCCTCTCATAGTTCCTTCCTTAGCCACATTCATCTCTTTACAACTATGTAGAAAAAGGTTAAAGAATTGCATTTATAATAGGCTTCAAGAAACCCTATGCTGGTACTTTTCAAGTGGCTTCAAGAGGCTTCTTAGTTCTATTCGATAGGATCTAAGGGACAGTCAAATTCTATCTTTATTCTTCATACATTAGAATAAGAATCGTACAATAAGACTTAGAAAGCATTAATTTACCATGATTTAATTGCCTAATTAAGGAGTTAATTTTAGAAAAAAATTCAAATGATCATATAATACGATTGTAATCGTATAATATGAATAGTTTAAACTCAAAACTCAACATCTTACTTAAATTGATCCAGTGACTAGGGTTTTCAAATGATCATATAATATGATTAGAAATCTAGTTTGAAACAAATTGTACAATACAATCAAGTTCGTACAGTATGATTATTTCATAGAAACTAATCTTTCAATTAGTTGTTAAGCCTGTTATCAGATTATAGATTGTACCATATGAACAAAAATTATACATTACAATTTATCTATTTTTTTTTTAAATCTACCCTTTTGTGTGTGTGCATAGTCACCCAATTTGCATACAGTATTTTATGGCCAGACTTAAGAAATGAAAATTAAAAAAAGAATACAAATTATAGACACTTTCATATCCTACTATGTACAGTCTTGAGACTTCAGTAATCTTGAGTGGTGTGTATTTTATTTGAAATGTTAGTACTCACAGACAAAAAATATTGCGACTCATTGCTTAAAAGTTTATGTTTTTGATGATAACAAATATTATTGCTCACCTCTTTATGTTTCATAGTATTTTTCATTATGTACTTATTTTGTGTGTATACTAATATTTCAGAGAAATCATATTACAGACTATTAAAGACTTCAAGGCATATTAGATTAGTGTGTCTTGTAATGAAGTGTGTAATTTTTCTATTTTTATTGAGTATGAGAGAGTGTGATTATAATTGGGTAACCGTGCACACTCACACTGGGGGAGTATCAAAACTTATATTTTTTAAACTAATAATGCTGTATAATTTTGGGATCGTACAGGACAATTTTCCCTGAATGTTCCTCCAGAATGGAGTTAATTGAATCATACCTTTGAAATACTCTTTGTACTATTCATATTGTTTGAAATTACTTTTGTACTGATAATAAAGATTTCTACATATCCAAACCTAACCATCGCATAAAACTGCGTACTCTATATTTATGTTTATGAGCCAAAGTTCTAGCACACAAAAGTCGAAGTATATACTTTATACAATACAAAACATGTTTCTTTGAGGATCTGCTGAGATAATGAAAAAGATATACATATCCGACAAAATTGATTAAGAATATCAGAATCTGATAAATCAGTCAAAATCAGTTTACTAATAGGATGACCCAATACATTACAAAATTAAGCTTTCGACAATGTTGCAATAAGAGAAATAACTGGGGCTATGGTATCTAATTTCTTAGATAGAGTATTTATTAGAAATGAATTCTCTAGCATTTGATTTCTTACTACCAAAGGATTTTTCAGTACACTTGAAAAGAACCCCAGAAAAGAGAAGGAATAGTTAGGTAATTAATATATATGGATTGAAAGTCCGAGATGCGCCAAGAGGGGGGTGAATTGGATGATTAAAAACTTAATAAAAAGAAATATCTTTTTATAACTTTATAAATAAGTGAATTCCATTCATAATAAAAAGATAGATTATTAATTTCACCCATGTAGTTAATCGCAATGAAAAATAAACACGAAAATAATAAAGGAATAACAAATTTATAATGGTTCATTCAAACTTGACCTACGTCCACTCTCTGGAGGCAACCTCCGAGTATTGCATTAAACCTTAGTGACTCTTCTTTAGCCCCCATAGCTTGGCAGAGAAGACCATACAAAATCACTTCCACCTACCCCGGTGCGGCGGAGGAGCTGGGTCCTTTGACACCAAAGAGATCTTCTTTTTCCCAAAACTTTCCTCAAGACGAACCTTGAATCCGATGGTACTAAGGTGTAAGCATTCTAGAGAAATCATGTGAAATCATCTCTACACTCCCTTGAAATCCCCTCCAAGGATCTTCTCGCTCTCTCAAACTCCATCCTTTCCTCTCTGCCTTTCAAGTTCTCTCTTTAAGTTTTCTCCAAATGAACTAAGACATAATGGCTGCCGAAGACTCTTACAAAGTCTTATGATAAAGCATAAATAAAGGGCCTAAAAAAATGCTAAAAATAATTTTAGTCATCAAAGATCGTACAGTATGATCAAAAGATGATCCAGTATGATGTGCATAATTTGACCTGTTAGTATTATAAGATCACCAGTTAGTACTATACAAATAATTCAATTTGCATGTTTATACTATATGATGTCTAGTTAGTACTGTACAAACAATTCAATAAAAAAGTAGTATGATCACTAGTTAATACTGTACGAATAATTCAATTTTCCTATTTGTACTGTACAACGTTCAGTTAGTTGTGTACGAACAGTTTAATAAAAATATAATTCATCCAAGATGAAGCATGTGATGACAAAAATTATTTCTGTTGATCGTATAATCTAATCCAGTTCATACAGTATGATCAAAATATCAAAATTAAGCTATTTTGATTGATTAATCACAGGATTAAATTAGGCAATATTTTAAACATCGTATAATATGATTATGTTTATATAATACGATTAGAACAACTTTTCAAATTTAAATTTTTACCTAATTAAAGAATGTCAGGGTTTCTAATTATAATAGATCGTCCAGTATGATGTGGTGATCGTACTGTATGATTAGTTATATTTTAAAAATATTTTTTTTTTTAAAATAAAATATTTTAATTAATTTCTATTACACCATACCATACAGTATGCTCCAGATTGTACAGTATGATGTATAGAAAAATTAAAATATTTGAAATGTTTTTTTGCTCACCATGAATGTATGTAGGGTTACCAAGCTAATATACACCATTATAAGATATGAATCAAGAAATTAAATTATAGACTCATTTAATATAACCAATTCTATATAATCTTGAGTCTTAAATCTTAAAAGAACGGTGCATTGTGTACCTAAAATATTAGTCAAAACACAAATAAATATGCACTATAAACCCAAGGAGAAATAAAATATTAATTAATATTATTTGTTATCATTAAAATCATAAACTTGGAAGCCCGAGTTATAATAATGTCCCCCTTTTTAATGATGGAAAAAAATTTTGGTTGAATTTGCAATTTAAAAATATTTCTCCTGAACTCCCCCTCACTAAAAGAATTACATTAAAAACTAGGGGAAAATATTTTTAATTAAAGCACACAACAAACTTCATGAATAGAAATTAAATAAAACATCATGAATAGAAATAGGATAAAAAATGCATTTTATTGGAATTAAAAACTAACACGATAAATAAGATATACTAACTAAAGCACACAACAAACTTCTCCCCCTTTTGACATCACCAAAAAGAGGAGTAACAAATAACACTTAAAAAACAAAATAGAATAGAGGCAAGTCAAAAAGTAGGATCCTGATCTGGTGGAGGTGGAGGTGGCTAAAAGTAGTGGTAGATGGATGCAAATTGTTGATCAATTGAAGAGAATCTTTGCCACAAGAAGTTTGTTTGATTGAATAATCGCATGTCCTCCTTATGTTATTGATGTTGTTCTTGGATGTGAGCATCAAGGCTCTAATACCAATTGAAAGTCCGAGTTGCACCAAGAGGGGGCAGGGGTGAATTGGATGATTAAAAACTTAATGAAAAGAAATATCTTTTTATGACTTTATGTGGAAGAGAATTTTATTCACATTAAAAAGATATATTACCAATTTCACTCATATAGTTAATCACAAAAAAAATAAATGTGGAAATAATAAAGGAAACTACACACTAAATTTATAGTGGTTCAGTCAAAACTTAACCTACGTTTACTCCTTGGAGGCACCCTCCGAGTATTACACTAAATCTTTACTGAATCTCCTTTAGCCCTAACAGCTAGGCGGAGAAGCCCTTACAAAATCACTTTCACCTACCCTGGTGCGGCAGAGGAGCCAGGTCCTTTTACACCAAAGAGATCTTCTTCTTCCCAAAACTTCCCTCAAGACAAACCTTGAATATGATAGTTCTGAGGTGCAAGCTTTTTGGAGCAACCATATGAAATATCCTCCTTACTCCCTCGAAATTCCCTCCAAGGATCTTCTCCCTCTCTCAAACTCCACCCTTTCTCTCTCTCTATCAAGTTCTCTCTTCAAGTTTTCTCCAAAAGAATGAAGACACAATGGCTGCCAAAGACTCTTACAAAGTCTTATGAGAAAGGATAAATAGAGGGCCTTAAAAATCCTAAAAAATCATTTTAGCCATCAAATATCATACAATACTATCACAAGATTGTCTAATATTATGTGCAAAATTTGACCTGTTAGTACTATGCGATCACCAGTTAGTATTTTATAACAGTTCAATTTGCTTATTCGTACTATACGATATCCAGTTAGTACTGTATGAATAGTTCAATTAAAAAGTAGTATGATCACCAGTTAGTATTGTATAAATAGTTCAATTTGCCTGTTTGTACTATATGATGTTCAGTTAGTACTGTACGAACAGTTCAATAAAAATGCAGTTTGTCCAGGATGAAGCATGGGATGCCAAAATTGTCTCTGTTGATCGTACAGTATAATCCAGTTCGTATAGTATAGTCAAAATATAAAAAATAAGCCATTTTGATTGATTAATCATAGGATTAAATTAGGCATTTTTTTAAACATCGTACAATATGATCATGTTCGTACATTATGATTAGAATAACTTTTTAAATTCAAAATTTTGCCTAATTTAATGAATGTCAAGGTTTCTAATTATAACAGATCATCCAATATGATGTGGTGATCATACTGTATGATTAGTTATATTTAAAAATATTTTTTTAGAAAAATAAATGTTTTAATTAATTTATGTTACACTAGATCGTACAGTACAATCTAGATCGAGTACGTTGTATAAAAAAATTAAAATATTTAAAATCATTTTTTGCTCCCTGTGAATGTATGCACAGTTACCAAGCTAACATACACCATTATAAGACATGACTCAAGAAATAAAAATTACAGATTCATTTAATATAACCAATTCTGAGTCTTGAATTTTTAAAGAACGATACATGGTGTACCTGAAATATTAATCAACACATAAATAAATATGCACTTCAAACACTAAGATAAATAAAAGATTAATCAATATTATTTATTATCATAAAAATCATAAACTCGGAAGCCCGAGTTGCAACATGGATCCTATAAGGTTGTAACCAAAAGTGAAAATAAGATTACCAAAAAGTCACAAGATGAAATTCCCATTTTTTTATCAGAATAAAAGTTCCTTTTGAAGCCAGAATTGCTTTTCCTTGATATCGAACATAATGTATGAAAGTATCCTTGAGGAACCATAGGATCCTCTGAAAAGAATTACAACACACGACTATAAGATATTCTATTTTTCCATAGAAATGTGTTCGCTCAAGAAAGACTCCAGAAGATATTGATCGTAAATAAGAAGACTGTTTACGAAGAAACAGGAATAGATATTCGCATTCATATACATAAGAATTATGTAGGAACCAAAAGAATCTTTTCTTTCTTTTTGAAAATACGTAAATGGATTTCTTTGAAGTAAAGAGACTATTCAAATTATGATATTCGTGGAAAAACAATCGCAATAAATGCAAAGAAGGAACATCTTTGATCCAACATTGAAGGATTTGAACCAAGATTTCCAGATGGATGGGATGGGGTATTAGTAGATCTGACACATAATTTAAATGCGATAATTTATCCTCTAAAAAGGGAAATATTGAATGAATAGATCGTAAATTCTGAGATTTTGGTATTCTTTTTTCTTCAAGGGAAGATACTAATTGCGACGAGAATGGAATTTCCAGAATGACTCCAAAACCTTCTGATACCATTTGAGAAGAAAAATGAGAAGAAAAAGAATTCTTGTGCTCCCAAGATCCATTTTGGTTAGAATAATTCACCGAAGAAATCAAAGATTTCTGTTGATACATACTAAACTATATTTACTATCATAACCTAGAAATTCCACAGGTTCGTAAAAAATCAAACTATTTAAGCTATGATAATGAGCGAGTGAGTAAATATACTCCTGAAGGAGTAGCGGATATAGGAAGTTTTGTTGCCGAAATCTATCTTTTTTCAATCTAAATATCCTTGTAATTTGTAATTCTGCTATTGAAATACATTTCTAATGTAACCAAAAAAGAGAGGCACTTCTTGTGTTATGAAATGATACATAGTGCAATATGGTCAGAATGACGTATGCATATGTTTTATGTAGTATATTGTTTCTCTTATACTAAAAGAGTATTTAGAATAAAAGAGTCTAACTTATAACTATAATAACTATAAGAAAATAGAAGAATAAATTCTTCTATTATTCTAAGAAATAATTCTAATAAGATATTCTAATACTAAGAATATAGTCTATTATTAATATATATATATATATATATATATATATATATATATATATATATATATATATATATATATATATATATATATATATATATATATATATATATATATATATATATATATATATATACTTTTATACTGTACTTTGATGTAAAAAACATAATGAGAATTTAAGAAGTAAAAGATTATATAAAAGTCAGAACAAATAAAGAATATATACCCCGGAGACAGAGAGCCCAATCTACAGATCTTTTTCCTTTCCCTTTCTATCCAATTTGGTTTTCTTTTCCTTGTTAATATAACTAGAATAACAATAAAAGAGAAAGAAAGAAAATAGAAAATAACAATTAAAAAAAGGGTAAAAATCTTTTATTTTCACAACCCAATCACTCTTTTGACTTTCGAAAAGATTCTTTTATTATCACTATACTATTTCTTTTACACATCCATCTCCAATGCAAAATAAAGAATAATCAGGATTAATAATAAAAAAAAAGAATCAATGGTCCACTCACAATTTACAAGAGAACCTTTTCCCACATTAGGCATTAATCTATTTTTAACGTATAATTAGTAATTTGATCAAGTAATCTTTAAAATTAAAAAAGGAAGCTCATTTCTTTTTTGACTTACTTGAATTGGAGCCATAAGGCTCTATCCATTTATTCACTATACCCAAAATACTTTACTGAACTTAAAAATTGTAATAAAAAGAGAAATATTCTCGTTCTACTTCCTTTACAAGATCTAGAAATCTTATTTTTCTATGATTATATTATTCTTTTTTCTTTTCTGTTTACGACATGCTTTTTTTTCCATTCATTACCTTTCAGGATCAGTCGCGGTCTTATAAACTTTACCAATAGTCTAGACGAATTCCTTCTATTGCAACTCGTGTAGAGAGAGTTGCTATTTGCATGTTTCATATTCTTGCAACTTGTATTATTTTCATGATTTCAAATATTATTGTTTTTATATATCTCCTAACACTTTTTGGAAGTTTTATTTTTTGCTCTAGTGTGTACTAACATTTCAGGAAAATCAACTCCAAGCGATGAAGACTTCAAATTATTCTTTTGTAAATTACAAGTTTTTGAAATGAAAGGGAGTGATTGTAATTGAGTGAAAAATCACAACACACACTCTTGGGGGACAATTTTTATGAACTTATCATACGGGATGAACATAGTTCGTACGGGATGATCATGTCAATTAACCCTCAGAAGAGCACTGGTTCGAACGGGCGAGGAGAAAATTTTCTAAGTCCTAATCGTCCAAGACGAATTTAATATTCGTCCCGGGATGAAACTCTCAGGATTCTCACTCGTAATGTTCGTCCAGACGAAAAATAAGGTTCGTATCGGGACGAAACTCTCTGTATGAGTTCATACATGATGAAATTAATTTTTGTACCGGGATGAAACTCTCTGTATTAGATCGTACAGGACGAAACATATTTTCGTCCCTGGACGAAACTCTCTGTTTAAAATCGTCTCAGGACGAAACCTGTTCGTCCCAGTACGAATTAAACCGACTTACGTCAGTTGGTTATGTCCAGAAGAATTTTCGGAAACTGACCTATGAAATAACCATTTCGTACCGGACGAACATAGTTCGTACGGGACGATGAGCATGTACGAACATAGTTCGTACCAATTTACATTAGGTTCGTTTCCAGCACTTTAAGTAAAATTGTACAGGACGATCCACGATAGTACGGGACGATCCACTGCGTACAGAATTGAAAACTTGCAGTTTTTGGGCGGTTTTTCATGTCTTTTGTATATATAGTCCAAATTAGAATGCCACCCATTCTTTTTGCCATTTGATCTTCATGCCTATTGAAAGAAAAGTCAAGGAGAGAGTGTGAGAGAGCATTCAAAGGAGGATTCCTACCACTGGAGCGTGAAGGCTTCACTTGGGGTTTAAAGGTAAGAATCTCTACTTGTGAATTGGGATTACTTCACTGTTTTCTTCCTTCTTTCTAGATTTCTTGTGAGAAGATTTATCAAGGAGATCCGGTTCTCTGCCGACACTTGGAGAGTGTGAACAGCCGAAGGGTTCTCTGCCGACACTTGGAGAGTGTGAATAGCCGAAGGGTTCTCTGCCCACACTTGGAGAGTGTGAACAGCCGAAGGGTTTTCTTCCCACACTAAGAGAGTGTGAAAGGACGAAGGGTTCTCTAGCCACACTAGGAGAGTGTAAAAATTTGTGGTTGAAAAACTTTTCTATAAAAGTTTCATTAAAAGTTTAATTTTGGTACAACTAAAATTTAAAAAGAGGGTTAAGTTTTAAAATACCAATTCACCCCCCCCCTCTTGGTAGCCTTGGGACATTAACTTAGGTTTAACAACCTATTCACTAGACTCAACAAGTGGTATCAGAGGTTCGTTTCAAAATCATAAGTTTAAACTACTTTTTGATTAACGTAGATGGCTACATTTGGAAACCGATATACACCTGAGGGTTACTCTATTACTAGACCTCCACTGTTTGACAATATACCTTTTGATTTTGGGAAATCACGCATGTCTACTTTCTTACAGTCACTTGATTATCGTATGTGGATCCTAGTCCAGGAAGGTTATACAAAACCAACTAGATTAGTTGATGGAGTTAGGGTAGAAACTCCTTTTGCAGATTGGACTATAGAAGAACGTGACTTAGCTCAACTAAATGCCAAATGTTTAAATAGCTTCTTTTGTGCTTTAAAATCTGAAGACTATATACGGGTTTTCACTTGCAAAAGTGGAAAGGACATATGAGATAGACTTTGTATAACTTATGAAGGGACTAATAAGGTTAAGAAATCAAGACTTAATATCTTGTTACATGATTATGAGTTATTTTGTATGAAATCAAATGAATCTATCTCTGACATGTACACAAGATTCACACAAATTGTCACTTCTTTGCATGCACTTGGTAGGGAATTAACTAATGCTGAAATGGTTAATAAGATTCTTCGTTGTTTACCTACTGCTTATGATGCTAAAATTACTGCAATTACAGAGTCTAAAGATCTAAACAATTATTCTATTGATAATCTTCTTGGTTCACTCATTGCTTACGAGCAAGGAGTTAGTCAAAGAAAGATTGATGTAGGTGAACCACGAAAGGAGAAGAATATAGCACTAAAAGTAGAAGAGTCTGAGAGTGAACACTCAGAACCTGAGGATGAAGACGATATTGCACTAATGACTAGACAATTTAGAAGCTTTCTGAAGAGGAAGCAGAAGAGACGCCAACAATGGAATAGGGGTAAGTTTAACAGAAATGGCAAGGTTTTTAATGAAGTAATTTGTTATGAATGCAAGAAACTAGGTCATATTAAGACTGATTGCCCAAAACTCGAAGCCACTCCTAGCAAGGAGAAGGTAGAGGAGAAACCAATTGTAAAGAAGGGCAAAAAGAAGTTTCAAAGAGCTTTTTGGGCGGACTCAGCTTCAGATTCATTAAAGACTGAAAAGGAAGAAGAATTCGCCAATCTTTGCTTGATGGCAGATAGCATAGATCAATCAGATCAAGAAGAGGTATGTGACTAAAGTTATGATGAATTATTTGAAGTTTCTGAACACATGCATGATGCATATAGGAAAATGAAAAAGATGCATGCTAGTGTAAGTCTAGAATTGGAAGAACTTAAGAAAGAACATGAAATCCTTAGGAAAGATCATGCTTTAATAGATGACAACCACATGAAATTACTTGATGAATATGATGATCTGAATAAATATCATGAGATTTTAAAATCATCCTATGCTGATCTTGAAAAAGATTTTAAAATATTTAAGGATGAATCTGAGAGCAAAACATATCAAATCAATTATACAAATCGAATTTTGAAAGATATGAATTCATTTTATAAATTGAAAATAAGAGCTCTTGAGGATAATAGGATACCCCCCAAACTTGAAGAATTTATAAATCCTAAATATTATCCTAAATATATGGAGTCACTTAGAAGACAACCAAATGGTAGAAAACTTAGGAATACTTTTCCTAATGTCAAATGTAATAATTGTGGATTATTTGGACATATAGCTCACACATGTACTTTGAATATGAAATCTAATTTGGTGTGGAGACCTAAGATGCATAAACCTAGACATATCATACATGCATCTGATTATAAATTGCTAAAAGGTGAACCCAAACTTGTTTGGGTTCCCAGGTCTAACATTTGATATTTTTGCAGGGATGCTCTCATAAAAGATCTCGTGGGAGCATATGGTACCTGGACAACGGATGTTCAAAGCATATGACTGGAGATACTGCTCAATTCATAACGCTGGAAGCTAGGAGTGGAGGCAAGGTTACACTTGGAGATAATACCACAAAGAAAGTGGTTGGATCAGGTATGATTGAAAATTTGAAAAACTTTTTTATAGACAATGTGTTATTGGTTGAAGTCTTAAAACATAATTTGTTAAGTATAAGTCAGCTATGTGATAAGGGCTATAGTGTAAAATTTTTACCAACTAGCTGCATATTAAGCCTAAATGGGAAAGATGTTTTAAACGAAAAAAGGGTAAACAATGTTTATATGCTAGGTTTAAATTGTATTCAATCTCCTACTGCTTTTTGTTTGAAAACTATTTCTGATGAATCATGGCTTTGGCATAGGAGACTTTGTCAATCTAGTATGAAAAACCTTAGGAGAATTACCCAAAAGAACTGTGAGAGGTATAACAAAACTAGACTTTACTAAGGATCACCTTTGTGATCCATGTCAATTAGGAAAATAAGTGAAGTCCTCTTTTTAGTCCAATAAGGTCTTAGGACTAGTAAACCATTGGAAATTTTACACATGGATCTTTTTGGACCAGTAGGAACTGTAAGTCTAGGAGGGAAGGTATACGGATTTGTTATAGTGGATGATTATTCAAGATTCACTTGGGTTAGATTTCTATTTTCTAAGAGTGAATCATTTGAGGAATTTAAAAATTTTTCGACTTGGATTCAAAGGAAATAGGGTGTGAAATAATTTCTATACAAAGTGATCATGGTGAAGAATTTGAAAATGAAATATTTAAAAATTTTTGTAAAGAGAAATGAATTGATCAAAATTTTTCTGCACCTAGAACGCCTCAACAAAATGGGGTAGTCAAAAGGAAAAACAGAACCTTAATAGAAGCCGCCCAAGTAATGTTGGCAGAATACTCACTTCCTAGATATTTTCGGGCTGAGGCGGTTAGCACTGCATGTTATGTTCTGAATAGGGTGAATGTGAGATCGAATTTAAATAAAACACCCTATGAGTTGCTAAAAGGTAGAACACCTAATTTGTCTCATTTGCATATTTTTGGTTGTAAGGTGTTCATTCATAATAATGGAAAATCTGCCTTAGAAAAATTTGATCCGAAATCAGATGATGGAATTTTTGTTGGATATTCAAGTGTTGGAAAATCTTATAGGGTATTCAACAAAAGAACTTTGGTCATTGAAGAAACCACACATGTTGTATTTGATGAATCTGGAAATTTGGAAGAGCCAAATGTTGTTGAAGATGAGATTGAGGAAAACTCCCAAAAAATTGATAGAATAAATTTGGAAGAAAATGTGGAAGAAAATTTGGAATTAGAAACCCTTTGCCTAGAGATTTGAGATTTTCTAAAAATCACCCAAGGGAATTGATTATAGGTGAACCTAGTGAGGGTGTTAGAACTAGGCATGGATTAAACAAAGAAGTCAATCATTCAACCTTTATTTCAACTATAGAACCCACTAATGTTGATCAAACACTTTCTGATGAATTTTGGATATTGGCCATGCAAGAAGAGTTGAATCAATTTGTAAGAAATAAAGTTTGGGAATTAACTTCAAGGCCAAAAGATCAAAGTATTGTTGGAACCAAGTGGGTGTTCAAAAATAAAATGAATGATTCAGGAGTAGTCATTAGAAATAAGGCTAGATTAGTTGCTAAGGGGTATAATAAAATTGAAGGAATTGATTTTGAGGAGACCTTTGCCCCTGTGCTAGACTTGAAGCAATTAGGGTTTTACTAGCCTTTGCCTGTTTTAAAGGATTTAAATTATTTCAAATGGATGTGAAAAGTGCCTTTTTAAATGGGGTAATTGAAGAAGATGTTTTTGTAGAACAACCTCCAGGTTTTGAAAATTCTAAATACCCAAATCATGTTTTCAAGTTAAAAAAGGCATTATATGGATTGAAACAGGCACCTAGGGCTTGGTATGAGAGGTTGAGCACCTTCCTACTTGAAAGATCTTTTGAAAAAGGAAGTGTGGATATAACTCTTTTTTTAAAGAAATTTGGAAAGGATATACTCAATGTTCAAATTTATGATGATGATATCATTTTTGGATCTTCAAATAAAAATCTTTGTGATGATTTTTCTAAAACAATGAGTAGTGAATTTGAAATGAGTCTAATGGGAGATTTAAATTACTTTCTAGGTTTTAGCATTAAGCAACTTGAGGAAGGTACATTTCTCAGTCAAACTAAATATGTTAAGGACATCCTCAAAAAATTTGAAATGGACAATGCTAAACTTGTTAGTACACCAATGAGTTCCTCAGTTCAGTTGGATAAGGACCTTAAGGGAAAATCTGTTGATCAAAAGAAATATAGAGGGATTATTGGATCTTTACTTTACTTGACTGCTAGCCGACCAGATATTATGTTGAGTGTTTGCTTATGTGCTAGATTTCAATCAGATCCAAAAGAATCACATTTGACAGCAGTGAAAAGGATTTTAAGATATTTACTAGGAACTCAGAACTTAGCAATTTGGTATCCTAAGTTTAGCTCTTCATTTGAAATTATTGGTTATTCAGATTCTGACTTTGCAGGCTATAGGGTGGATAGGAAATGCACTTCTAGAACATGTTAATTCATTGGAAATTCATTAGTTTTATGATCTAGTAGAAAACAAAATTCAGTGGCCCTATCTACTGCAGAAGCAGAATACATTGCATTAGGAAGTTGTGTGGCACAAGTACTTTGGTTAAAACAACAGTTGATTGATTTATAATTAACTATAGGCACTATTCCAATTTATTATGATAATACTAGTGCTATTTGCATTTCCAAAGATCCTATTCAACATTCAAGAACCAAACACATTGACATAAGGCATCATTTCATAAGGGATCATGTATCCAAAGGAGAAATTGAACTTATCCATGTTTCAACTGAAAATCAACTTGCATACATTTTTACAAAACCTTTAGCCTTTGATACTTTCAGTGCATTAAGAACAAGGCTTGGTGTAATTGATTTAAATGCTTAAATAAAAATGTTTTTGCAACATTGATGTTTTGTTTTCGTAGTTTATATTTTTATGATTTTGTTTTTGTGGTTTTTGTTTATTTTTGAGTGATTTTCATTTAGAGTCTGTACATTTGTCGTTGTTTATTGTGTTTTGTGTGTTCATTTAGTTTTCTTTGATAAAAATACAAAAATTCAAAAATTTGTGTTAATCGTCCGGGACGAAAATTTTTCGTACAGGACGAAGTGTGTAAAATGTCAATCTACGTGATTTCAAACCGTCTTAAGAGCAGTTTTTAATGTAGTTCATCTGTGCGATCCTCACTATCATCCGGGACAAAATTTTTTTTTCTCAAACGACGGGACGATTGAATACAGCAGTTGAACAGATAAGACAGTTTTTATTATGAACTTTGTCCGTACGAACCTTTGGTTCATCCAGACGAACAGATGTTGGTTCATAGCGGAGGACAGTTTTCAACTGCCATTAAAATGAATTAACTTTTGATCATCTGTACGAACACGTGTTCGTTTGTACGATCGTCTTGGTCAAAAGTCTGTACGAAAGGACGCTTCGTAAATTATGTGATGACAAAAAGCCGTTATATTTTTAACTCACTCGTTCGTCCATACGAAATATTTTCGTACGTGGACGAATTGAATTCGTACGGGACTAACCAAAATTTCGTCTGGTACGAACAGTCATTTTTCTTTAAATTGATGACAATTTTTACTGAACAGTCACTCTCACACATCTCTTTCAAAGCTTTCGTCTTTTTAAATCCCTCAATGGCAAGTTCTAGCAAGCGCCAAAAGACTTTGGCTAAGGGACCTCCTAGGAATACCTTCGAAAACTTCCTGTCTAGAGCCAATGAAGAATCTTTTCCTAGGTTTGTCTCTGTAAAAATCACTCCATCTAGAGTTCTCCTACAGGATCATTTAACCTTCAAGGTAATGCACTTGTTTTCCCATACTCAATTTAGTTTGATCCTCACTTTAGAACACTTCTACAATAAAAAAACCTTCCACTATTTTCTGGCAAACATGTCATTCAACTCCGACCACTCTGTTATCAGTTCTTTTGTTTTCAAAAAGAAAGTTGAAATCACCAAAGATGACTTTGGTATTTTTCTAAACTTAAGGACTAAAGGCTTAAGAGCATACACTTTAACCAACTCAAGTTTTTATTGGACAGAAGTTAATCGTGTGATTAGAGATAGGAGAATTAACGATTATTTGCCTAAAGTTTCAACCTTAGTGCGTGATGCCCGTATCATTCGGCATGTGTTAAGAACTTCCATTATCCCTAAAGCTGGTGATAGAATCAACATCACTCCTCTTCTTTCTATTGTTACCTACTTGATTATGACTAGACAACTTATAGATGAGGCTTAACTCTTAATTGACTACATTTATAGTCTCTCTGAAATTGGTCATGTTGATCACAAAAGGAAGAAGAACATAGCCTTAGAACATCTAATTGCTTATTTTCTGGAGAAGAAGTATAATTTAACTCATCCTGAACAAGACTTTGAAGAACCGCTCTACTACAACGATGCATCCTTTAGAGCTATCATCAATAAGGACGAGCCCAGTAGAACTCATGTAGTTCTAAGTGAAATAGAAGAAGAAGCCGGACCTTCACATGCTGCTGGACCAAATTATGAGGATTTGGTTCAAAGGTTTGAAAATTTAGAGGCTCATTTTGATCAAAGATTTGATCAAATTGAAACTCATCTGCAGCAACAAGATTTTCAGCATAATCAGGATATGGGATATATGCGTGAACAAATAAATGCCATTAATACCAACATGTTCACGATCAGTAGTTATTTCAGCTTTTTTGGTGCAGCACCACCTCCTCCTCTAGATCAGGGTCCATCTGAGTGATTTGTTCAGTGCGTATTCAGTGTTTGCTCTATGTCTGTTCTGTACTTCAGTATTGTTCTTGTGTTAGTGATTTCCTTTTGTGTGTTATCTTTCCATGTTCTAGTTGTGTATTATTGATATCATGAGTTTAAATTGTAATAGTTTTTATCCGATATCAATATATGTTTCAATGTTTTGTTATTAAATGTTTTAGAAATGTGTGTTAGATTTTATGACATTCATTTTATTTTAATCTTAATTGTGCTTTATTTAACTTATAAATTTAAATTAATTTCATTAGAAAATATGATTTTTCAAAATTTAAGACATGCTTATAACTTGATATTCTTAGATTTTTCAATTCCATGTCTCTTATTTAGACTACATTATCTTGGTATTTTTATTGCAATTTTGATGCTTTCTTATTTTTTATTTCTCTTTTCAATTAGTATTTATGCACTTAGAAAAATTTGAAATTTTAGATTATTGATTTTGGAAAGAAATCAAATACTCTTGAAAAATTGTACAAATGTACAAAAATAAAAAGAAGTGTGCAAAAAAAATTTGCAATGACAAAAAGAGGCACAAAATAAGCCCAAATAAAAAAGATGCACAAAAATGTGCTGGTATAAAAATAGAACAAGATGCGCAAAGCGCCACATGTGGTAATTACTTCTTTCCAGACTCTTTTAATCTCTTAATTCAAATTGATCTAATGTTCATTTATAATTTATATTGAAATTTGAAATATAAAATTTTTTAGTCATCCTTAGTGCAATGATTCTCTTTATCTTCATGTTTAAATTGACACATGCCCTTGAAAAACTCTTTTATTTTCTAAGTTATATCACTTCTTAAATTATATGAAATTTTATGTTTTTCTAATGTTTTTCAATTTTATTTGCATACCTTATTTCAATCACTTTCAAGATTAAAATATCAAATGAATTTCATATTTTTGCTTATATTTCTAACATTTTTTTCTTCTTCACCTTTTGATGTTGTCAAAAAGGGGGAGAAATTGTTTGTTGATTTTCGTAGTGTTTGATTTGTTTTCGTAGTGTTTGATTTGTTTTCGTAGTATTTGATTTTCGTATGTGTTGTATTTGTAGTATTTGATTATTTTCTTTATTTTATCTTTTGTGTTGTTTTGTGTTGTATAAAATTTTTAAAAAACAAAATTTTTTTTAAGTAATTCAAATGCCTCCTTATTTTCATGAGTTCATCAATTCAGGGGGAGTTCAGGAGATACATAAAATTTGAAACCCAACAAACAATAATTGTTTTGCCATCATCAAAAAGGGGGAGATTGTAGAGAGAGTTGCTATTTGCATGTTTCATATTCTTGCAACTTGTATTATTTTGATGATTTCAAATATTATTGTTTTTATATATCTCCTAACACTTTTTGGAAGTTTTATTTTTTGCTCTAGTGTGTACTAACATTTCAGGAAAATCAACTCCAAGCGATGAAGACTTCAAATTATTCTTTTGTAAATTACAAGTTTTTGAAATGAAAGGGAGTGATTGTAATTGAGTGAAAAATCACAACACACACTCTTGGGGGACAATTTTTATGAACTGATCATACGGGACGAACATAGTTCGTACGGGGCGATCATGTCAATTAACCCTCAGAAGAGCACTGGTTCGAATGGGCGAGGAGAAAATTTTCTAAGTCCTAATCATCCAGGACGAATTTAATATTTGTCCCGGGACGAAACTCTCGGGATTCTCACTTGCAATGTTCGTCCAGAAAAAAAATAAGGTTTGTATCGGGACGAAACTCTCTGTATTAGTTCGTGTAGGACAAAATTAATTTCGTACCGGGATGAAACTCTTTGTATGAGATTGTACAGGACGAAATATATTTTCGTCTTTGGATGAAACTCTCTGTTTAAAATTGTCCCAAGACGAAACCTGTTCGTCCCAGGTCGAATTGAACCGACTTACGTCAGTTGGTTACGTCCAGAAGAATTTTTGGAAACCAACCTATGAAATAACAGTTTCGTACAGGACGAACATAGTTCGTACGGGACGATGAGCGTGTACGAACATAGTTTGTACCAATTTACATTAGGTTCGTTTCCAGCACTTTAAGTAAAATCGTCCAGGATGATCCACGATCGTACGGGATGATCCACTGCGTACAGAATTGAAAACTTGCAGTTTTTGGGTGGTTTTTCTTGTCTTTTGTATATATAGTCCAAATTAGACTGCCACCCAATCTTTTTTCCATTTGATCTTCGTGCTTATTGAAAGAAAAGTTAAGGAGAGAGTGTGAGAGAGCATTCAAAGGAGGATTTCTACCACTAGAGCATGAAGGCTTCACTTGGGGTTTAAAGGTAAGAATCTCTACTTGTGAATTGGGATTACTTCACTCTTTTCTTCCTTTTTTCTAGATTTCTTGTGAGAAGATCTGTCATGGAGATCTGGTTCTCTGCTGACACTTGGAGAGTGTGAACAGCCGAAGGGTTCTCTGCCGACACTTGGAAAGTGTGAATAGCCGAAGGGTTCTCTGCCCATACTAGGAGAGTGTGAAAGGACGAAGGGTTCTCTGCCCACACTAGGAGAGTGTAAAAGGACGACGATTCTCTACCGCACTGGGTAGTGGTGAAAAGAGTGTTTGTAAAGGCTGCTCCGCCTTGCTATGGGTGTAAAAGGAGAGACACTATTGGTATTAGTGTAATACTCAGAGGGTTCCTCTAGGGAGTGGATGTAGGTCTGGTTTAGAGCGAACCACTATAAATCTTGTGTTGTTTACTTTACTGCTTTTTATTTTCCACATTTTTTCTTTTATTTTAAAAAATTTGTGGTTGAAAAACTTTTCTATAAAAATTTCATTAAAAGTTTAATTTCGGTACAACTAAAATTTAAAAAGAGGGTTAAGTTTTAAAATACCAATTCACCCCCCCTCATGGTAGCCTTGAGACATTAACTTAGGTTTAACAACCTATTCACTAGACTCAACAACTCGAGCTTATGAGTTTATGTTTTTGATGATAAGAAATATTATGGCTTACTTTCTGTTGTCTACTTGTATTTGTAATATATGTTTGTTTGTGTGTATACTAACATTTTTGGAATACCATGCAACATCAAACAAAGAATCAGAGCTCAAGATTGGGTTGAATAATGTTATGTTGTAAAAGGGTTTGTAATGTTCATTAATGTAATTTTTAATTTCTTGAGTCAAGTCTTGTAAGGGTGTATGCTTGCTTGGTGACCATGTATACACACACTAAAGGGAGTGAGATCTAGTCAAATCTAGAAGATCAAGTTTTGAACTAGTCGTACCAGACAATTTTGGATCATCCACGATGATCCTTTATGATATTGGAAAAGAGCCGCCAATGATAATTTAGGCAAGGATTTAAGTTTAATTTTTTGTTCAAATCATCTCAGACAATTAGATCGTCCTGGATGATAATACAAATCATGCCTAAATTGATCCTGTGATTAGGGGACTAATTATGGTTAAAATTTTCAATCTGATTGTCTTGGATGATCTATATATCATACAAGACGATTTAATCGTCCAAGCTGAAATACCATAATTTTTCTTCTAATCATCCTAGATGATCCATAACATCATCCTGGATGATTTATATATTTTTTGTACTAATCGTCCTGGACTATCCTAATATCATCCAGGACTATCAAGTCAAATTCTAAACATCATACTGGATAATCCTGCTATCATTCAGGATGATTCTAGGTGTTGAAATTGAGTTTTTAGGGTTTTCTAAATCTCTATTTTTTAAGCACATCATACGGGATGATCATGCGATCATCCTGGATGATGTTTGGCACCAAAATTAAGTTTCTAGGGTTTTAAGAAGTTCTATTTTTATGCATATTATATGGGACGATTCGACGATTATCCTTAATGATAATATCTATTTTGCAAATCTATTTAAAGACCTTTTACTTTCTCATGAAGAGTGTTTTTGACAGCCATTGTAGCTTCATTCTTTTGGAGGGAACTTGAAGAGAGAGCTTGAAGGGAGAGAGGAAAGGGTGGAGTTTGAGAGAGGGAGAAGATCCTTGGAGGGAGTTTCAAGGGAGTGTGGAGGGGGATTCCACACGGTTGCTCTGGTGAGCTTGCACCTTAGTACCATCGGATTCAAGGCTTATCTTAAGGGATGTTCTGGGAAGAAGAAGATCTCTTTGGTGTCAAAGGACCTGGCTACTCCACCGCATCGGGGAAGGTGGAAGTGATTTTGTAAGAGCTTCTCCGCCTAGTTGTGGGGGCTAAAAGAGAGACACTGAGTTTAGTACAATACTCGAAGGGTGCCTCTGAAGAGTGGATGTAGGTCAAGGTTTGACTGAACCACTATAAATCTGGTGTGTTCTTTCCTTTATTATTTTCGCATTGTGTTTTCTTTGTGGTGGATTTTGGTTTGGCTTTTTTATTGCGAAAGATTTTTTTAAAATATAAATTCTCCTCTCTCTTAATTAGCCTTGGGCTAGTTCATAAAGGCCTAAAATCCCTAACGAACTTTCAAGTGATATTAGAGTGGGATTCATTAAATAAGTTTTTGAAAGCTTTTGAATTTTGATCCATGGCTAATTTTAGTAATCGTAATATTGCGGAAGGTTATTTAATCACCAGACCACCTTTATTTAAAAATATTCCTTTTGATTTTTGAAAAATTTGCATGTCTACTTTCTTACAGTCTGTTAATTTCTGAACGTGGAAAATGATTTTAACTGGTTATTCTGTACCGTCACGTATTATAGATGGAATTAAAACTGATATTCCTTTTAATTAATGGAGTAGAGAAGAACAAATCAATGCTTAATTAAATGCTAAATCAGCAAATTTTTTTTTTGTGCTTTAAATTATGAAGATTTTATGTTTATTTCCTCGTGCACTACTAGCAAGAAAATTTGGGATAAATTACACACATATGTGAAGGCACTAGTGAAATCAAGCAATCTAGATTAAATATTTTAATGCATGATTATGAATTATTTTGCATGAAAGCTTATGAGTTGATCTTAGACATGTATACTAGGTTTATTCAAATTCTGACATCATTGCATACTTTAGGTAAAGAATTTTCAAACTTTGAAAAAGTCAATAAAATTCTACATTGTTTACTTGACAAATTTAATGCCAAAGTTGTTGCTATTTGTGAATCAAAAAATTTGAATGAATATTCTATTGATTATTTGATTGGCTCACTTATTGCCTACGAGTAAAGTTTGGGTCAAAGACTTTTGGATGTAGGTGAAATGATAGTGCTAAATGCTGAAGACACAAAAAAAAGTGGTTAGTTGGTGAGGAAAATGATGACTTAACAAGCAAATTAGAAAGCTCACTAAAACATAAGCATCAACAAAAGTGGAATAAAGGTAAAATTGGTAAGAATGTAAAGATTTCTTCTGATGTTATTTGCTTTAGATGTAGGAAATCTGGGCATATGAAAAACCAGTGCCCTAATTTAAGAACTCTTCCTGCAAAAGAAATGGGTAAAGCTAAGCAAATTACAAAAATGGCAAACAATGAAAAGCAAAAAATCTTCTAGGCAAGACCTAGCTTCTGAATCATCAGACCAGGAGCAAGATGATCTTTAAACCACTATTTGTGTGCTTTATTTTTCTATGTTTGCATGTTTTGTCCGTTTTTGTCTATTTTCTGTGTTTTTTTAGGATTTATTCTTTTTTTCTTTTTCATTAAAATTTTTAATTTTGTCTTTATTTTTTTTTATGTTGTATTTTCTCTGATCAACACACACATCACCATCTTTTTAAAAATAAAAAAAATTAAAAAAATAAATTAAAAAAATTATTGAAAATGAAAAATTAGTTATTCTACTTCCTATTTTTCTTGAATTCTTATATAAGTTGTGGTTGACTTCTCTAAAAATAGTCAAAGGAAAGAAACTCATGATTTTGACTCTCAATCTCTATTTCCTAAAAGTAGTTATTCTACTTTTGATTTAAAATCTTCATCATATTTTAAATTTGATTTTAAAACTAAACTTTTTTATCTCCCTAAATTTTATCAATCGCATAGGAATCTTTTGTAAGTTGTTAAATCTACCTCATAATTTTCTTAATTAAGTAGTTCAATGTGTCAGTAGAATGAGTTTACTTTTGTTTATAAAATTTTAGAAAGATAGCATATTAAAAAAAGGCCAATAACGCCAAATCAAAAAAAATGGTCAATGACGTCAAATTAAAAGATGTGCAATAACACATAATTAAGAAAGATACACAAAGTGTATCAAAAAGTAAAAGATGCACAAAGTGTGCCAAAAACTAACAAGAGGCATAAAATGAGCCCACAAAGAGTATGCTTATTTTTTCTGTATTACTTAAAGCTTAAGAAAACTCTTGATATTTTCGATACTTGATCTTAAAATTCATGATTCTTGATTCACCAACTTTTTATTAATCATCTATTAGATATGTTTTATGAAAGGAGTTTTGAAAAATTAGTATTTCTTTTTCTAATTTATTCATTGATTTAGATATTAGATTAAAAAGTTTTTGAGGCTTTAAAATAACTTGAGCTTGGATTAACAATTTCTGAATTTCTAACCTTTTCTTGATTATACGTTGTCAATCCATTTCTTAGTAAGTTTTTGAATAAAATCAAAAGGTAACTTTCTCATTTTAAGAATATTTGATTTTTTCTTTTCACTAGATTAGGGATCATTTTGATTTTTATTTTTTTTATTATTCTATTTGTTTTGTGCGCCTCCTCTTTTTAGTAATGTCAATGGGGGAGAACGTACTATTATATTTGTATCTATTTTCTATTTTTTAAAAAAATATAAAAAAATAACAAAAATTTTGGCTTCCCTTATTTTTAAATTTTTATTCTAGTGAGGGGTAGTTTAGGAGAAAATGTTTTCAATTTTACAAATTTGACCAGTAATATTTGCCTTCATCAAAAAGGGGGAGATTGTTGCAACTCGAGCTTATGAGTTTATGTTTTTGATGATAACAAATATTATGGCTCACTTTCTATTGTCTACTTGTATTTATAATATATATTTCTTTGTGTGTATACTAACATTTCAGGAATACCATGCAACATAATATAAGGAATTAGAGCTCAAGATTGAGTTGAATAATGTTATGTTGTAAAAGGGTTTGTAATATTCATTGATGTAATTTTTGATTTCTTGAGTCAAGTCTTGTAAGGGTGTATGCTTGCTTGGTGACCATGCACACACACACTCAAGGGAGTGAGATCTAGTCAAATCCAGAACAAGTTTTGAACTAATCGTACTGGATGATTTTGGATCATCCATGACGATCCTTTATGATCTTGGAAAGAGCCACCAATTATAATTTAGGCAAGGATTTAAGTTTAAATTTCTGTTCAAATCATCCCGGATGATCAAATCATCCCAGATGATCAATACAAATACTGCCTAAATATATCCTGTGATTAAGGGACTAATTATGGTTAAATTTTTTAATCTAATCATCCTGGATGATCTATATATCGTCCAGGATGATGTTTACCGACATACTTGATTTTTCTAAATCGTCCAAGCCGAAATACCATAGTTTTTCTTCTAATCATTCTGGACGATCCACAAAATCATCCTGGACAATTTGTACATTTTTTGTACTAATTGTCCTGGACTATCTTAATATCGTCCAAGACTATCAGGCCAATTCTACACATCATACTGAATGATCCTGCGATTGTCAAGGATGATTCTAGGCTCCGAAATTAAGTTTTTAGGGTTTTTTTATGCCCTCTATTTTAAGCACATCATACGGGATGATCCTGCGATCGTCCTGGATGATGTTTGGAGCCGAATTTGAGGTTTTAGGGTTTTTGGAAGCTCTCATTTTATGAATATCATACGGGATGATCCAGCGATTGTTCTGGATGGTAATATCAATTTTGTAAATTTATTTAAAGACCTCTTGGTTTCTCATAAAGGGTGTCTTTGGCAGCCATTGTAGCTTCATTCTTTTGGTGGGAACTTGAAGAGAGAGCATGAAAGCGAGAGATGAAAGGGTGGAGTTTGAGAGAGGGAGAAGATCCTTGGAGGGGGTTTCAAGGTAGTGTGGAGGGGGATTCCACACGGTTACTCTAGCGAACTTGCACCTTAGTACCATCGGATTCAAGGCTTGTCTTGAGGGATGTTCTTGGAAGAAGAAGATCTCTTTGGTGTCAAAGGACCCGGCTACTCTACCGCACCGGGGAAGGTGGAAGTGATTTTGTAAGGGCTTCTCCGCCTAGCTTTGAGGGCTAAAAGAGAGACACTGAGTTTAGTGCAATTCTCGGAGGGTGCCTCTGAGGAGTGGACGTAGGTCAACATTTGACTGAACCACTATAAATCTGGTGTAATCTTTCCTTTATTATTTTCGCATTTAATTTTCGCATTGTGTTTTCTTCGTGGTAGATTTTGGTTTGGCTTTCTTATTGTGAAAGATTTTTTAAAATACAAATTCACCTCTTTCTTAATTAGCCTTGGGCTAGTTCATAAGGGCCTAACATCCCGATCGAACTTTCACCTTCATCCAAATATGTAAAAGATCATAGTCACAATTAAAAGCTGAGTACTCTACCATTGTGTTAGCAACCCAGATATATATGAGGTGTAGATATGATTGAAATAAAAAAAATCCATCAAACTTATCCAATTTACTAATTTTACTAAAGTGAAGGAAAGATCGAGTAAGGGAATGGGGATAAAAAGATATACTTATATATGATCAAATTATATTTTTTTGAGATGCCATTGTGAATATGAATGGACTTCTTAGAAAACAAATTTCAAGAAATTATATAGAAATTTGTGTTATGTTAGCTTTGAGCGGAAAAAAATAAGTAATTAAGGAAAAGGTAAAGATAGAAAAATAAAGGCTTTCTATATTAAAAAAAAGAAAGGTATAATACAAATACAAGAAGAACCCCCCTTGTTGGGGGGTTCGACAAAAAGAAGCAAGAAAAAAATACGAATAAGAAAAAGAAGAATAAAATAAGTATGAATAGAACAAAAAAAGAAGAAACTTTGAATAAAGAATTACACAAAGTTAGTTACCCTATCCTTTTTTTATTCACGATTCTTTTTTTTACTTTCTTTTTTATCAAAAGAAACTCGAAATTCTTTAAAGAATTCTGCCTTCCTTAAAATATCATAAACAGTTCCTGTGGGTTGAGCACCTTTTTTAATGAAATATAAAATAGAAGGAACCTGCCTAGAGTATAAAATGGGCTCATCCATGTTTGTAGCACAGAAATCATGATTTGATTTAACTAGTTAGTATTATATGATGTAGGATTTATATAAATGACGACCAGAGTATGAAATGGGTTCGTATAAAATCATACCGGCCAAACTTGTTCAATTTTTAAACTCTTTATACAGTACGATGTCTATTCATACAAACAAATTTGAACAATTTGTACGAGATGATATACATTTCGTACAAATAATGAAATTGAGTTCGTACCAGACATATAGACAAATTTGAACTGTTTGTACAGGAAACTATGCGTTCATACGGATGATGAAATTAAAATCATACAAGTTCATAAATACAAATTTGAACTGTTCCTATGGGACATTATGCATTGATACAAATGATTTGTACGGGATGATATGCGATTATATAGTATGATCTTAGAACATTTTTTTTTTTGTTGCAATTTTCAGTTTTTGGATTGTTTCGTATGTCTTTTTTATATAAGGAGTCCTAAAAATTGTCATTAAACACCTTTATTATGAATTTCTATTGAGAGTTGACATTGAGTGTGAGTGTTTCGGAGAGATTGTGAGAGTGAAGTGTGAGAGATCAAGTGAAGGGAAGTTGTGAGGGATTCACAAGGTTGCCCAAAGCGAGGATCTCTTTATCTACTTCAAGTTTCTACCCATCTCCTCTGGAGGCTTTTAAGTGAAGTTCTTCAACATTGGTCATGGGTTCTATACCTTCACCAGGAGGGTGAAAAAGGATGATGGTTCTCTGCTAACACCAGGAGGGTGTTGTTAAGAGAGTTGCTATTTGCATGTTTTACATTCATGCAATTTGTATAGTTTTGATGATTCTAAATATTATTGTTTTATGTGTAGTTATCTCCTAACACTTTTTGGATGATTTATTTTTGCTCTTGTGTGTACCAACATTTTAGGAAAATCAAACTCTAGACTACTGAAGTCTTCAAATCAAATTCAGCATGAAATGCATGAGATATTTTGAAATTTGAAGCTTGTATTTTTCTTTCAATTAAGCTTGTTCTTTTTTATGGACGATCAAGACAGTTAACTCCTCGAAAGATCAATGGAACGAATAGGAGTTGAAGAAAATTTTTCTAAGTCCTAATTGTCCAGAACGAATTCAAATTCATCCAAGGATGAAATGTTCTCTGGAAAATTTTTGTCCAGATGAAATTTATATTCGTTCCAGGATGAAATGCTCTCTGAAAAATTTTGTCCAGATGAACTCAAAATCGTCCCAGGACAAAATCTCCTCTGGAGAATTTTTCGTTCAGACTAAATTAATAATCATGCCAGGATGAATTGCTCTCTGGAAAATTTTTGTCTAGACGAACTCAAAATCATCCCAGAACGATTTGTCCTATATAAAAATTTCATCCGGACGAACCCATATTCATCCCAGGACAAAGTGAACCGACTCTGAAAATTTTGGCGACGTTCTGCAGTTTTTCGGAACTGACCTATGGAATAACCGTTTGTACTGGATGAACCTAGTTTGTACGGGATGATGATCGGGTGCGTATTCAGTTCATACCAATATACATTTGGCTTGTTTCCAACTCATTTAAGTAAAATCGTCCAGGACAATCCACGATCGTATGGGACAATCCACTGCATGTTGACTTAAAAATTTGCAGTTTTTGGACAATTTTTTGTCTTTCCTATATATTGTCCAATCTAAACTGCCACTTAATCTTTTTGCTCACTAATCTTTGTGCCTATTGAAAGAAGAGTCAAGTAGAGAGTGTGAGAGAGTGTTCGAAGGAGAATTTTTGCTACTGGAGCATGAATTCTTCACTTGGTGTTTAAAGGTAAGAGTTTTTACTTTTGATTCATGATTACTTCACTCTTTTCTTTCTTCCTTCTAGCTTTCTTGTGAGAAGATCTATCAAGGAGAACCGGTTCTCTGCCGACACTTGGAGAGTGTGAATAGCCAAAGGGTTCTCTACCCACACTAGGAGAGTGTGAAAGGACGAAGGGTTCTCTACCCACCCTAGGAGACTGTGAAAGGACGAAGGGTTCTCTACCTATAACGTGAGAGTGTGAAAGGAAGGCCGGTTCTATGCCAATACTGGGGATAGTGTAAAAAGATGACGGTTCTCTGCCACACCGGGTAGTGGTGAAAAGAGTTTTTGTAAAGGCTTCTCCGCATTACTGTGGGTGCAAAAGGAGAGTCACTAGTGGTATTAGTGTAATACTCGAAGTGTGCCTCCGGGGAGTGGATGTTGGTAGTGTTTGACCGAACCACTATAAATCTTGTGTCTTTTATTTTTGCTTCTTTTTATTTTCTGCTTTACTGTTTTTAAGTTGTGGTTGAAAAACTATTTCTACAAAATTCATTAAAGTTTATTTTTGGTACAAAATATTTAAAAAAGGGATTAAATTTTAAATTACCAATTCACCCCCCTCTTGGTTAGCCGCTGGGACAAAAGCTTAGGTTTAACAACCTAATTCATAGTGAATAAATTTCAACAGGTGTGAAAGGATGACAGTTCTCTTTTGACAGCAGGAGGGTGTGAAAGGACGTCTATTGTCTATCAACACTAGGAGGGTGTAAAAGGATGATGATACTCTACGATGTCAGGGATTGGTGGAAGAGAGGTTAAGTGCAAAGGATTCTCTACCGTGCTATGGGAGCAAAAGGGGAGTCTTTTTTTTTTTTAAGAAAAGCAGTAAGCTTTATATAAAAATAAAAACCAATTACAACCTAATATTAACAGATTCTTCCTTTAACACCTTAATGAAAGTGTAAGGAACCTTATTCGCTACCAAATCCTCCCAAATAAAAGAATTAAAACAAGCATAGTTAGCACATAAGTCCGCTAACTTATTACTATTTCTACCAACACAATTAAAAATGACAAGATTGAAATATTTAAAAAAAGAGAGGTCACCCACCTCATTGCTACATTTCTTCAAAATGCTATTAATAAAATTAATAACATTTTAATTATCACCTTCAGTGATCATACCTTTGTAAGCATACATCCAATCTCTAGTGACCTCTTTGATGGAAAGAATAGAAAGAAGCTCCAAGTTAGAGATATCCCAATGTGCTAGCTTTTTCCCAAAAGCCATTAAAAATCTTCCTCTATGGTCCCGAAAAACTCCACCAATACCCGCCTTGTAGGAAGAAAAAAGAGAAGCATCCACATTGACTTTTATCCAATCAGGTGGAGGGGGACGCCAAAAATCATTAAACAACCTAACCGGTTGGTTGACATTCCCGTTACCCGAGAGAAAAAGTGTTCTTCATTTCTCTTTTATTTTTCACATTTTTTTTTCACACTTTAATGTTTTGTAGTTGAAAAATCTTTTGTGAAAATCAAATTTAAATAATTGTATATTTTAAGAATTATAAATTTAATTTTCTAGAAATGGTTTTAAAAAATTCTATGAAGTTTTTTAAATAATCAAATAAATGCCCTCTTGGTTAGCCTTGGGAGAGTTCTATTAGGTTTAACAACCTACATGAACTTTCAAGTGATATCAGAGCTAATTTCAAAAATTAAAGTTTTGATTACTTTTAAAAAAATAATTACGGCTAATTTTGGAAACCGTAATGCTATAGAAGGATATTCAATTGCTAGACCACCTTTATTTGAAAATATTTCTTTTAATTTTTAGAAAGTTTGAATGTTTACTTTCTTACAATTAAAAGATTATCGAATGTGGCATATAATTCAAACTGGTTAATTCGTACCTTAGCATATTATAGATGGAATCAAATACATATCCCATTTTTTGAGTGGAGTAGAGTAGAACAAAGTTATGCTCAATTAAATGCTAAATGTATGAATTATTCATTATTTGTTTTAAATTATAAAGATTATATGAGAATTTCTACATGCACTATAGGAAAAAAAATTGGGATAGTTTATGCATTACATACGAAGGTACTAATGAAATCAAGAAATTTTAGTTGAATATTTTTATGCATGACTATGAGTTCTTTAGCATGAAACCATATGAGCAATATTAGACATGTTTACTATGTTTTCATAAATAGTAACATCATTGCAAGCTATTGGTAGAGAAGTTTCAAACTTTGAAAAAGTAAATAAAGCTTTACAATGTGCATCTAAAAAATTTAATACTAAAATCACTACTATAATTGAATCAAAAGATTTGAAAGATTATACTATTAATAATTCGATTGGCTCACTCATTGCTCATGAGCAAATCATGAATCAAAGACTTTTGGATGCAGGTGAAATGATAGTGCTAAAAAGTGAAGACATGGAAAAAAGAAACTCAGTAGATGATGAAAGTAAGAAAATAACATCGATAACGAGAAAATTAGAAAAGCTAATGAAGTGCAAGCAACAACATCAACAAAAGAGGAAAAAAGATAAAAATAATAAGAATTCTAAAATTCCTCTAAAGTAATTTTCTTTGGGTGTAGGAAATTCGAACATATGAAAAATGAGTGCCCAAACTTGAAAACTCTTCTTGCAATGATAAAAGGTAAAAATAAACAAATTACAATAAGTTGGAAAACATACTGTTGTATTTGTTTTGTAATGTTGTTTTTTATTTTCTTTATCTTTTTATTATTAATTTTTTTTAGTTTCCCATATTTTTAAATAATTATGTTTGTGAGGGATTAGGAGAGAGATAAAACTTAATTTATAATTTCAACCAGTAAAGTTTATCATCATCAAAATTGGTAAGATTATTATGACTCATTGCTCACGAGTTTTTATTTTTGATGATAACAAACATTATGGCAAACATCTTTATGTTTTATAGAATTTTTCATTCTATACTTGTCTTGTGTGTATTCTAACATTTCAAAGAAATCATACTCCAGACTACCAAAGACTTCAAAATATATTAGATTAGGGTTTCTTATAATGAAGTTTGTAATTTTTCTATTTTTATTGAGTCTGAGAGAGTGTGATTATAATTAGGTAATCATGCACACAAACATTGGTGGAGTGTAAAAAATCATAGTTTTAAAACTAATCATAATGTATAATTTTGGGATCATATGAGATGATTTGCCCTGAATGTTCCTCTAGAATGAAGTTAATCGAATCATACCTTAGAAATTTTCTTCGTACTATTCGTAATATATAAAATTACTTTTTTACAAATGACATCTAGAGTATAAAATGGGCTCATCAATGTTCATATCATACGAAACATGATTTGATTTAACTAGTTCATACTGTACAATATAGGATTCATATAGACGACGACCAAAGTATGACATGGCTTCATACAAAATCATATCGGTCAAACTTATTCCATTTTTGAATTGTTTGAATAGTACAATATCAGTTCATATAAACAAATTTAACCTATTTGTATGAGATGATATACATTTCATATGGATGATGAAATTGAGTTCGTACCGATTTGTACAGACAAATTTGAACTATTCGTACGGGACACTTTGTATTTGTACTGACGTTGAAATGGAATTTATATAAGTTCATACAAACAAATCTGAACTGTTCATATGAGACATTATCAATTCGATGAACGATTCATACGAGATGATGTGCGATCGTACAGTACGATCGTTGGACAATTTTCTTACAATTTTTAATTTTTTGGATGATTTCTCATTTTTTTTTATATATAAAGAGTCCTAAAAACTATAATTAAAACCCTTTTATTGTGAATTTCTCTTGAGAATGCCCATTGATTTTTAGTGTTTGGGTGAGATTATGAGAGTGAAGTGTGAGAAATCCAGTGAGGGGGTGTTGTGAGGGATTTACATAGTTTCCCAAAGCGAGGATCTCCTTATATCCTTCAAGTTTCTGCCCATATCCTCTAGAGGCTCTTAAGTGAAGTTCTTAAATATTGGTAGTGGGTTCTCTACCTTCACCAGGAGGGTGAAAAAGGATGATGGTTCTCTGAAAATACTAGGAGGGTGTGAAAGGATGACGATTCTCTGTCGACGCCAACAGGGTCTAAAAGGACGACAATTCTTTGCCTACACCAGGAGGGTGTGAAAGGATAATGGTACTCTACCGTATCAAGAATTGGTGGAAGAGAGGTTAAGTGTAAAGGCTTCTCAACCTTATTGTGGGAGCAAAAAGAGAGTCACTTTGGTATAGTGCAATACCTAAAAAGAGAGTCTTTAGGGAGTGGACATAGGTCTAGTTGGATCGAACCACTATAAAACTTGGTGTTCTTATGTTCTCTTTTATTTTTTGTATTTTTATTTTATGCCCTTTATTGTTTTATGGTTGAAAATGCTTTTGGGAAAATCATATTCAAACTACTACATATTTTAAGAATCAGAGATTTAATGTTCTAGAAATGGTTTTAAAAAATTCTAAGAAGTTTTTTAAATAACTAATTCACCCCCCTTTTGGTTAGCCTTGAGATAGTTCTATTACGTTTAACAACCTACGTGAACTTTCAAAAATAACATCTAAAATATTCAAGAAAGAAAGTAATAATTTAATCAAAATTATTTATGATTATCAAAATCACAGACTAGGGATTTGGGATTGCAACAATCTCCACCTTTTTGATGATGTCAAATAATGTTAGTTGATAGATAAGATAAGTGTCATTTATTCCTAAGCTCGCCCTCACTAGTTGATGGATTTTAAAAATTTGGGAGGTTACAAATAAAATCTTTAATTTATTTTTTTTATCTTTTATTTGTTTTTAGTCTTTTTAAGATGAAAACAAAAATATATATATATATATATAAAATATAAGAAGATGATTACAGTAAAAAAATAACAAAATATATAACCAATAAAATAGACATATGTTCCCTTTCTTGACATCACCAAAAAAGTTAAAGAATTGCTTTTAGTTAGTCAAATCTCTGAAACCACTTGAAAGTAAGAGATCAACCAAGAGGGGTGTTAATTGGTGGTTTTAAAATAATTCGAAGTAAGAGTACTAATTTTTAGATTTTTCAAAATACTTAAAATAAGCAATTTTAATTTTTGTATGCGGAAACTAACAAATTAATATATGTATTGAATAACAGTGATAATGAAAATCTAATTATCACAATAGAACATAGATCTCAAAATTTTATCAAGAAGTTATAGCTAAGATGAAATGCAAAAAGTAAAATGTAAAAAGTAAAATCAAAATGAACACACCAGATTTTATTATGGTTCAGTCAAACCTTGACCTACATCCACTCCCGGAGTCCTCCACTCTGAGTATTGAGCTAATATAAAGTGACTCTTTTTTTATTCCCTCAGCAAGGTAGAGAAGCTCTTATAAACCTCCCTTTTAGAAACTCAGTGCGGTAGAGAACCAAAACTCTTTTTACAGATAGAGAACCTTGACTCCTTTTTCTCCCTTCTCAACAATGCATATAACCTCTAGGACTGATTAAGAAGCCTCTCTCCCTAGAGAAATCCCACAAGACTTACCAAGGCCATAAGTGGAGCAAGCGTATAGCTAGCCCGGAGCAATTGAGTGATTCCCCTCACACTCCTCCCATATGCTATGTTGCAAATATGAGTTTATGGATTAGACTTTTGATGATAGCAAACATTCATGATTTCCTACGATTGCCTTGCCTACTAACTTTTCAGGTCCACAAGATCGAATGCAACTCAAGATAGCTCATGATCAGGTAGATTCTAGTTGAGTCAATTTGTAATATTTTTCTTTTTCTTGAGTCAATTTTAAAAGTGGTTCCTGATGCTAAGTAACCTTACACACACACACACACACTTGAGGGGTTTTCTAAGTTTTTTTGTTTTGAGTACATCGGCCTGGATGATGTTCATATCGTCCAGAATGATCCAACTAAAAACAGAAACCCTAATTAAGGCATCTTAGTTAAGCAGCCGTCATTAAGCAAATTATCCTGGATGATCCTTGTATTGGCCAGGATGATAGGCTCAAATCAGAAATAATCAGCCGCCATGATCAATTTAGGTATTCTTTATTTTAAAACATTGTCCAGGACGGACTCAACATCGGCCTGGACGATGCAGCATAATTATGTCTAAATTTTTCTAGTAATTATGGAAAGCAATTAAGGTTGATTGATACGATCACATCATCTGGGCTGATTGTAGAATCGGCTGGGATGATGTCCTGACAATTGACATCGGCCAGACACTATTCAGGGCGATGTTCAAGAAGATAGTACTCATATTTGAACTAATCGGCAAGGATGATATTGTATTGTCTTGGATGATGTAACTAAATTTCTTATGATCATCCCAAATTGTCCTGATTATTTGAGCTTACTTTATACTGATCGGCCAGGATCATATTAATATCGGCCTGGATGATAAAGTCAGTTCTTGAAATTCTATTTAAAGGACCCGAATTTTCTCATGCAATAAGACCTTGAGTGCTGCTATCTTGACCTGAGAGAGCCTTGGGAGAGAGGGAGAGAGAGAGAAAGAGAAAGAGAGGAACTTGTGAGGGGGAGTTTGTGAGAGGGTTCACAAAGGTTGCTCCAAGCAAGCTTCCAAGTCATCGTCTCCGTTCTTTGTCCTTCATCCTTGGGAGGTTCTTGGGAGGTCTACTTCAGCAAAAGGTTCGGGTTCTCTGCCTGCTTCAGGAGGAAGCAAAAGGAGTCGGTTCTCTGCCACACCGTGGTTAGTGAAAAGGAGTCTGTTGTAAAGGCTTCTCGTCCTAGCTATGGGAGCTAAAGGAGAGACACTTAGTTAGTGCAATACTCGGAGGGTGCTTCCGAGGAGTGGACGTAGGTCAAGGTTTAAACGAACCACTATAAATTCAGTGTGATCTTTCTTTGTTTTACTTCTGCATTTAATTTCTGCATCTGCTACTCTTGTGGTGAATTATTTTGGTTTTAATTATGTGCTTTACCTAAAGAAATTTTTTTAAAAAATACCAATTCACCCCCCTCTTGGTTAGCCTCGGGCTAGTTCTTAAGGGTTTAACATTCCTAACGAACTTTCATGCTCAAGCTCACCTTTTCCTTTCCTTCACAAACCATAATTTTATTTAAAATCTCCCTATCAGAGTTCCTTCCTTCGCCACATTCCTGTATTCAACTATATAGAAAAAGGTTCAAGAATTGCTTTTATAATAGGTTTCAAGAAACTAAGAAACCATAAAATTTTAAATTAGCTATCACTATTCAAAAAGTATGATCCAAGTTCATATAGTATGATCGGTTCAAAACTAGTGCCATCTAGTACAAAAGAAAATGAACAATTCACAAATTTTTAACACATCGTATAATATGATCTAGAGATAGTCTAGTATGATCTATTATATTTTCTCTATTTGTACGGGGCAAATCCTGGGATGACCTAAAGCCATCTCTGTTAATCATCTTGTGCAATATACTTCATATAATATGGAAAGTTAAGTTCAAGCCATTCATCTAGTATGACATTAATATCTTGCCATATAATTAGAACAAAAATCATGGTTCCATCCAGTACGATCTCTGGGACGACCCAATTTCATTTCTATTTTTTGTACAATATGATTTTTGAATTTTTAGTTTTAACTATTAATACAAAATCTTACTTAAATTAATCTAGCAGTAAGGGTTTTAGATCAAAATGAATTATATAGTACGATCAAAATTATACTAGATAATTAGTTCACATAAACTAATCTTTTAATTAGTCACTAAGCCTATTCTTAGATAATAGATCCTAAGTATAAAAAAAATGGTACAATACAATTTTTCTAAAAAAAATTAATTTAAAAGAAATCTCCCCTTGTTTATGTGCATAGTCACCCAATTTGCATACACTCTTTTGTGGCCATGCTCAAGAAATGAAAAATGAAAAAAAATGCAAATTATAGACTCTTTCACATCCTATTCCACCTAGTCTTCAGTCTTCAGCAATCTTAAGCAGTGGCTATGGGGTACAACTAGATAGAAAGATTTAATTTTAAAGAAAACTTTTGTCCCTGTAGCTAGATTATAAGCTTTAAGAGTGCTACTAGTGTTTGCCTTCTTTAAGCGATTGAAATTATACCAAAAGGATGTCAAAAGTGCCTTTCTAAATGTGGTAATAATTTAAATAACCCGATGGCTTTAAAATTCACAATATCCTAATCATGTGTTTAAATTAAAAAAGGTATTATATAGACTAAAAGAAGCACCTAGTGTATGGTATGAAAGGCTAAGCACTTTCCTATTAGAGAGAACCTTTGTTAAGGGGAGCGTAGCCACCACCCTATTTCTAAAAAAAGGTAGGAAAAGAACTACTCATTGTCTAAATTTATTTTGATGATATTCTATTTGGATCCTCTGATAAAAGCCTTTGTGATAAATTTTCAAATATAATGAGTAAGGAGTTTGAGATGGGTATTATGGGAGCATTGACCTACTTTCTTTGATTTAGTATAAGATAAAAAGATGATGGAATTTTGTTTAGTCAATAAAAATATATTAAGAATATTGTTAGGAAATATGAAATAGAAAAAGCCAAGCCAATAAACTCTTCCATGAGTTCTACTATAGATAAGGATTCAAATAAAAAATCAGTTGATCAAAAGAAATATAGAGGAGTAATTGGATCACTTCGTAACATGACTGCTAACCAATCTGATATTATATTTAGTGTTTGTATTTAAGCTAAATTTTAGGCTGATACAAAACATTTCCATTTGACTGCTATGAAGAGAATCCTTATATATCTATTAGGAACCCAAAATATAGGAATATGGTATCCTAGGCATAGTACTTCCTTTGAAATCATAGGATATTCTAATTCAAATTTTGTATGATAAAGAGTTTATAGGAAAAGCACTTCTAGAATATGTCATTTCATAAGATAGTCCTTAGTCTCCTAGTCCAACATAAAATAGAAATCAGTTTCCCTGTCCACTATTGATGCAGAATATATAGCCTTAGGAAGTAGTGTGTCCTAAGTTCTTTGGTTAAAATAACAAATACTAGATTTAGGATTACCCGTAGGCACCATTCCAATCTTATGTTATAACACTAGTGCCATATGTATTTCAAAGAATCTAATCCAACACTCTAGGACCAAACACATAAATATAGGGCATCATTTTATTAGGGATTATTTCACCAAGGGAGACATAGAGCTACATCATATAGCCACTAAAAATCTGCTTGTAGATATCTTAACAAATCCATTAGCCTTTGAAACCTTCATCACTTTAAGAACTAGATTAGGTGTGATTGATATTTTATGCTTGAAATTGGTTCTTTCTATTTCTATTTTTTGTTTTATTTGTATGTTTGTTTTTTTTTTGTATTTTTGTTTTATTTATTTGGTTTTTTATTATTTTCCTTCAGTGTTTTCAGAATCAAATGACTTCTCACTTATGATGTTGATTATTTTTTTTAAATGACATTTTTGCCTTATTTTTAGTTAGAAGCATGTAAGCAGTGATTAACTCCTCTAAAATAGTTAAAGAAAGATTCATTGACGATTGTTTCTCTTTCTTTAGCTCCTTTAGTGGTGTATTTTCATGTTGAATCAAAATCTATTTCAAATTAAATGTTAGACTTTGAAATAGAGATCTATTTTATCTTCCTACAATAATATATCACATATGAATAATATTATAAGTCAAGGAATCTCTTTCATGTTTTCTTAATTAAGTTGTTTGCATTTATCATATGGATTGGAATCTATTTTGTGGTTTATTCTTCCTTTTATAAGAAAGTGAGTCTGACTTCTCTTATATTTGAAAGATAATCTCACAATTAATTTTTTTTTTTTAAGATTTAGAAAGGAAGCCAACATGTAAAAATGAAAAGAGGTACAAAGTGAGCCTAAAACTAAAATGTTGCGCAACGACCGCCAAAGAATCACAATATGCACAAAGTGAATTGAAAAATTAAAAGATGCACAATGTGAATCAAAACCTCATAAAAGAGGTACAAAATGAGCCCACTATAAGTTAGCTTCTCTTTTTTTTAAAATTTTTAAACTCTTGGAAGACTCCATGCACATATTGATATCTCCTATACAAGAATTTAAAAATTATGTTTTTTGATTTATTACTTTGCAACATATTCTAACAGATATTTTCTTAAAATAAAGTTTTAAAAGATCACATTTTTTATCTAATTTCTTTTTCAAATTAGATTTTTGTTTAAAAAAGATTTACCTGTAAGGAGTGCAAGCTAGGGTTAATAAGACTGATTTTCTAACCTTTCTAGATAGTGTTTTCAATTCATTTGTTACTAGTCTTTAAATCTAATAATGTGGTAAAATTTTCATTTAATGGATCAAATTGATTAAAAAAACTTTGATATTGTGTTATCATTATTTTTATCATATCTTTTGATCTATTTTCTTTTATTTTTACTTTATTTTTGTTTTGAGCCCTTCTTGATTATTACATTCCTTTAATGTTTGTTTACATCATCTAGTATGATTCACATTGTATGGTACAATCTTAACAAACTATCACTTCTTTGATAACAACACATCCACGGTTGATAATAAATTATTGGTGATCATCCCATAAAATTTATAGTTCATACTATATGATCCATGTGTCCAAAGCCATTTGATGATTTGAATGTAGTCGATATGATCCTTTATGACAAAACATTTTATACAATCCATGTATTTATCATGTACAGTCAAGCCTATCAATGATCCTATAGGATGACTCCTTGAGATGATTGCCGAATATCTAATCATCCAATATGAAATCTGATTGTATTGCATGATATGATATCTTTTTTACTAATCATCTGGCTGAATTGATTGTACCACATCATTCTGTATAATCTCATGATCATACAATATGATATAGTCAATTCTATATAAACCGCTAAAACTCTATTACAAATTTGCTTTCAGGGAGTATAATTTTGATGATAGCAAACACTTCTTTTTCTCTACGATTGCTTTTCCTACTAACATTTCAGGTCCACAAGAACAAATTGTAATTTAAACTTGCTCAAGATTGGATAGACTAGGTCTGAGTCAGTTTACAAACTTTTCCCTTCCTTGAGTCTATTATAAATGATGTGGTTCCTGATGCTAAGTAACCTTGCACACACACACACTCACGGAAATTTTTTTTATCTATTTTTAGAATTCTCTATTTTTGGTCACATCATCTGAGACGATCCACAATTCATCTTGGACGATATGTTGAAAATAGAAACCCTACTTAGGGCATCCTAGTTAAGGTAGCTGTCATTAAGTGCATAGTCCTGGATGATATTTGTATTCGCCGGGATGATAGGCTCAAATCAGAAAGAATCAACCGCCAGATCTATTTACGTATTATTTATTTTTGGACATGGTTTAGTACATCATCCTGGATATTCAAACATCATTATACCTAAATTAATTTGGTTATTAAGGAAATCAATTAAGGTTTGATTGCTCGATCAAATTATCCTGGATGATCGCAGGATCAGCCGGGATGACCAGTTCAAAAACCTTAATTGTTCCTGGATGATCAACATCTGCCAACTGCTATTCAGAGCGATGCTCTGGACAATTTCATGAGTTTGAACTAACCATCTGAGATAATCTTGAGATTAGCCTAGACGATCAAGCTATTTTTTTATCATCTAGATATCCATTCAGTGTGATTGTCTCGATGATATTCAAAGATTTGTACTCATTGTACAGGATGATTCCTATCGACCTAGATGATATGAAAAAAAATCTTTTGATCGTCCTAAACTGTCCGGGCTAATTGAGCAAAATTTATGCTGATCGTCCATGATGATATTTATATCATCCAAGGTGATAAAGTCAATTTGTTTAAATTAAGAGCTATTCCAAAACTCTTCTATTTAAGATATCTTATTCTACCCAAGAAATCATCTTTTAATGTTGTCTTGACCTAAGAGAGCCTAGAGGAGAGGGAGTGAAAGGGAGAGAAAGAGGATCCTGTGAGGGGGAGTTCGTGAGGGGTTTCATAAAGGTTGCTCCAAGAAAGAATCCAAGTCATCTTCTTTGATCATCATCCCTTGTTCTTGAAGGTTCGGGAGAGGTCCAATTCAGTAATCAATCAAGGTTCTCTTTCTACTTCAGGAGGAAGCAAAAGGAGTTGGGTTCTCTGCGTCACTGGTACCGGTGGAAAGGAGGCTTTATACTGGCTTCTCTACCTTGCTGTGGGAACAAAAGGAGAGTCACTAAGTTTAGTGCAATACTCGGAGGGTGCCTCTGGGGAGTGGACGTAGGTCGAGTTGATCGAACCATTATAAATTTCTATGTTCTTTTCTACTGCTTTTCTGCATTTAATTTCCGTACGTTAAATTTCTTTGTGGTAAATTTTGGTTTGGTTAAGATTTTGTTTTTGATTGAAATATTTTTTTTAAATACCATTGCACCTTCCTCTTTGTTAGCTTGGGCTAGTTTATAAGGGCTTAATATCCCTAACGGACTTTTAAATGGTATCAGAGTAGGATTCATAAAATCGAGTTTTTGAAAACTTTTGAATTTCTATCCATGGCTAACTCTGGCAATCATAATACTACAAAAAGGTATTTTATTACCCGACCACCTTTGTTTGACAATATTCCTTTTGATTTTTGAAAAACTTTCATGTCTATTTTTTAATAATCGATTGTTATCGCATGTGGATGCTTGTTAAAGAAGGTTATACACCTCCTTCTCGTGAAATTAATGGCATTAAAATTCAACTTCCTTTTACTAAATGGACTTTTGATGAAAGAGATTTAGCACAACTTAAGGAAAAATATTTGAATTATTTTTTATGTTTTGAAATATGAAGATTATATGTGTGTTTCAACATATGCAACTGGTAAAAAAATTTAGGATGGATTATGTATTACTTATGAAGGAACCAATGAAGTTAAGCAATCTAGATTGAATATGTTGTTGCATGACTATGAACTTTTTCGTATGAAATCTTCTGAATCAATTTCTAACATGTATACAAGGTTTACTCAAATTGTCATTTCATTGTATGCTTTAGGAAGAGAACTAACTAATTATGAAAAAGTAAATAAAATTTTGAGATGCTTTCCTTCTTCTTTTGATGGTAAGATCACTGCAATTTCTGAATCTAAAGATTTAAATAGTTATTCTATTAATAATTTGCTTGGATCACTCATTGCTTATGAGCAAGGGATGAATCAAAAAAATCTTGATGCAGGTGAGAAAAGGAAGGAGAAAACTATGGCGCTGAAGGACAACAACATGAACACTGATTCTTCTAGGTCTAAAAGCGATGATGTTTCCTTCATCACGAGGCATATCAAAATCCTTTTAAGGAAGAAGAACAAAAACCATCATAAGTGGAATAAAGGTAAGGGTAGCAAAAAATTTAAGAATTTTAATGATATGATCTGCTTTGAATGTAGGAAGCTAAGATATGTTAAAGATTATTATCGTACACTTAAAGCTAACTCAAGCAAGGAAAAGGGTTAGGAGAAACCCAAGTTCAAAAAGGATAAGAAGAGGTTCCAAAAGGCATTCTAGGCAGATTCAGCATCAGACTCCTCTAAGACTGAAGCTGAAGAGGAGACTACAAACTTATGCTTGATGGCGAACAATCATCATGGTTAGTTGGAACAAGAAGAGGACTAACCTATGAATAATTACTTGAAGTTTGTGAACAAATTCATGCATCATATAGGAAACTTAAGAAATCACATGCTAGTTTGAAATTGGTGTTTTTAAATTTGCAAAAAGAGCATAAAATTTTACTTAAAGATCATTCTACAATTTATAGAAATCACATATCATTACTTGATGAGTTTGATGTATTAAAAAAAAACATACTAAATTATTTGATGCACATGATTCCTTGAAATCATCTCATGCTGAGTTAGAGAAAGAGGTTAAGAAATTATAAAATCTGAAAGCTTTTGAAAATAACAAATCAACATTGCATGCATCACATAACTTTAAAAGAAAGTATTACTACCCGAATAGATTAGTAAATCCTTTTCTTGGTGTTAGATGTTTTTCATGTGGCATGTTAGGACACGTCTCACACACTTGAGCCATTCACCATAGTACACATTTGGTGTGGAGACACAAATTATATAATTCACAACATAACATACATGTTCTTCTTTCCATAAGAAGGGACCAAAACATGTTTGGGTTCCTAAATCTGACATTTGATGATTTTATAGGCTTACTCTCTTAAAAGGCCTCATGAGAGCATGTAGTACCTAGTTAGTGGATGCTCACAACATATGACTGGAGATGCTAAATAATTCATTTCATTGGAGGCCAGGGCTGAAGGCAAGGTTACTCTTTGAGACAACACCATTAGGAAGGTAGTGGGCGCATATATAATTGGAAACTCCAAAAATCTTTTGATTGAAAATGTTTTGCTTATAGATGGACTGGAACATAACTTGCTCAACATCAGTCAACTTTGCTCAAGATTATGTCATGCCAGTATGAAAACCCTTAGGAGAGTGACCTAGAAAAACCTAGTTAGAGATGTCCCCAAGCTTAAATTCTCTAAAGACCACCTTTGTGATGCCTGGCAAGTAAGGAAGCAAGTTCAATCCTCTTTTCACTCCATTAAGGACATTAGCACCTTTAGACCTTTAGAAGTCCTTCATATGGATTTGTTTGGACCCATTAGCACTGCCAGCTTAGGGGGAAAAGTCTATGGATTTGTGATTATCGATGACTACTCAAGGTTTAGTTGGATTAGATTTCTGTCACATAAGAATGAGTTTTTGATGAGTTTAGATCCTTCTTCACTTGGATTCAAAAAGAGCTAGGTTGTGAGATTTTGAACATCCATAGAAACTATGGGGGAGAGTTTGAAAATGAGAAATTTGGAGACTTCTGTGAGGATAAGGGGATTAGTCACAACTTCTTAGCTCTGAGGACCCCTCAGTAGAACGGGGTAGCTAAAAGAAAGAATCGGTCACTTCCAAAATACTTTTGGGCTGAAGCGGTAAACATAGCTTGTTATGTGTTGAATAGAGTGAATGTTAGAGTCAAACATGATAAAACTTCCTATGAGATCCTTAAGGCTAGGACACCCAACCTTTCCCACCTCCACATCTTTGGCTATAAGGTTTTCATTCGTAATAATGAGAAGTCACACTTAGAAAAATTTGACCCAAAATTTGATGGAGTGTTCTTAGAATATTCAAGTGTGGCGAAATCCTTTAGGGTATTTAATAAGAGAACTTTGGTGGTGGGGGAGACTACTCATGTAGTTTTTGATGAATTTGATCCTAAGAAGTCTAGAGTTAAGGATGAAGATGAAGTTGGAGAGATTACCATAGAAGTTGAAAATTTGAGAAGAGGGTAGAACCCCAAAACACTGAAGGAGTAGGAGAGATTACCAAAGGAGTAGAAAATGTAAATTTGGAGGAAAGGGTTGAACCTATACATACCTTGCATAGAGATTGGAGATACTCTTTGAGTAATCCTAAAGAACTATTCATAGGAGACCCTTTTGAACGTGTTAGGACTAGGTATGGACTTAGGAAGGAAGTGAACCACTCTGCCTTTGTCTCAATGACTGAATCCACCAACATTAATCAAGACCTTTCTGATGAGTTTTGGATCTTAGCCATGCAAGAGGAATTAAACTAATTTGTTCGGAATGATGTTTACGAGCTTGTAGAAAGACCAAAGGGACAAAGTGTAGTTGGAACCAAATGGATCTTTAATAAAAAAATGAATGATTCTTGTGTGGTGGTTAGGAATAAGGCAAGATTGGTAGCTAAGAGGTACAATCAAATAGAAGGGATTTATTTTGAGGAGACCTTTTCCCTTATAGCTGGATTGGAAGCCATTAGAGTGCTACTAGCCTTTTGCCTGTTATAAATGATTTAAGCTTTTTCCAAATGGACGTTAAGAGTTCCTTTTTAAATGGGGTAATTAAAGAGGATGTGTTCGTAGAGCAACACCTAGATTTTGAGAGTTTTTAATTTCCAAATCATGTTTTTAAATTAAAAAAGGCCTTATATGGATTAAAGCAGACACCCTGAGCTTGCTATGAGAGGCTTAGCACATTCTTACTAGAGAGGGAGTTTGTTAAGGGAAGCATTGACACCACCCTTTTTTGAGAAAAATAGGAGATGAATTACTCATTATTCAAATCTATGTTGATGATATACTTTTTGGATCTTTTGATAAAAGGCTATGGACATTTTTTCTAAAATAATGAGTAGGGAATTTGAGATGAGTATGATGGGAGAGTTGTCCTACTTTTAGGCTTTAGTATAAGACAACTAGATGATGAAACCTTTCTAAATCAATCAAAAAACATAAAGGACATCTTGAAGAAATATGAAATGGAAAAAGCTAAGCCAATTAATACTCCCATGACCTCCAGTGTTTAGTTGGATAAGGACCCAAATGGAAAATCAATTGATCAAAAGAAGAACAGAGGGATGGTTGGATCTTTACTTTATCTGACTGCTAGCCAAATTGATATAATATTTAGTGTTTGTCTCTGTGCTATATTTCAAGCTGATCCTAAGGAATCCCACCTGACTATAGTTAAGAGAATTTTTAGATACCTCTTAGGAACCTAAAACTTAGGAATCTGGTATCCTAGGCACAATACTTCTTTTGAGATTATTAGATATTCTGATTCTGATTTTGCAGAATATAAGGTGAATAGAATGAGCACTTCTAGGACTTGCTAATTCATAGGATAATCTTTAGTCTCCTGGTCTAGTAGGAAGCAAAACTCTATTACACTTTTCACTACTGAATCTGAGTACATTGCCTTAGGAAGTTATATAAGTTTTAGATTTAGGATTACCTGTAGGCATAATTTCAATCCTTTATGACAATACTAGTGCCATATGCATTTCTAAGAATCCTATCTAGCATTCAAGGACCAAGTATATAGACATAAGGCATCACTTTATTAGAGATCATATGACCAAAGAAGATATTAAATTTACACCATGTGGCTATTGAGAATCAACTAGCTGACATCTTTACTAAACCACTAGCCTTTGAGACTTTTAGCACTTTAAGAACCAGATTGGGTGTGATTGACAAAAATGCATGAACTTGATTTCTGATTATTTATCTGTTTATTGTTGTTTTCTTTTTGTAGTTTCTTCCTTATTTTTTAATATATTTCATTTTTATTGATTTGATTTTCTTTGTTGTTTTTTTTTTCTTTTAATCACTGATAAATTTATATCTTATGTCGTATTTTTGTTTTTTGAAAATTTGTAATCAATGATTGACATCACTAATTTCAATTAAAGGGGGAAAACACCATTGATTGTTTCCTTCTCTCTAACTTCATTTAGTGGTATAATTTTTTTTTTTTAAAAAATCTATGTCAAATTAATAACTGGATTTTGAAATTGAGATCTTTTCAAGCTATAGTAATCTATCTTATATATAAAATATTCAAAGCATTTATTTTACCTTCAGATTTTTGTAATCTTGTCATTGAATTTATCAGATGAATTTTTATTCTATTTTGTGATTCATTCTTCCTTACATTAGAGAGTGAGTTTTTCTTCTCTAATATCTGGAAGATATAATCACAACTAAGAATTTCTAAGAATTTTGAAATAGGGATCTAACTTGCAAAAAATAAATGAAAGAAGTGGCCTATGATGCCAAAATCAAAAGATGCGCAATGGTGCCAAATTGAAAAGAAAAAACATACACAAAGTGTATCAAAAATCAAAAGATGCGCAAAGAGCGTTAATCAAATTGACAAGAGGTATAAAATGAGTCCACCAAAACTAAGCTTCTTCTCTTTCAAAAATTTTAAATCTTAGAAGAATTTATGTGTCACTTGATATTTTTCAAATGCTTGATTTAAAAAATTATTGATTGTTAATAATTACTTTGATATATTCTTCTATAATTTTTTTTTATTGGAACCAAGACTTGAACGGGTCTCTTTTTCTTATCCAATTGATTATTCTTATTTAGATCCTTATTTTCAAATGACAGTTTCCCCTGGGAGAAGTCCGAGTTGAGGCTAATAGGATCAATTATTCGACCATTTTCTTATATTTTGACTTTGTTAACTCATTGATTCTTATAATTGTTTAATTAAATTACATGAAGAATTTATCATATTCAAGTTTTGATTAAAAAAACCCTTAATTTTCTTTTATTCTTGTCTTTTTTGTATTTTATTCTTTCTTTTAAGTTGATTTTTCATGTGCTTGGGCCTTTTCTGATCATCTTCATCCATTATCTAATTTTAAACTTTTTCTCATATCTTCCCAGACGATATTTATATTGTCCTGGATGATCCATTCAATTCACTCTTTGAATTCCATCTGAAGTCTATTTTGACTCTTTTGCTTCTGATCATCCTGGATGATCTGATCATCTTCTATCTCAATTATTTGTGATTGTCCTGGACGATCCTCCTTATCCTTGACAATCTTCAAAATTTTTGCTCAATTATTAATGATCGTCCCGGATGATACACTTATTCATCCTAGACGATCCAAGTAGCAAAATTTGGCACTCAACTTTAATTCGGCCAATATGATCCATTATTTTGCATCATCCTGGATGATCCATATAATCATCCAGGATGATCTGCTTTTTCAATGGTCATCCGAAATGACTCCTCGGGACAATCACATGTGTCTTATCATCCCAGATGATATTTGATTATCCAGGATGATTTTATTGCCTTTTTGATCAATCATCCAGGATGCAATTTTTACACCATATCATCCTGGATGATTCTTGGTGTACGCAATTTTTATATTTACAAGAAGATGTACCTTAGTGTATGCTTTTTACTGATGATATTCTTCTTATGGATAAGACTAGAGAGGGAGTTGATGGTAAACTTGAATTATGGAGGTCAACCTAAGAGTCTAAATGTTTTCGCTTGAGTAGATCTAAAATGGAATATATGGAGTGTGATTTTAGTAGTAATAGATCTAGTGAGGGGATTGTGACTTTGGGCAATCAAGTCATTAATAAGAGTACACGTTTTAGATATCTTGGATCTATTGTTCAGAGTGATGGTGAAATAGATGAAGATATTATCAGAAGAATTCAAGTTTGATGGTTGAAGTGGAGGAATGCATCGGGCTTATTACGTGATAGAAATGTACCCCTCAAACTTAAGGGAAAATTCTATAAGATGGTAGTGAGGCCTGCAATGCTTTATGGTGCCGAATGTTGGCCATTAAAAGAGAAGCATAATACAGAAATAAATGTGGCAGAGATGAGGATGCTCAGGTGGATGAGTGGCTTTACCCTTAGAGATAGGATACAATTGAGCATATACGTGAAAAGGTTGGAGTAGCTCGAATAGAAGATAAGATTAGAGAGAGTCGCGTTAGATGGTTTGGTCACATAAAACGGCGGTCTTCTGATGACCCGGTTAGGAGAGTAGAGGTATTAGATTTGACTTATGTTAAGAAAGGTTGGGGTAGACCTAAAAAGACTTGGTTAGAAAATATTAGGAATGACCTTTCTTTATTAAATTTAAATGAGAATTTGACTTTTAATAGGACACAATAGAGAAAAAGGATTCATGTAGCCAACCCCGCGTAGTGGGATAAAGGCTTGATGTTGTTGTTGTTGTTGTTGTTATCGTCCTGTGATTGTCCTAGACGATCTGGACAATTCTTTAAAAACTTAGGCCCTTAAACATTTTTCTCACATAATCCTTCTCAAATCCTCTTTTCTCTTACTCTTGTGCTATGTTTTCCTAAGTATGGAAAGTGGAAAGAGATTTTTCCATCCTTCTAGGAGTTCATCGAGGGCGAATCTGGACCCTCACTTCACTGAGGTGGATGATCAAGCCGCCTATCAAAGGTACAAAATAGCTGGGATTACTGTATCCCGGACTGTCAATCTACACATTTTTTCCTATCTTGTCCTAGATTTATTTGCACACACTTCCTTGAACTTCCTTGTTACTCTTTCTATCCCCTTCAACTCTGAGCTTCTTTTTGAATTTTTTGCTAGACTCTGCATAAATTTTTCTTTCACTGCTTTCGGGTCCTATATGAATCGACGTCCCGTCAAAATCACATAACAGGACTGTGAAGAACTTTTGCAACTTTCCACTACATGGGATAAACTCCATACCCTGTGCTCTGATCCTGATGACCACATGGCTCCGGCCAACCGCTTTCTTAGAAACACTAATGCTCACTTTCACGTTGGAGAGTCTAGCACCTTACTCAAATATGTTAGGACAATCCAGCATGTCCTTCACACCTCAATTCTTCATAAAGCTAGTGATCGTGTTCATATCACTCTTCTTCTTTCGATCACCATTTTTTATAATTTGGCTCATCATGAATTCAATGCAATAGATTTCATATTTTACTACATTGAGTATCTGACCACTATTCAAGATCCAAGACATAGGAGGAAGCCCAATCTTGCCCTAGGACATATCATTGCCTATGTCTTAGAAACAAAATATAACCTCTAATATCCTACCCACCAAATTTTTATCCTACCTTTTACTCAAACAACTCCTTCCATATTCTTCATAGTACTCATCTCCACTCAGGGCACGAGGAAGCTACGGGAGCTGAGGAGGAGGCAGCTCTTGCACCTATTCTTGTAACTACTCCGCTCCACCAGCACTCTTAATTAAATCAGCTGGTGGAGCGATTTGACCAGTGGGAGACTAGCTTCAAGACATCCGTTGCTACACAGGAGCAGCAATATGTGGAGGACATTGCTCGCTTCGACGCTTACGTAGCTCACAAGCAGCTCCAATACGACTAGGATATAGCCTTACTTGGGAGTAGTTTGTGATCTGGGGCCATCTTTCTTTTAGTTTGCTTATTTTTGTGTGATGTTATTTTACTTCTGTTTAGGTTTATGTTATTTTTCTTTTTCTTTTCTCTTTTTTGTGATGTCAAAAGGGGGAGTAGCTGTAATAGTTTGTTACGTTTTTATGATGGATAGTTAACTATTTGAACTGTGGTTGTTTCTTTACATGCTTCCATTAAAATTACTTTGAACTGCTTCAATTATTTTGTGTTTGCAATCATCAAAAAAGGGGAGATTATTGCAAATCTACTTTTAAGGAGTATAATTTTGATGATAGCAAATACTTTTATTTCTCTACGATTGCCTTTCCTACTAACATTTCATGTTCACAAGATAAAACTGTAATTTGAACCAGCTCAAGATTGGATAGATTAGGTCAGAGTTAGTTTATAAACTTTTCCCTTTCTTGAGTCTATTATAAATGTTGGGGTTTCTGATTCTAAGTAACCTTACACACGCACACTTGGGGGAAAATTTCTATCTATTTTTAGAGTTCTCTATTTTTTGTCACATCATCCGGGATGATCCATAAATCATCCTGGATGATATGTTAAAAATAGAAACCCTAATTAGGGCATCCTGGTTAAGGTACCCATCATTAAGCACATTGTCCTAGACGATATTTTTATCAGTTGGGATGATAGGCTCAAGTCAGAAAGAATCAGCCGCCATATCTATTTAGGTATTATTTATTTTTGGACATCATCTAGGATATTATCCAGGACATCATCCTAGACAATGAAACATTATTATGTCTAAATTAATCTGGTTATTAAGGAAAGTTATTAAGGTTTGATTGCTCGATCAAATAATCCTAGATGATCGCAAGATCAGTCGGGATGATCAGTTCAAAAAACCTTAGTTGCTCTTGGATGATCAACATGAACTAGCTGCTATTCAGGGCGATGCTTTGGACAAATTTTACAGATTTGAACTAATCGTCCGAAATGATTGTGAGATTGGCCTGGACGATTAAGCTATTTTTAATCATCCTGACATTCATTCAGTGTGATTATCTGGATGATATTCAAGGGTTTATACTGATTATACAGGACAATATCCAATCAGTCAGGATGATATGAACAAAAATCTTATGATCGTCTCAAACCGTTTGGGCTGATTGAGCAAAATTAGCGCTGATCATTCAGGATGATATTTATATTATCCTGGATGATAAAGTCAATTTATTTAAATTAAGAGCTATTCCAAAACTCTTCTATTTAAGAGCTCTTGTTCTACCCAAGAAATTATCTTTTACTGTTATCTTGACCTGAGAGAGCCTAGAGGAGAGGGAGAGAAAGGGAGAGAGAGAGAGAGAGGATCTTGTGAAGGGGATTCTATGAGGGGTTTCACAAATGTTGCTCCAAATAAGGATCCAAATCATCTTCTCCAATCGTTGGCCCTTATTCTTGGATGTTCAAGAGAGGTCCACTTCAGCAATCGATCAAGGTTCTCTGCCTGCTTTAGGAGGAAGCAATAGGAGTTGGGTTCTTTGCCTCACTGATGTTGGTTGAAAGGAGGTTTTTTACAGGCTTCTCCGCTTTGTTATGGGAGAAAAAGGAGAGTCACTGAGTTTAGTGTAATGCTCGGATGATGCCTCTGGGTAGTGGACGTAGGTCGAGTTGATTGAACCACTATAAATTTCAATGTTCTTTTTTATTGCTTTTTCTATATTTAATTTTCGTACGTTAATTTTTTTTGTGGTAAATTTTGGTTTGGTTGAGATTTTTTTTTGATTGAATGATTTTTTAAAATACCAATTCACCCCCCCTCTTAGTTAGCTTAGGCTAGTTCATAAGTGCTTAACATCCCTAATGGACTTTCAAACACATGTTTTCTTCTTCACTCATAACATTCCACCTCTTCTCCTCTCTTGCTTGAGCACAAATCCTTAGAAATTGCTGATAGTAGATGGTCTTGAGCACTCATCCAGAGTTCCTCCTGACCTACTCTCGATCCTAGATTTCCTGAGGCCGTTGATGAAGATCCCTATCAGTTATATAAAATAGCAAGAATTACACCTTCAAAATTTATAAAATAGGAATTTTTGAAGTTCCAAGTACTTAATCTATTTGCCCACAATACTCTTTGCTTCATCCTCACTCTTTCCTATCCGTACAATTCTAAACTTCTTTTTGAATTTTTTGCTAGCCTTCGCATTAACAATTAGGGTACTACCCTCCAATCTTACATTCACAAAAGGCCAGTTGAAATAAATTACCAAGACTTCTATAAATTTTTTCCACCTTTGCACAACTGGTGAGAAAATTCACCATGTAGCTTTCTATACAAAATATAATTGGACCCAAGATTACTCTATTCTTAGGGAATCTAATGTTTACTACCACATAACCCTTATAAGTACTTTTGCTCAGGATGCCTGAATCATGTAACACATACTTAGAAACTTCATCATTCCTAAATTTGGTGATGGGATAAACATTACTCTTGTTCTTTCTCATGCAACCTACTTTATTATGGCTCAAATTAATTTTAGTACTGCTGACCTTGTTATCCACTATCATGTAAATATGACTGTAATTAGAGATCCCCACCATAAGAGAAAGGCTAATATAGCATTAGGACATATAATTGCCTTTGTCTTAGAATCCAAGTAAAACTTTTAATACTATGCACCACTAGATCATCTTCAAGTTTTCTATTATGGTAGCTCCTTCCACACTCTTCAAAGTGCCACTCGTCGCCATGCTTGTTACTATGACCATGAGCCAGAAGAATAAGAGGGAGGCCTAGCTCCGATACCAGCACCCACACCTGTTCACCACCAGACTCAGTTCGATGTGGTGGTTTAAAGATTTGATTAGCGGGAGGCTAATTTTTAAAATTACATAGCTGAGCAGTAGCAGCAACATGCAAATGATCTAGCTCATTTTGAAAGCTACACAACACAACAACAAGAACACATGATAATGATATGGTTTGATTCGGGGAGAAATTTGCTTCCATTCATCACCTCTTTCAACTACCACCATAACCTCCACCTGATCTGGATTGTTTCTTTTTCTAGTTTTCTATATATTTTTTTTTCATGTGTTTTTTACTATTCTTTATTTCAATATTTTATGATATGTGTACTATTATTGTTGTTTCTTGTTTGGTTGATGTTGTTTCCTCCTCTTTTGTGATGTCAAAATGGGGAGTAGTATGTATTAGTAGTTTGTATTTTATTTTAAAATTCAATTTCATGTTTATCTTTTCATCTTCTATGTTCTTCTATTATATGTTGTTTTTTTTCCTTTTTCCTTATAAAATAAATAATATAAAAATAAAAAACTCCCTTATTTCTAAAAAATTCACTTTATAAGGGGGAGCTTAAGGAATAATAGAATACTCTTGAATCATAAACCAATAATGTTTACTATCATAAAAAGGGGGAGATTATTATAAATCTGGATCCAAGTCTAGTGATTTTGATGATAATAAACATAATTGGACATTTTACTATGCTATTTCAATTTACTGCATATCTATTTTGCCCTACTCACTAACATTTCAGGTCCATCATTCAGTTACAACTTCAATCAACACAAGAACTAGTAGACTTGGGTTGAATCACTTTATATGTTCAGTTTTAATGTACTTTTATCTTTCTTGAGTAAAGTCGAGTATATGGTGGATACTAAGCTAAGTAGCCTTGCACACACATACTCAAGGGAGTAAGCTGGTGAGTTAGAATTTTTTTTTTTAGTTTTTAAACTTATTGTACAATACAATTTAGATCATACTGGACGATCCATTAAAACAAAAAGCCTTGATTAGGGCTCCTCAATTAATTAAGAGTGATTATGCGCATCATAATGTATGATGTAAATCATAAAGTATGATCTATTATAATTAGTAAAATAGCCGACAACCATAATTTAAGTAATATTTTAATATTCAAAATATGTGTATAATCGTACAGCATGATTATCATCGTACTGTATGATATATGATAATAATGCTTAAGTTGATTTGGTGATTAGGCATTTAATTATGGTAAAATTATTCAATCAAATCGTACAAGATGATCAGAGACATTCGTACTCTACAACCCAATTCTTGCATGTGACGATAATTAATTGCCACTCATCATCCAAGACAAATTACCAGATTTTCAACTAATTGTTTAAGATAATCCCCCACCTTTATTACTGTATGAATCGTACTATGCTTGGGATGATAATTAATCACCACCAGTCTTATTGGGTGATCGGTACAAACTTTTTTAAACTGATCGTAAAAGATAATGTAGTTTGTAATGTCTAGAAGTGCTATTTTATACTAATTGTATAGGATAATTACATGATCATACTAGAAAATCTTATGTAGTAGATTGACAATTAAGCTTCTTTGGAGGCTTTCTTTTTAATCTCTTAAATAGACTATAAAATATCTTTTACTGTTGGCTTATTTTGAGAGAGAGCAATGGGAGAGAAGAAAGGGAGAGATTCTTGTGAGGGGGAGTTGTGAGGGATTCACAAAGGTTACTCCAAGCAAGGTTTCCATTATCTTCTTCAAGTTGCTTTCTTGATTCTTTGGTGACTCTAGGGAGACATTCTTAAGTATCTGATTTAGGTTCTCTGCCTACTCTAGGAGGGATTAAAAGGATTCAGGTTCTCTGTCTACTCTAGGAGGGAGTAAAGAGATTCAGGTTATCTTTCTTCATTAGGAGGGTGAAAAGATTCAAGGTACTCTACCTCACCGGGTCAGTGGAAGTGCTTTTTGTAAGGGCTTCTCTATCTAGTTGTGGGGGCTAAAGAGGAGTCACTAAATGGTTTATTGCAATAATTAGGGGAGGCCTCAAATGAGTAGATGTAGGTCATATTTGACCAAACCACTATAAAGTCTGGTGTGTTCATTATTTTATTTTTAGGCATTTTAATTTTCATACTCGTTTGTAATTTTAGGGTAGCTAAAATTTCTAATTATTGTGAACTTAATCTACTTCTATATTGTGGGATAATCTTATTTGTTTTAAAAATAATTAAAAATATAAAAAGACTTTTCTTTTTTGCTTTAAGTAATTTTTAAAATAACCAATTCACCCCCTTCCTTGTTAGCCTCAGGCTTGTTCTTAAAGGTTAAACAACTTTCATGAACTTTTAAAAAATATACAGGGCTTTGAGAAAGCTAGGCTGGTGTTGGTGAGGGTTCTTCTAGGAGATCTACAAATTATTCTAACTACCATACTTGGTTATAAGGGATCGGTGGAATGCAAAAATGGCCAATATATGGATAAGGCTTACAAGCCTATGCATATGAGGTTAAGAGCTCTAGTGGCTCTAGCTTCTCAATTGAAAGACAAAATACTTTATACAACCAATAAGGGTTCGCCCTTATAAAAGAGCTATATCAAGTCCAAAAATCACAATCTGACATACAAATGAATATACAAATGTTCCAAAGCCAGACGTTAAAGGAGTTACAGAGGATGAGGGAGCAGTTCAATTGAAAGAAGTCAACATCGACAGAGGAGGAGAATGAGAAAATTTATTTTGATTAAACTTTTTTATTATTGATGGATATTTTATTATTGTGTGTTTCTAGAGTTCATGGTCCATTTTGATCATGTAATAAACTTGATGTTTATTTTAGAACTATTTGGCAATTGTAAATAAATATTTTTATGATTAAATGTCTCATTACATATAACATTAGTGTTTCTATTCGAAGTTGAAATATACGTATGATATATGTATGCTTTTTGCAGGATTATTGTGTTGTTAAATTTTTAATAGAAATGGCTATTTTTTATTTTTTTGTATAGGTTTGTCGAAAATGTTTGATGGATTATCCTCCAATAATAATAATATGGAGAATTATTATGGCATTTCTGATGATATGCTTTCGTCTATCTTTCCAACTATTATTCCGTCGATAATACCCACCAATTATATCAGCAAAAAGAATTGACGGCCTGATTGTTGGTATTCTAGATTGTATATTCCAATAAAAGTACATACTGAACTCATCATAAAAAACAAGGACATGGAACTATCATAGTTGAGACAACATTTTTTCTAGAAAACACATGGTAAATCTAGTAAAAATATTTTCAACGATCTTATAAATGTCAAAAATGTGTTTTTGATGTACATATTACTATCAACCATTTTATATCAAAAATATAATGGAAAGTTAATATTTTGGGGGGATAACATTTATTTCTATTAGATTTTATGTGCCAAAAATACTTATTTTTCTTGTAGTGATAAACCTGCTCTTATAAATAGAAATAGGAAAGTTATACTGATGATCTAGTTGTTAAATGTCTCAAAAGGGATGATTATTTATATGACTTGATAATAATTTTCCAATGATTGCATTAACATAACTTAAAGATAAACTCTTTAAAATATGATTTTGGCATCACTTCATAGAAATTCTTAGGTATTGTTGTTAGACATCATGGAATTGAGATAGATCTAAATAAAATTAAGGTAATAAAAAAAATGCTACTACCTAAAAGTCTTACACAAATGAGATGTTTTTATGATTGATTAACATACCTTCAGAGATTTATATCATATATGTTAGGCAGATGTCAATCATTTGTAGTTTTTTGTAGGAAGAAGCTTATTTTTAATGGGATAAAAATTTTTAGATAGTATTTGATAGTCTAAAATAGTATTTAATAAATCCTTCAATGTTGGCTACTCCCATCCCAAGGAAACCACTATTTCTATATGCACTAACTTTAAGTGAATCTCTTAGCTCTCATTTAGCTCAAGTTAAGGAGGAAGGAAGATAAAATGCACTTTATTATCTGAGTAGATGTTTACTTCCAATTTAAGTAATATATCCTTTGATTAAGAAGCATTGCTTAGCTTTAATTTTTTCCACTTAGAGGTTGATGAATTATATACTTTCTTATAAAGTGAATATGATATCTAGAGTAAATCTATTATAATATTTGATGGCTCAACCAACATTATCAGAGAGATTAGCTCAATGGTCGTTGATTTTATCTTAGTTTAAAATTACATTAATTCTTTTATGTGCTATAAAAGGGAAGCTATGATAGTCTTCTTAGCAACTCATGCAGTATAAGAAGCTTATTTGATTAGTGATGAATTACTAGATGAACAAATTATGAAATTAGGCAGATGAAAAGTCTACCTAAGAATTCTATTTCATACATATTGCATCACATTTCACAAGGTAAAGCTATAATCAACATAGTTTTTGTAATTCATAAGGGCTTAATATATTTCTCTTGTCATATATAAGAATTCTATATGAATAACAAAGCTGAGTATGAGGCACTGATAACTATATTTAAGTTTACATTTTTAAGTGAAACCTGGGAAATCAAAATCTTTGGGCATTCATAGCTAGTGATCAATCAAATAACTAGGATTTATAAAGTATTAAAGGAATGTTTGAATCTTGATCATAAGTATACAATGCATATCCTTGAATAAATCACAAATGTAACATCATATATGATTCCCCATGGACAAAACTCTATAAGAGATGTTCTAGAAAAATTAGCTAAAGCTCTGGCTTATCTTAATGGGGATTCAATTTTAATAGAAGTACAAGGTCACAATGTGTAATCACCTATAGAATTTAAGCATATAAATAAATAATTTCTATCTGAGATGAAAATCGTTTATATAGTAGATGATAAAGTAGTATATTGGAGAAAATCCTTCATCCGATACTTGTAAAAAAATAAGCTCACTTGCGATAGAATTATAACTAATCAAATCAAAAGATCTTTATCTTATACATTAATCAATAACTCCTTATGAGAAGACCATTCAATCAAATGTGATTATAATGTTTAGGTGAATTTGAAGCATAGAGGATTATAGAAGAAGTACATACTAGAATATAATGTCATGTCCACAAGTCTAGTCCAAAAATGAAAATGAAAATAAAAATCAAACATATGGGATATTATTGGCCATCAATGATTTACGACAAAATGAAAGTTACAAATTTTGTCATTAATGCCAAGTGTGTGGCGTGGTTCTGCATCAACACCAAATATATTATATTTAATAATTCCTTCAAGGTCATTTGAATGCTGGTTCTGCATCAACACCAAGAGGGTCAGGGGGCTGAATTGGTTGTTTTAAAAATTTCTTTAATACAAATTTTTTTTTTTTGAGATTTTTTATAACTTAAAATAAAAAATGTTATCAATCAAAGTGAAAGCAAATTAAAAAATAAAATTATTAAAATGGTCATGATGATTTACCCAAATCAATATATCATTAAACATAATTTTTTTTAGCATATATTTTTTAAAAAATAAATTGCATAAAAGTAAAATGAAAAAAGTAAAAAATAGAATAAACATACTAGAAATTTATAGTGGATTGGTCAAATGATGACTTGCATCCACTCCTCGGAATCCTACTCTCCGTGTATTACACCAAAACTTTTGTATCTCTCCTTTAGCCCTAATAACTAGGTGGAAAAGCCCTTACAATCTTTTCACCAACCCAGTGTGGCAAGGAACCTTGACCTCTTTTGATCCTGCTGGTGAAAGTAGAGAACCTTACAATCCATTTTCACCCTCTTAGTGGAGGCAGAGAACCGTGCATTCCTTTTTTACCCTCCTAGTAAAGGCATAGAACATTGCAATCCTTTTTTACCCTCTTGGCGAAGGCATAGAACCTTAACAATCTTCAGGCTAAAGTTCTTCTTCCCTAGAACTACCTATGAAACCAAGAAAGACTTTCAGAGTAAAAGAAGAAGATGCTTTCTTGGAGCAACCATGTGGAATCCCCTCATATTCCTTCTCCCTCACCCACAATCTCTCCTTTCTCCTTCCCAAAGCTCTCCAAGATCTTTCTAAAATCTCTGTCTCTAGAAAACCCAATAGCTAAAAAACTTGCAATAAGTTTATTAAGAGAGCTTAAATATAAGGCTTCACAAAACCCTAATAATTCAATTTTGTTGACATTGATCATACAACACGATCACAAATCATACAATATGATTAGTTCAAAAAGCCCTGTGAAAATTGTATAAAGAATAAGATGTTGTACAATCAGTTTAAGTATTAAATCTAATTGCCTAGTATGATATAAGGCATGGTCCAGTATAATTAGTTCAATTAAATTGGATTATTATCCTGTATAATCGATGATGATTGATTATCATCCAATACAAAGATTAGGTCATACTAAATATTTATTCAAATTATATAGTATTATAAGATTTGATTAATTAATTCAAATTTGATCCACTAATTATATGATTAGATTATGAAAAATTTTACTATATCATACAATACAATGGGCATCGTACGAAATGATTAGCATAAATTTTGAATTTCAAAATATTGCCTAAATATGATTGACGACTGAGATTTTGATTTCTACTAATCATCATGTATGATATAAATTGTATAGTACAATTAGTACAAAATAGTAACTATGCCAATAATACATTATAATAATTGATTTAATAGTTGATTGTCAAGTATGATTTGGATTGTATAGTACAATTAGTTCAAAAATTACTCTTTTAATTTTCTCACTCCTCTATGCGTGTGTGGATGATCACAAAGTTTAGCATCCACAAAATGAGAATCCACCAAATGTAAGACTTTGGCTCAAGAAAAGTAGAATTAAATAAAAGTAAAATAAAAAAATTTAAAGAACCTTAAGCCTATTTTGACCAATCTTAACTTAATCACTTTGTGTGGTCAACGACTGACCTGAAATATTAGTGCATAAGAAAAAAAGTATCCAATAATAATAATAGGATATGAGAGACAACTTAATAATGTTTATTATCTTCAAAGTCACCATTTTGGGGTCCAAATTTGCAACAATCTTCCCCTTCTAATGATGGAAAATATTGTTGATTATAATTTTAAATTGGTTTTGCTATGTCTTAAACTCCCCCTTACTAGCTGAGTTTTTGTAAAATTAGGAAGATTATGTTTTTGTTTTTGTTTTTTATTTTTTATTTTTAGTTTTTTTAAGAGAAAATGAGAAGAATAATAATAACACATATTCATGAAGAAAAAAATAGCAAAAAACTAGACTAATCATAACAAAAATATAACCTACCAACTACATTCAACTCTCTATTTTAACATCACCAAAAAACGAGGAACAAAAAAAAATAACAATTAAGAATAAAAGACACCACGAGACAACACATGATAAAAAAAAAACACACAACATAAAATCAAGCATTCAAAGATATGGAGGATCCTGATAAGTTGGTGGTGGTTAAAAGTATTGATAGATAGAAGAATGTTGATCACTAAACTAGGGTTAATCTTCTTCATACTTCTGCTGAAGGTGATCATGCTATTGTTAGAGAAGGCCATGCTGTTAATGGAGCAAAACCCAATACTGAGTCCTCTCTTTTTTTTGGGTTACTAACTAAATTTCGAATGGATCAAGTTCCTCCAATATAATTGAATAGTCATCTGAGTGGGAACTAGGAGCTCATGCTGAAATTGGTGCTGGAGCTTGTGTTAGACCTTCCTTTAACTCCTTTGGATTGGGGTCCATATAGTGAACATTACGACGATGATAACTATGAAGGATATGAAAGAATTTGTTTAAATAGTAGACTGGAAGATGGTCGGGTGGTGTAGGATATTGAAGATTATATTTAAATTTTAGAATATAGACATTGATATGTCTTAACATAAGATTTGGCTTTCATTTATTTCTAGGATCTCTAATACATGTAAGGTTTTCAATGTAGTGTATAATGAGATTAGCTGCATTAAAATCAAATTCAGTCATGATAAAGTAGGTAGTGAGGGATAGAAGAGGTGTGATGTTTTTCCTATAATTAGCTTTTAAATCGACTAAATTTGTAACGATGTGTTGAATGCTCTGGGTCTCATGAACTAGGGTGTTGACATGAGGAATATAGATATTTTTTGAAGACTCCCTAAGTGTGGTTTTGATAGGAATCGAACTATAATTAGGGAGAAAGGCTAAAGAGTGAGCCTTTTCATCTGTGGTGGAAAGGTAAAGGATTGGTGAGAAGAGAATGCTTAAAATTCCTCTCTTTAAATAGAAATTATGCATATCATACAGTATGATGTATAATCAAACCATATGATTAGAAGAATCTAATTCATCTAGCCTGATTAGTAAAAAAAGTTTGTCCTGTACAATTAGAGTCATATTAGATGATCAGTGTTAAAATGGTCATCCCGAGGTGTTATTCTAGATAATCTTTGGATTGACCTATCATATTATATGATACAATATTTAATATCATACAAGCCAAATGAAATTCATTAAATGGACACTGCCATGTGTATCATATATTATGATGTATTAACGTAATGTATGATCACCAATAATTGATCAATTAGAGCTGTTGGATGTGCTGTGCAAGGGATATGTGGAAATCTATGCAGATCACACATGATGATGTAGAATCGTAAAATATAATGTGAGTGATTTTTGAATTTGTGTGTGATGATCAGAAAAACTTCAAAAGAAAAGAAGAAAAGATACACACATAAACATGTCACAAACATAATTAAGAAACATAAACAATCACAAAAAAATAACATAAAAACACACAAAAATATTTATAATTTTAATTTCTTATTCATCCTAAATCATGCATGAATATTAATGACACCTAGTTTAGTCCTTAGTGAGAAAAAAGTGTCATGACATATGGGTTTAGTAAATATGTTGCCAATTGATTTTTAGTAGCTACATGATGCACTTTATATCTCCCTTGGCAACATGATCTATAATGAAATGATGCCTAATGTCTATATACTTAGTCCAATAGTGTTGGATTAAATTTTTTGAGATATGGATAGCATTATGAAACATGATTACAATAGTGCTGACAAGTAGTCCAAGGTTAGGGATTTATTGCTTAAGATATAAGACTTGAACAACATAACTTCCAACATTAATATATTTTTCTTCAATGGTATATAGGGAAAAAAATATTTATTTTCTACTAGGCAAGAATACTAAAGATTTTCCTATGTATTTCCAGGTTCCAGAGGTGCTTTTCGATCAACCTTATATCCTACAAAGTTTAAATTAGAATGTCCTATGTGTTTTAAGGAGGATGCTTGATTCCATGGTTTTGGATTCATAAAGGACATATAAGGATTCTCTTTACTCCAATCATTTGGGACTCCTTAGGATCAGCTTCAAACCTAGCATAAAGATAAAAATAAATAGAATGTCAAGTCTGCTAGCAATCAATACAAAAAAAATCCTATAATCCCCCTATACTTCTTCTTATCTATAGATTTTCCCCTTGGAACCTTATCCAATTGAATGGTAGAGCTCATAGGTGTATTTAATTCCTTTGAATTTCCCATCATAAATTTATTAAAAATATCCTTGATATACTATCCCTTACTAAGAAAGTTTCATCATTTCTTTGATTTCCATTAAATCTAAGAAAGCTCTCCCATCATACTCACCTCAAATTCTTTACTCGTTATTTTTAAAAACTCATCACATTAATTTTTCTTAGTTGATCCAAATAACATGTTATCCACATTAATTTGAAATTTGAGCAAATATTTTCATATCTTCTTTAGAAACTGGATGATTTCTACACTACCCTTAATAAATGTTCAATCTAGAAGGAAGGTGCTAAGTCTTTCATACTATGCTCTAGGTTCTTTCTTAAATCCATATAATGCCTTTCTTAATTTATAAACATGATTAGGGAAAACTAGATTCTCAATTCTAGGGGTTTGTTATAAATAAACATATTCCTTAACAACCCCATTCAGGAAGACACTCTTAACATTCATCTGATATAATTTAAAGCCTCTAAAGGCAGCAAAGACTAACAAAACTCAAATGGCTTCTAATTAAGTTATAGGGGTAAAGGTTTCTTGAAAGTTAATTCCTTATATTCGATTAAACCCCTTAGCTACAATTTCTTATTTATCTTCTTGGTTAATAGACTCTATTCCTTGGGGTACTTCTACCACTTCTCTTCTTCTGACCTAAGTTCAATAGATCAATCAAATTCATCATATAATACATGGGTTGTATCCTCTACCACCAATGTTATCCTATTGAAAAATTTATAGTCTTTAACTATAGATGAATATCCTAAGATAATTCCATCAAATATTTAGGGTCAAATTTTTATAAGGGAGATTCTCCATTTATCAAAATGAACACCTTACATCCAAAAATATGAAGGCGAGAGAGATTGGGTGTCATAACTTTGAGTAATTTATAGGGTATCTTATTAAGTTCTTAGAATTTCCAATCATACCTAAATCTACCACTCTAGTTAGTTGAGTTGCTTCATATCTCTGATTATGTGTTATGAGCATCCATTGTCTATGCACCACATGCTCTCACTGGACCCTTAGTGATAACACCCCTATAATGTTAATCTCAAACTAGATTTGGGAACCCAAGTGAGTTTGGATTCCACCCTATTCTTAGATGAATGACTTATATGTATCTTATAATGTGGTGCAAGTGATTTAGGCTCCATATGAAATATGGCATATGATGTATTATGCAAGTACGGGCTATGTGACCTAACATGCCAGAAGAATGACACCTAACCCCAAGGAACAAATTTACTAGTCTATGATTTAGGGTTGTGCCTCTTTCTAGGGATATGTAATACATGTTGTATCCTAAGTTGTGGCTATGTATACATAGGCCTATGAGTGTCTTTTTGTAGTCTTTGTAACCTTATATCTAGAGCATTAGTTGTACTTTTCTTAGAGGCCGCCTCAAATAAAATATTATGCCTACTAGCTTCTAGATCATTTGCAACTATATTTAATCTATCAAATACATTGTTTAACTTAATATGATAAGACTTCATGGATTCAAATGTATTATTTAAGTCAACATGCTTCTTATTTATTACATCAAACCCATCTAGTAAAGACATGTGCTATTTATCTAATGTAGAATGTTCTATCCTAAGACTATCATGCTCATTTTATAAAGGAGAAAAGATAGAGTTTAAAGTAGCATATTATTTTTTATCTTCCTATATGAATCATGGTTTTTTTTTTTCAAACATAATAGATAACTCATCATAGGATAACTAACATAACTTATCTTTATCAGAATGATTAAGATTATTATTAGCCATGAGACATAGACTAGTTACATGCTCCTCTACTTCTTGTTTCAATGATTTTGAGGCAGAGTCAGCCCAAAAAGCCTTATGAGTCATATTCTTTCATTTCCTGAAGTTTTCCTTTTCATCACCCTTCTCCTTGTTTGGTTGAGTTTATATGTTGGGGAAATCAGATCTCATATGCACTGGCGTTGTGAATTTAAAATAGATTATGTTAGATGAAGCTATAAAATTTCTACTACTTTTATATTTACTCCAATATTGATGATGCTTCTTCTTTCTTTTTAGAAAGTTTTAGAACTATCGAGTCATCAATGTTATGTCATCATCCTCCTTAGCTATAGAGCTATCACTGTCCAAGTCATTGGCTTTCAAAGCCATAGCTTTTTCCGTTTTCATGTCAACTGTATCAAGTAATCTTTGACTCACACCTTACTCATAGGAAATGAGTGAGCAAAGAAAGTTATCAATAGATTACATATTCAAATCTTTATATTCAAATATTATAGTAACTTTTGCATCATAAGCATTAAGTGGATAATACCAAATTGTGTTAACCATTTTAGAACTGGATAGTTCTCTTCCTAGAGCATGCAGAGACGTCACTATCTGAGTGAATTTAGTGTATATTTCAAAAATTATCTCATTAGGTTTCATGTAAAATAGTTCATAGTCATGTAACAAAATGTTTAACCTAAATTGTTTGACCTCACTAGTATCCTCATATGTGATGCATAGTTTATCCTATATCTCCTTCTCAGTTGTACATGTGGACACTCATGCAATCTTAAGAATTCATTACACAAAAAAAATTCAAGCACTTAGCATTTAGTTGAGCAAGATCTCTATCCTCATTACTCAATTAATTGAAGGTTATTTCTACCTTGATTCCTATAAATTAATCAAAAGGTGTAGAATAACTATATTATATTAAGTACAATATGTGTTAATTAATATATTATAAAAATGTTAACTTAAGTATTTCCATAAATCAATGGGGATGTTATCAAATAACTGAGGACATGTTACAGAATAACCCTCCATAGTATTTCTATTTATAAAATATGCCATGGATAAATTTTCTCAAGATTCACAAAAATGCTACTATTGGTGAAGGCAGAGAACCTTGCAATTCTTTTTCACCCTCCTTGTGAAGGAAGAGAACCGTGTAATCCTTCACCCTCCTGCTGAAGGCAAAGAATCTCGATAATCTTTGGGTTGAATTTCTTCTTCCTAGAGCTACCCAAGATACCAAGCAAGACACTTAGAGGAAATAAGGTAGAAGCTTGCTCGGAGCAACCATGTGGAATCTCCATATACTCCTCCCTCACACACAACCTTTCCTCTCTCCTTCCTAAGGATCTTAAAGATCTCTCTCAAATCTCTCTCTCTAGAAATCCCAATAGCCAAAAGACTTGGAATAAGTTTATTAAGATAGCTTAAATACAAGGCTTAACAAAACCATAATAGTTAAATTTTGTCGACACTATTCGTATAGTACGATCACAAATTGTATAATATGATTAGTTCAAATATCCATGTAAGTACTACATAAAGAACAAGATGCTATATAATTAATTAAATTACCTGAGATGATCATCCAATAAAATTAGTTTAATTGAACTAGATTATCATCCCATATGAGCGGTGGTGATTAATTATTACCCTATATAATGAAACTACTAAACGACAAGAGGGGGGGTGAATTGTAAAAGTCTTTTTCTTAATAAAATTAACCCTAAACAAGAGTTCTAATTTTTTTGTTGTTTTTGAAATTTTAGAACAAAGATTTATGCAATTTTACTTTCACAAAATTTCACATGCAATAGATATGACAAATTTAAAATGCAAGCAAAAAGTAAACAACGATAAGGAAAGAATACACCAAGAATTTTATAGTGGTTCGGCCAAAATATGACCTACGTCCACTCCCCGGAGTCCTCCACTCTGGGATTTTCACTATAAAAATAGTTCTCCTTTTGCCCCCCTCGGCAAGGCGGAGAAGCCTGTACAAACCTCCCTTTCACCAACCCGGCGTGGCGGAATACCAAACTCTATTTTCGCCCTCCTGGCGACGGCAGAGAACCTTCTCGTTTTTCTCCCTCCTGGAGAAGGCAGAGAACCTCGAGGTAACGGATGTAGACGAGCCTTTCCCTTGGAGATCCTCCCTCAAATCCTTCTCGGGCCACAGGAGGAGCAAGATGCAGCAAGCTTGGAGCAACCGTGTGATCTCCCTCACACCTCTTCTCCCTCACAACGCTCACCTCCTCCTTCCTCTCTCAACCCTCAAGAATTTCTCTAGAGTTTTCTCCCTTGGAATCCCTCTCTAACCACGTTCACCCCCTCTGTAAATCTTACTCAAAAAGAACTTGATTGATATCTAAAAAAGGCTCCAAAAACCTCTGAATTCAAAAGTAGCCGTTACTGTTCGTACAGTACGATTCCACATCGTACAGTACAATCTTCATAAACAGACGTCGTCCTGGTACGAAGATGTACGAACAGTTCAAAGACAATTCGTACTGTACGATATAATATCGTACGGTACGATCCAACAAGATACTATTCGTACAGGACGATGGTCTGGACGATCAGATGTCGTCTCTGTTCATCGTATGGTACGATTAATATCGTACAGTACGATGTGACAAAACCAAGAGATCGTCCAGGACGATATCCGGGACGATCATACTTCGTCTCTGTTCATCGTATGGTACGATCAAGTTCGTATAGTACGAAGTTCAAATTTTAATTAGGCCTGAATTACATGCACTAATCACGGGTTAATTTAAGTAAGTATTAAAAACGGATCATACAGTACGAACGGCGCAAAATCACTTACTTAAATTAAATCACGGCTAGGGTTTTGGATCTGAACATATCGTACAGTACGAAATACTTACAGTACGAAAGACTTCGTACAGTACGATCTATTCACAGAATTGTCCACATAGCTTGGATTGTACGGTACGAAATAAAATCGTACAGTACGATCTCTAGAGAAGAATTTTAGTTACATTTTGCAATTAAAAAAAAAACTCTCCCCCTGTGTGTATGCATGGTTGCTCTTACTCTCACGCATTTTGTGGCCAGACTCAATAAAGTAAAAATACAATAAATGAAAATTATAATATTTGACTCATACTCCTAATCTACCCGGTCTTGAGTCTTCCTTTCTTCCTGAGTCACTTGTGATCTTCCTGAAATGTTAGTGCTCAAGGAAAATAGCAAATAAAATAATATTCAATGAAAAGCTGTTCCAAAAACACTCATTATTTGGCATCATCAAAATCTCAAACTCGGGGTCATGGGTTGCAACAACCTCCCCCTTTTTGATGATGTCAAATAATTTGTTGCAAGTAAGAAAGAAAAACATTTCTTTTGTTTTTTTTGTTTTGTTTTTTTTTTTAAATTAAACACAAGAAAGAAAAAAATAATACTACAAGCAAGTACGAAACAAACAGAAATGCATTTAGATAATCAGGCATTACAACATTACAACAAACTTCTCCCCCTTTTGACAGCACAAAAAGGAGGAGCAACTAAAAGCACAAAAGCAAAAAAAAAGAGAAAAACTACAATGCAAACACAGACAATCTAGTCAGATGGGTCCTGATCAGTTGGTGGTGGAGGTGGATTTGGCTGAAAGTATTGAAATAGAGTATCGAAGCGGTGATCAATTGCAGTAAAACGCTCTCCAAACCATTGCATATCAGCCTCGTGTTGCTAATGTTGTTCTTGAATATGCATGTCGAGACGAGTCTGCAGCTGGTCGAAGCGGGCAAGTAAATCATCATTTGGGTGTGCTGGTGCTGGAGCTGGTGCAGGTGCTCGGGGTGCGGCATGGCGTCGTGGTCGAGCTGGAGCTGCAGCTGGTGCATCTTCTCCTTCTTCTTCATCAAAGACGGGTTCTTCAGGCTCATGTCCCCGATGAAAGAGGATACGGAAGGAAGCATCCGTATAAAAAATAGGAAGCATGTCGGGTTCACCAGGGTAGGATAATTGATATTTATGGTAGAGGATATATCCTATTAGGTGACCAAGAGCCAGATTTTGTTTCCGTCGAGTGGTGGGAAGACGAACAAAAGTCATGTGCCGAATATAGTTGCTAATCAAATTGACCTCATCAAACTTAATGTTGGACATAATAAGGTAGGTAGCGACTGACAAGGTAGGGGTCAGATTGATGCGGTCGCCACCTTTAGGTATGATAGAGGTTCGAAGAACATGTTGAATTATATGGGCATTTAGGGTTAAGGATTGGACTTGAGGCTGGTGTTGATGAAAAATAGTATTCCTAAGGACTCTATTTACATCGCTCCAATCAAAATCATCGGTAAGAAACGAGCGAACCATAGGTCCTTCAGTGGACAGCCCAATATGTTGGGCGGTGTCGGCTCTAGTTATTTCAACGGGGCGGCCACAAACAAAGGAGTGAAAAGTGGTGTTATCGACGGTGTAGGTGAGGTTGGCGAGAAATTCAAAAAACAGTTCAGAATTGTATGAAAACGCTAGGGTGAGTAGGAATTGAAAGGTCGTGGAGGCAAAGAGGCCCATTACCTCGAAATTTAGAGCGGCCTGATTAAGCATTTTTTAGGGGGAAATTTTGCAGGCTTTGTATCGGTAGTAGGCTTCCTCATTCTCACTATTCAGAAAGCGATCAGGTTGACGACTAGATGAGGACGAGCTTCCGGCAGTCATCCGACCTCGTTTAGACATTGCAGGAGGGCACGAAAATGAAGTGAAGGCTGAGTGAGGAGAGGGTTGAGTGAATTGAACAGCCTAGGCAAGGGTATTTATAGGAATTTCCGTAAATCATACAGTACGATCTGGGATCGTACAGTACGATATCCAATTAATATTCTGACTGGTCGTTTAAGGAAAAGGCAGTCAAATCGTACAGTACGATAAGTATCGTACAGTACGATCAGGCGAATATCGATCGTCCCGAGGCCCTCAGTATGACTTTTGACCAAAAGTTTCGTACTGTACGAATAGGTGGATCGTACAGTACGATACATAATAAATATCGTACCGAACAGCTTTAACTCAAATTTGTCCTTCTGTGATGATGTGGATCGTACCGTACGAAGCGAATTGATCGTACAGTACGATACTCAATAATGTCGTACCAACCGGCTTTAATTCGTCCCAATCCGTTGCTGACGTGGATCGTATTGTACGAAGAAGAGGAATCATACAATACGGTAGGCAATTATGCGGGAAGATTATCGTACAGTATGATGTTTATCGTACAGTACGATCAACAGAGCTGAAATCTGCCTATTGGTAGATGTATGTAGATTGTGATATATCGTACAGTACGATATAGATCGTACAGTACGATGAACAGTCAATGTAAGTGTTAGTGTGGTGAGTGTGTGGTGATCAGGAGCAGCCCTAAAGATTTTTTTTTTAATGCATTTATATCTATGATACCTAATCTAGTCCTCAAGGTGCTAAAGGTGTCAAAAGCTAATGGTTTTGTGAATATGTCTGTCAATTGATCTCCTGTAGCGATGTGATGTAATTCTATATCTCCCTTAGCGACGTGATCTCTAATGAAATGATGTCTAATGTCTATGTGTTTCGTTCGAGAGTGTTGAATTGGATTCTTAGAGATACAAATTGCACTTGTGTTGTCACACATGATCGAGATGGTTCCAACAGGTAGTCCAAGATCAAGAATTTGTTGTTTTAACCATAGTACTTGTGCAACACAACTTCCTACTGCAATATTTTCTGCCTCGGCTGTGGAAAGTGCTACTGAGTTTTGCTTCCTACTGGACCAAGAAACTAATGATTGTCTGATGAATTGGCAGGTACCAGAGGTGCTCTTTCTATCTATCCTACATCCTGCAAAGTCTGAATCTGAGTACCCTAGGATTTCAAAGGAAGTGCTGTGTCTGGGATACCAAATTCCTAAGTTTGGGGTGCCTAGTAGAAATCTAAGAATTCTTTTGATAGCAGTTAAGTGAGACTATTTAGGATTGGCTTGGAAACGGGCACAAAGGCACACACTAAACATTATGTCCGGTCTACTGGCAGTCAAGTAAAGAAGGGATCCAATCATTCCTCTATATTTTTTCTGATCTACTGATTTTCCACTAGGATCCTTATCTAATTGGATTGTTGAACTCATTGGGGTGTTCATGGGTTTTGCACTATCCATTTCATATTTCTTTAAAATATCCTTAATATACTTTGATTGGCTAAGAAAGGTTCCATTATCCATTTGTTTTACACTAAAGCCAAGAAAGTAATTAAGCTCTCCCATCATGCTCATTTCAAACTCATTACTCATTGTTTTTGAAAATTCATCGCATAAGTTTTTATCCGAGGATCCAAACAAGATGTCATCTACATATATTTGAACAATGAGAATTTCTTCTTTGACCTTTTGTAAAAAGAGTGTAGTATCTACACTACCCTTTTGAAATCCTCTATCCAAAAGAAATGAGCTAAGTCTTTCATACCATGCTCTAGGTGCTTGCTTTAATTCATATAGTGCCTTTTTTAATTTGAATACATGGTTTGGAAATTGTGAGCTTTCAAATCCAGGGGGTTGCTCAATGTAGACATCTTCCTTAATTACCCCGTTCAAAAATGCACTCTTTACATCCATTTGATATAACTTAAAATTCTTGAAGCAAGCAAAAGCTAAGAGCACTCTTATGGCTTCTAGTCAAGCAACCGGGGCAAAGGTTTCTTCAAAGTCTATTCCCTCAATCTGGTTGTACCCCTTAGCTACTAGCCTTGCTTTATTCCTTATTATTGTTCCTGAATCATTCACCTTATTCTTGAAGACCCATTTTGTTCCAACAACACTCTGCTCTTTAGGTCTCTTAACTAACTCCCAAACATCATTCCTGGTGAATTGGTTCAGCTCTTCTTGCATTGTTAGAATCCAAAATTCATCTCCTAAGGCTTGATCTATACTTGTAGGTTCTATCATAGAGATGAAAGCTGAGTGACTAACCTCCTTCCTAAGTCCATGCCTAGTTCTTACACCTTCTGAAGGGTCTCCTAAAATTAACTCTTTAGGATGACTAGAAGAATATCTCCAATCTCTAGGCAAAGCTTCCTGAGATTCGACCCTTTCTCCTAAGGTCATAGTCTCTACTCCTTAAATTGCCTCTATTTCATCATCTTCAATTTTAGTTTCTGAGGGCATATCTGATTCAACAAATACCACATGGGTGGATTCTTCTACAATAAGGGTTCTCTTATTAAAAATTCTATAGGCCTTACCTACAGAAGAATAGCCTAAGAAGACACCCTCATCAGACTTGGGATCGAATTTTCCTAAGGGATGTTTACCATTATTTAAGATGAAGCACTTACACCCAAAGACATGTAAATGTGAAAGGTTTGGTGTCCTACCCTTAAGGAGTTCATATGGAGTTTTATTCAGCTTCGATCTAATGTTTACTCTGTTCAAAACATAACAGGCTGTGTTGACTGCTTCTGCCCAAAAGTATCTAGGAAGGGTATACTCCGCTAACATTGCCCTAGCAGCTTCTACCAAGGTTCTATTTTTCCTTTTTGCTATGCCATTCTGTTGGGGTGTTCTAAGAGCTGAGAAATTGTGCTCTATTCCTATCTCTTGACAGAATGACTCAAACCTATCATTTTGGAACTCTCCACCATGATCGCTATGGATTGTTGATATTTCACAACCTAATTTTCGTTGAATCCATGTGGAGAAAACTTTAAATTCCTCAAAAGACTCATTTTTGTGTGCTAAGAATCTTACCCAAGTAAATCTAGTGAAGTCATCTACAATCACAAATCCATAATTCTTTCCACCTAGACTGGCTGTACTAACGGGTCCAAATAAGTCCATGTGTAGAATTTCTAGTGGCCTAGAGGTGATCACGTCTCTAATTGAGTGAAAGGATGATTTGACTTGTTTTCCTTGTTGGGAAGCATCACATAAGTGATCCTTGGTGAATTCTAACTTAGGTACACCTCTAACTAGGTTTTTCTGAGTGATGTTTCTAAGAGTTTTCATACTAGCATGGCATAGTCTCATATGCCATAGTCACGAGTCATCAACTATTATTTTCAAGCAAAATGATTTTGAGTTATCTACACGATCAAGGTCTAACATGTAAACATTGTTCATCCGTTTTCCTTCTAAAATTACTTCATCAAATAAACTAATCACGCATCTATCAGTAAAAAATTTAACATCAAAACCTTTGTCACACAGTTGACTAATGCTAAGTAAATTATGTTTCAAACCATCAACTAGTAAAACATTTTTAATTAAAAAATTCTTAGCATTACCAACGATACCTGAGCCTATTACCTTCCTGGTAGTGTTGTCTCCCAACGTTACTTTGCCTCCAGTTTTTGTCCCCAATAGGATGAACTTCTTCATATCTCCAGTCATGTGTCGCGAGTAGCCACTATCCAGGTACCACATGCTCTCACTAGGTCTTTTGTGAGAGCATCCCTACAATTTCATTCAAAGATTAGATTTGGGAACCCAAGTGAGTTTGGGTTCCTCCTTATGCTTGCATGAATGAGATGTATGCATGTTATGCTGTGATGGATGCAGTTTAGGTCTCCATACTAAGTGTGTCCTACGGTGAATTGTGCATGTGCGGGCTATGTGACCTAGCATGCCACAAGAGAAGCACCTAACACCAGGAAATGGGTTTACTAATCTATGAGGGTGATGGTGCCTCTTCCTAAGGTTTTGTGATGCATGCTGTGTTGGGGGTTTTCTAGGATGGCCTACTGTGAGTGATGCAATTTCATTTTCTAGTTCTTTTATTTTTTCACTATAAGTTTTATTTTGAGCAGTCAATCCATCAACTTCTATCAATAGCAAGTGCTCACTATGATCTACTTCTAATGCAAGTGCAGTTAGTTTTTCAAACTCTACATCTAGTTCAATATGTGATGTTTTCAAGGATTCATGCGCTTCAATTAGTTCAATATGCTTCTTATTTAATGCATCATACTCATCAAGAAGTAACATGTGATCTTTATCTAAATCAGAATTTTCTTTAACTAAGTTAGCATGCTCAATTTGTATGGAACTGAATTCAATATTAAGTTTAGCATGCATTTTCTTCAGTTTCCTATACGAGTCATGAATATTCTCAGAAATAAGCAATAATTCATCATAAGAAAGTTGACATACCTCATCCTGATCCAATTGATCAAGGTTATCATTAGCCATAAGACACAAATTTGTTACCTCCTCCTCTGCTTCTTCTTCTGATGATTCTGAGGCAGAGTCGGCCCAAAAAGCTTTCTATGTCTTTGTCTTTCCTCTCTTGTATTTAACTTTGTCATCTCCTTTCTCCTTTCCTGGTTGACTCTTCAGATTAGGACAATCGGCTCGAAGGTGACTTGGCTTCCTGCACTCAAAGCAAATTGTATCAGATGAAACCTTATTGGACCTTGAGCTCTACCTTTATTCCAGCTGTTCTGATGACGTTTCTGTTTTCTCTTCAGGAAATTTTTGAACTGTCGGGTCATCAGTGCTATTTCATCTTCTTCCTCCCTGCAGAGCTTTCACTTTCTGAGTTGCTAGCTTTTAATGCCACCGTCCGCTCCTTTTTCTTTTCACCTGCATCACTTTGCCTTTAGCTCACTCCTTGCTCGTATGCAATGAGTGACCCGAGGAGGTTATCAATAGAATAAACATTAAGATCTTTGGACTCAGTGATAGCAGTTATCTTAGCATCATAGGAACTAGGTAGGCATCTAAGAATTTTATTTACTTTCTCAGAATTTGAAATTTCTCTACCTAATGCATGCAAGGATGTCACGATTTGGGTGAACCTAGTATACATGTCAGAAATTGTTTCGCTAGGTTTCATACGGAATAATTCATAATCATGCAGTAGAATGTTAAGCCTAGACTGTTTTACTTCATTTGTTCCTTCGTATGTAATGCACAGTCTATCCCAAATCTCCTTACCAGAAGCACAAGTAGATACTCTCATATAGTCCTCAGATTTCAATGCACAAAAAAAAAAAAAAAACAGTTTAAGCACTTAGCATTCAGTTGGGCTAATTCCCTATCCTCATTGCTTCATTCAACAAACGGTACAGGAGTTTTCAAACCATTAACAATTTTAAACGGTGCAACATACCCATCATTTACTAACATCCACATGCGGTAATCTATAGATTGCAAAAATGTAGACATTCTAATTTTCCAAAAATCAAACGGTATGTTATCAAAAAGTGGTGGACGAGTTATTGAATAACCTCCGCAGTGTTACGATTACCAAAATTCGACATGATCGTTTTTTTCAAGGTTTTCTAAAACACTATTTTTGAAATACTAGCACTGATACCAATTGAAACTACTAAACGACAAGATGGGGGTGAATTGTAAAAGTCTTTTTCTTAATAAAATTAACCCTAAACAAGAGTTCTAATTTTTTTATTGTTTTTGAAATTTTAGAACAAAGATTTATGCAATTTTACTTTCACAAAATTTCACATGCAATAGATATGACAAATTTAAAATGCAAGCAAAAAGTAAACAACGATAAGTAAAGAACACACCAAGAATTTTATTGTGGTTCGGTCAAAATATTACCTACGTCCACTCCCCGGAGTCCTCCACTCCGGGATTTTCACTATCAAAATAGTTCTCCTTTTGCCCCCCTCGGCAAGGCGGAGAAGCCTGTACAAACCTCTCTTTCACCAACCCAGCGTGGCGGAATACCAAACTCTATTTTCGCCCTCCTGGCGACGGCAGAGAACCTTCTCATTTTTCTCCCTCCAAGAGAAGGCAGAGAATCTCGAGGTAACAGATGTAGACGAGCCTTTCCCTTGGAGATCCTCCCTCAAATCCTTCTCGGGCCACAGGAGGAGCAAGATGCAGCAAGCTTGGAGCAACCGTGTGATCTCCCTCACACCTCTTCTCCCTCACAACGCTCACCTCCTCCTTCCTCTCTCAACCCTCACGAATTTCTCTAGAGTTTTCTCCCTTGGAATCCCTCTCTAACCACGTTCACCCCCTCTGTAAATCTTACTCAAAAAGAACTTGATTGATATCTAAAAAAGGCTCCAAAAACCTCTGAATCAAAAGTAGCCGTTACTATTCGTACAGTACGATTCCACATCGTACAGTACGATCTTCATAAACAGACGTCGTCCTGGTACGAAGATGTACGAACAGTTCAAAGACAATTCGTACTGTACGATATAATATCGTACGGTACGATCCAACAAGATACTATTCGTACAGGACGATGGTCTGGACGATCAGATGTCGTCTCTGTTCATCGTATGGTACGATTAATATCGTACAGTACGATGTGACAAAAACCAAGAGATCGTCCAGGACGATATCCGGGACGATCATACTTCGTCTCTGTTCATCGTATGGTACGATCAAGTTCGTACAATACGATGTTAAAATTTTAATTAGGCCTGAATTACATGCACTAATCACGGGTTAATTTAAGTAAGTATTAAAAACGAATCGTACAGTATGAACTTGTTCGTACAGTACGAATGGCATAAAATCACTTACTTAAATTAAATCACGGCTAGGGTTTTGGATCTGAACATATCGTACAGTACGAAAGACTTCGTATAGTACGATCTATTCACAGAATTGTCCACATAGCTTGGATCGTACGGTACAAAATAAAATCGTACAGTACGATCTCCAGAGAAGAATTTTAGTTACATTTTGCAGTTAAAAAAAAAATTCTCCCCCTGTGTGTGTGCATGGTTGCTCTTACTGTTACGCATTTTGTGGCCAGACTCAATAAAGTAAAAATACAATAAGGGAAAAATATAATATTTGACTCATACTCCTAATCTACCCGGTCTTGAGTCTTCCTTTCTTTCTGAGTCACTTGTGATCTTCCTGAAATGTTAGTGCTCAAGGAAAATAGCAAATAAAATAATATTCAATGAAAAGCTATTCCAAAAACACTCATTATTTGGCATCATCAAAATCTCAAACTCGGGGTCATGGGTTGTAACAATCTCCCCCTTTTTGATGATGTCAAATAATTTGTTGCAAGTAAGAAAGAAAAACATTTCTTTTGTTTTTTTTTTGTTTTTTTTTTAATTAAACACAAGAAAGAAAAAAAAGATACTACAAGCAAGTACGAAACAAACAGAAATGCATTTAGATAATCAGGCATTACAACATTACAACAAACTTCTCCCCCTTTTGACAGCACAAAAAGGAGGAGCAACTAAAAGCACAAAAGCAAAAAAAAGAGAAAAACTACAATGCAAACACAGACAATCTAGTCAGACGGGTCCTGATCAGTTGGTGGTGGAGGTGGATTTGGCTGAAAGTATTGAAATAGAGTATCGAAGCGGTGATCAATTGCAGTAAAACGCTCTCCAAACCATTGCATATCAGCCTCGTGTTGCTGATGTTGTTCTTGAATATGCATGTCGAGACGAGTCTACAGCTGGTCGAAGCGATCGACTAAATCATCATTTGGGTGTGCTGGTGCTGGAGCTGGTGCAGGTGCTCGGGGTGCGGCATGGCGTCGTGGTCGAGCTGGAGCTGCGGCTGGTGCATCTTCTCCTTCTTCTTCATCAAAGACAGGTTCTTCAGGCTCATGTCCCCGATGAAAGAGGATACGGAAGAAAGCATCCGTATAAAAAATAGGAAGCATGTCGGGTTAACCAGGGTAGGATAATTGATATTTATGGTAGAGGATATATCCTATTAGGTGACCAAGAGCCAGATTTTGTTTCCGTCGAGTGGTGGGAAGACGAACAAAAGTCATGTGCCGAATATAGTTGCTAATCAAATTGACCTCATCAAACTTAATGTTGGACATAATAAGGTAGGTAGCGACTGACAAGGTAGGGGTCAGATTGATGCGGTCGCCACCTTTAGGTATGATAGAGGTTCGAAGATTATGTTGAATTATATGGGCATTTCGGGTTAAGGATTGGACTAGAGGCTGGTGTTGATGAAAAATAGTATTCCTAAGGACTCTATTTACATCGCTCCAATCAAAATCATCGGTAAGAAACGAGCGAACCATAGGTCCTTCAGTGGACAGCCCAATATGTTGGGCGGTGTCGGCTCTAGTTATTTCAACGGGGCGGCCACAAACAAAGGAGTGAAAAGTGGTGTTATCGACGGTGTAGGTGAGGTTGGCGAGAAATTCAAAAAGCAGTTCAGAATTGTATGGAAACGCTAGGGTGAGTAGGAATTGAAAGGTGGTGGAGGCAAAGAGGCCCATTACCTCGAAATTTAGAGCGGCCTGATTAAGCATTTTTTAGGGGGAAATTTTGCAGGCTTTGTATCGGTAGTAGGCTTCCTCATTCTCACTATTCAGAAAGCGATCAGGTTGACGACTAGATGAGGACGAGCTTCCGGCAGTCATCCGACCTCGTTTAGACATTGCAGGAGGGCACGAAAATGAAGTAAAGGCTGAGTGAGGAGAGGGTTGAGTGAATTGAACAGCCTAGGCAAGGGTATTTATAGGAATTTCCGTAAATCATACAGTACGATCTGAGATCGTACAGTACGATATCCAATTAATATTCTGACTGGTCGTTTAAGGAAAAGGCAGTCAAATCGTACAGTACGATAAGTATCGTACAGTACGATCAGGCGAATATCGATCGTCCCGAGGCCCTCAGTACGACTTTTGACCAAAAGTTTTGTACTGTACGAATAGGTGGATCGTACAGTACGATACATAATAAATATCGTACCGAACAGCTTTAACTCAAATTTATCCTTCTGTGATGATGTGGATCGTACCGTACGAAGCGAATTGATCGTACAGTACGATACTCAATAATGTCGTACCAACCGGCTTTAATTCGTCCCAATCCGTTGCTGACGTGGATCGTATTGTACGAAGAAGAGGAATCATACAATACGGTAGGCAATTATGCGGGAAGATTATCGTACAGTATGATGTTTATCGTATAGTACGATCAACAGAGCTGAAATCTGCCTATTGGTGGATGTATGTAGATTGTGATATATCGTACAGTATGATATAGATCGTACAGTACGATGAACAGTCAATGTAAGTGTTAGTGTGGTGAGTGTGTGGTGATCAGGAGCAGCCCTAAAGATTTTTTTTTTTTAATGCATTTATATCTATGACACCTAATCTAGTCCTCAAGGTGCTAAAGATGTCAAAAGCTAATGGTTTTGTGAATATGTCTGCCAATTGATCTCCTGTAGCGATGTGATGTAATTCTATATCTCCCTTAGCGACGTGATCTCTAATGAAATGATGTCTAATGTCTATGTGTTTCGTTCGAGAGTGTTGAATTGGATTCTTAGAGATACAAATTGCACTTGTGTTGTCACACATGATCGAGATGGTTCCAACAGGTAGTCCAAGATCAAGAATTTGTTGTTTTAACCATAGTACTTCTGCAACACAACTTCCTACTGCAATATTTTCTGCCTCGGCTGTGGAAAGTGCTACTGAGTTTTGCTTCCTACTGGACCAAGAAACTAATGATTGTCCGATGAATTGGCAGGTACCAGAGGTGTTCTTTCTATCTATCCTACATCCTGCAAAGTCAGAATCTGAGTACCCTAGGATTTCAAAGGAAGTGCTGTGTCTGGGATACCAAATTCCTAAGTTTGGGGTGCCTAGTAGATATCTAAGAATTCTTTTGATAGCAGTTAAGTGAGACTCTTTAGGATCGGCTTGGAAACGGGCACAAAGGCACACACTAAACATTATGTCCGGTCTACTGGCAGTCAAGTAAAGAAGGGATCCAATCATTCCTCTATATTTTTTCTGATCTACTGATTTTCCACTAGGATCCTTATCTAATTGGATTGTTGAACTCATTGGGGTGTTCATGGGTTTTGCACTATCCATTTCATATTTCTTTAAAATATCCTTAATATACTTTGATTGGCTAAGAAAGGTTCCATTATCCATTTGTTTTACACTAAAGCCAAGAAAGTAATTAAGCTCTCCCATCATGCTCATTTCAAACTCATTACTCATTGTTTTTGAAAATTCATCGCATAAGTTTTTATCCGAGGATCCAAACAAGATGTCATCTACATATATTTGAACAATGAGAATTTCTTCTTTGACCTTTTGTAAAAAGAGTGTAGTATCTACACTACCCTTTTGAAATCCTCTATCCAAAAGAAATGAGCTAAGTCTTTCATACCATGCTCTAGGTGCTTGCTTTAATCCATATAGTGCCTTTTTTAATTTGAATACATGGTTTGGAAATTGTGAGCTTTCAAATTCGGGGGGTTGCTCAATGTAGACATCTTCCTTAATTACCCCGTTCAAAAATGCACTCTTTACATCCATTTGATATAACTTAAAATTCTTGAAGCAAGCAAAAGCTAAGAGCACTCTTATGGCTTCTAGTCTAGCAACCGGGGCAAAGGTTTCTTCAAAGTCTATTCCCTCAATCTGGTTGTACCCCTTAGCTACTAGCCTTGCTTTATTCCTTATTATTGTTCCTGAATCATTCACCTTATTCTTGAAGACCCATTTTGTTCCAACAACACTCTGCTCTTTAGGTCTCTTAACTAAATCCCAAACATCATTCCTGGTGAATTGGTTCAGCTCTTCTTGCATTGCTAGAATCCAAAATTCATCTCCTAAGGCTTGATCTATACTTGTAGGTTCTATCATAGAGATGAAAGCTGAGTGACTAACCTCCTTCCTAAGTCCATGCCTAGTTCTTACACCTTCTGAAGGGTCTCCTAAAATTAACTCTTTAGGATGACTAGAAGAATATCTCCAATCTCTAGGCAAAGCTTCCTGAGATTCGACCCTTTCTCCTAAGGTCATAGTCTCTACTCCTTGAATTGCCTCTATTTCATCATCTTCAATTTTAGTTTCTGAGGGCATATCTGATTCATCAAATACCACATGGGTGGATTCTTCTACTACAAGGGTTCTCTTATTAAAAATTCTATAGGCCTTACCTACAGAAGAATAGCCTAAGAAGACACCCTCATCAGACTTGGGATCGAATTTTCCTAAGGGATGTTTACCATTATTTAAGATGAAGCACTTACACCCAAAGACATGTAAATGTGAAATGTTTGGTGTCCTACCCTTAAGGAGTTCATATGGAGTTTTATTCAGCTTCGATCTAATGTTTACTCTGTTCAAAACATAACAGGCTGTGTTGACTGCTTCTGCCCAAAAGAATCTAGGAAGGGTATACTCCGCTAACATTGCCCTAGCAGCTTCTACCAAGGTTCTATTTTTCCTTTTTGCTATGCCATTCTGTTGGGGTGTTCTAGGAGCTGAGAAATTGTGCTCTATTCCTATCTCTTGACAAAATGACTCAAACCTATCATTTTGGAACTCTCCACCATGATCGCTATGGATTGTTGATATTTCACAACCTAATTTTCGTTGAATCCATGTGGAGAAAACTTTAAATTCCTCAAAAGACTCATTTTTATGTGCTAAGAATCTTACCCAAGTAAATCTAGTGAAGTCATCTACAATCACAAATCCATAATTCTTTCCACCTAGACTGGCTGTACTAACGGGTCCAAATAAGTCCATGTGTAGAATTTCTAGTGGCCTAGAGGTGATCACGTCTCTAATTGAGTGAAAGGATGATTTGACTTGTTTTCCTTGCTGGGAAGCATCACATAAGTGATCCTTGGTGAATTCTAACTTAGGTACACCTCTAACTAGATTTTTCTGAGTGATGTTTCTAAGAGTTTTCATACTAGCATGGCATAGTCTCCTATGCCATAGTCACGAGTCATCAACTATTATTTTCAAGCAAAATGATTTTGAGTTATCTACACGATCAAGGTCTAACATGTAAACATTGTTCATCCGTTTTCCTTCTAAAATTACTTCATCAAATAAACTAATCACGCATCTATCAGTAAAAAATTTAACATCAAAACCTTTGTCACACAGTTGACTAATGCTAAGTAAATTATGTTTCAAACCATCAACTAGTAAAACATTTTTAATTAAAAATTTCTTAGCATTACCAATGATACCTGAGCCTATTACCTTCCTGGTAGTGTTGTCTCCCAACGTTACTTTGCCTCCAGTTTTTGTCCCCAATAGGATGAACTTCTTCATATCTCCAGTCATGTGTCGCGAGTAGCCACTATCCAGGTACCACATGCTCTCACTAGGTCTTTTGTGAGAGCATCCCTACAATTTCATTCAAAGATTAGATTTGGGAACCCAAGTGAGTTTGGGTTCCTCCTTATGCTTGTATGAATGAGATGTATGCATGTTATGCTGTGATGGATGCAGTTTAGGTCTCCATACTAAGTGTGTCCTACGGTGAATTGTGCATGTGCGGGCTATGTGACCTAGCATGCCACAAGAGAAGCACCTAACACCAGGAAATGGGTTTACTAATCTATGATGGTGGTGGTGCCTCTTCCTAAGGTTTTGTGATGCATGCTGTGTTGGGGGTTTTCTAGGATGGCCTACTGTGAGTGATGCAATTTCATTTTCTAGTTCTTTTATTTTTTCACTATAAGTTTTATTTTGAGCAGTCAATCCATCAACTTCTATCAATAGCAAGTGCTCACTATGATCTACTTCTAATGCAAGTGCAGTTAGTTTTTCAAACTCTACATCTAGTTCAATATGTGATGTTTTCAAGGATTCATGCGCTTCAATTAGTTCAATATGCTTCTTATTTAATGCATCATACTCATCAAGAAGTAACATGTGATCTTTATCTAAATCAGAATTTTCTTTAACTAAGTTAGCATGCTCAATTTGTATGGAACTGAATTCAATATTAAGTTTAGCATGCATTTTCTTCAGTTTCCTATACGAGTCATGAATATTCTCAGAAATAAGCAATAATTCATCATAAGAAAGTTGACATACCTCATCCTGATCCAATTGATCAAGGTTATCATTAGCCATAAGACACAAATTTGTTACCTCCTCCTTTGCTTCTTCTTCTGATGATTCTGAGGCAGAGTCGGCCTAAAAACCTTTCTGTGTCTTTGTCTTTCCTCTCTTGTATTTAACTTTGTCATCTCCTTTCTCCTTTGCTGGTTGACTCTTCAGATTAGGACAATCGGCTCGAAGGTGACCTGGCTTCCTACACTCAAAGCAAATTGTATCAGATGAAACCTTATTGGACCTTGAGCTCTACCTTTATTCCAGCTGTTCTGATGACGTTTCTGTTTTCTCTTCAGGAAATTTTTGAACTGTCGGGTCATCAGTGCTATTTCATCTTCTTCCTCCCCTGCAGAGCTTTCACTTTCTGAGTTGCTAGCTTTTAATGCCACCGTCCGCTCCTTTTTCTTTTCACCTGCATCACTTTGCCTTTGGCTCACTCCTTGCTCGTATGCAATGAGTGACCCGAGGAGGTTATCAATAGAATAAACATTAAGATCTTTGGACTCAGTGATAGAAGTTATCTTAGCATCATAGGAACTAGGTAGGCATCTAAGAATTTTATTTACTTTCTCAGAATTTGAAATTTCTCTACCTAATGCATGCAAGGATGTCACGATTTGGGTGAACCTAGTATATATGTCAGAAATTGTTTCGCTAGGTTTCATACGGAATAATTCATAATCATGCAGTAGAATGTTAAGCCTAGACTGTTTTACTTCGTTTGTTCCTTCGTATGTAATGCACAGTCTATCCCAAATCTCCTTACCAGAAGCACAAGTAGATACTCTCATATAGTCCTCAGATTTCAATGCACAAAAAAAAAACAGTTTAAGCACTTAGCATTCAGTTGGGCTAATTCCCTATCCTCATTGCTTCATTCAACAAACGGTACAGGAGTTTTCAAACCTTTAACAATTTTAAACGGTGCAACATACCCATCATTTACTAACATCCACATGCGGTAATCTATAGATTGCAAAAATGTAGACATTCTAATTTTCCAAAAATCAAACGGTATGTTATCAAAAAGTGGTGGACGAGTTATTGAATAACCCTCCGCAGTGTTACGATTACCAAAATTCGACATGATCATTTTTTTCAAGGTTTTCTAAAACACTATTTTTGAAATACTAGCTCTGATACCAATTGAAACTACTAAACGACAAGAGGGGGGTGAATTGTAAAAGTCTTTTTCTTAATAAAATTAACCCTAAACAAGAGTTCTAATTTTTTTGTTGTTTTTGAAATTTTAGAACAAAGATTTATGCAATTTTACTTTCACAAAATTTCACATGCAATAGATATGACAAATTTAAAATGCAAGCAAAAAGTAAACAACGATAAGGAAAGAACACACCAAGAATTTTATAGTGGTTCGGTCAAAATATAACCTACGTCCACTCCCCGGAGTCCTCCATTCCGGGATTTTCACTATCAAAATAGTTCTCCTTTTGCCCCCCTCGGCAAGGCGGAGAAGCCTGTACAAACCTCCCTTTCACCAACCCGGCGTGGAGGAATACCAAACTCTGTTTTCGCCCTCCTGGCGACGGCAGAGAACCTTCTCATTTTTCTCCCTCCTGGAGAAGGCAGAGAATCTCGAGGTAACGGATGTAGACGAGCCTTTCCCTTGGAGATCCTCCCTCAAATCCTTCTCGGGCCACAGGAGGAGCAAGATGCAGCAAGCTTGGAGCAACCGTGTGATCTCCCTCACACCTCTTCTCCCTCACAACGCTCACCTCCTCCTTCCTCTCTAAACCCTCAAGAATTTCTCTAGAGTTTTCTCCCATGGAATCCCTCTCTAACCACGTTCACCCCCTCTGTAAATCTTACTCAAAAAGAACTTGATTGATATCTAAAAAAGGCTCCAAAAACCTCTGAATTCAAAAGTAGCCGTTACTGTTCGTATAGTAAGATTCCACATCGTATAGTACGATCTTCATAAACAGACGTCGTCCTGGTACGAAGATGTACGAACAGTTCAAAGACAATTCGTACTGTACGATATAATATCGTACGGTACGATCCAACAAGATACTATTCATACAGGACGATGGTCTGGACGATCATATGTCATCTCTGTTCATCGTATGGTACGATTAATATCGTACAGTACGATGTGACAAAAACCAAGAGATCGTCCAGGACGATATCCGGGACGATCATACTTTGTCTCTGTTCATCGTATGGTACGATCAAGTTCGTACAGTACGATGTTCAAATTTTAATTAGGCCTGAATTACATGCACTAATCACGAGTTAATTTAAGTAAGTATTAAAAACGGATCGTACAGTACGAACTTGTTCGTACAGTACGAACGGCGCAAAATCACTTACTTAAATTAAATCACGGCTAGGGTTTTGGATCTGAACATATCGTACAGTACGAAAGACTTCGTACAGTACGATCTATTCACAGAATTGTCCACATAGCTTGGATCGTACGGTACGAAATAAAATCGTACAGCACGATCTCCAGAGAAGAATTTTAGTTACATTTTATAGTTAAAAAAAAATTCTCCCCCTGTGTGTGTGCATGGTTGCTCTTACTCTTACGCATTTTGTGGCCAGACTCAATAAAGTAAAAATACAATAAATGAAAAATATAATATTTGACTCATACTCCTAATCTACCCGGTCTTGAGTCTTCCTTTCTTTCTAAGTCACTTGTGATCTTCCTGAAATGTTAGTGCTCAAGGAAAATAGCAAATAAAATAATATTCAATGAAAAGCTGTTCCAAAAACACTCATTATTTGGCATCATCAAAATCTCAAACTCGGGGTCATGGGTTGCAACAATCTCCCCCTTTTTGATGATGTTAAATAATTTGTTGCAAGTAAGAAAGAAAAACATTTCTTTTGTTTTTTTTTTGTTTTTGTTTTTTTTAATTAAACACAAGAAAGAAAAAAAAGATACTACAAGCAAGTACGAAACAAACAGAAATGCATTTAGATAATCAGGCATTACAACATTACAACAAACTTCTCCCCTTTTGACAGCACAAAAAGGAGGAGCAACTAAAAGCACAAAAGCAAAAAAAAAAGAGAAAAACTACAATGCAAACACAGACAATCTAGTCAGACGGGTCCTGATCAGTTGGTGGGGGAGGTGGATTTGGCTGAAAGTATTGAAATAGATTATCGAAGCGGTGATCAATTGCAGTAAAACGCTCTCCAAACCATTGCATATCAGCCTCGTGTTGCTGATGTTGTTCTTGAATATGCATGTCGAGACGAGTCTACAGCTGGTCGAAGCGATCGACTAAATCATCATTTGGGTGTGCTGGTGCAGGTGCTCGGGGTGCGGCATGGCGTCGTGGTCGAGCTGGAGCTGCGGCTGGTGCATCTTCTCCTTCTTCTTCATCAAAGACAGGTTCTTCAGGCTCATGTCCCCGATGAAAGAGGATACGGAAGAAAGCATCCGTATAAAAAATAGGAAGCATGTCGGGTTCACCAGGGTAGGATAATTGATATTTATGGTAGAGGATATATCCTATTAGGTGACCAAGAGCCAGATTTTGTTTCCGTCGAGTGGTGGGAAGACGAACAAAAGTCATGTGCCGAATATAGTTGCTAATCAAATCGACCTCATCAAACTTAATGTTGGACATAATAAGGTAGGTAGCGACTGACAAGGTGGGGGTCAGATTGATGCGGTCGCCACCTTTGGGTATGATAGAGGTTCGAAGAACATGTTGAATTATACAGGCATTTCGGGTTAAGGATTGGACTAGAGGCTGGTGTTGATGAAAAATAGAATTCCTAAGGACTCTATTTACATCGCTCCAATCAAAATCATGGGTAAGAAACGAGCGAACCATAGGTCCTTCAGTGGACAGCCCAATATGTTGGGCGATGTCGACTCTAGTTATTTCAACGGGGCGGCCACAAACAAAGGAGTGAAAAGTGGTGTTATCGACGGTGTAGGTGAGGTTGGCGAGAAATTCAAAAAGCAGTTCAGAATTGTATGAAAACGCTAGGGTGAGTAGGAATTGAAAGGTGGTGGAGGCAAAGAGGCCCATTACCTCGAAATTTAGAGCGGCCTGATTAAGCATTTTTTAGGGGGAAATTTTGCAGGCTTTGTATCGGTAGTAGGCTTCCTCATTCTCACTATTTAGAAAGCAATCAGGTTGACGACTGGATGAGGACGAGCTTCCGGCAGTCATCCCACCTCGTTTAGACATTGCAGGAGGGCAGGGCACGAAAACGAAGTTAAGGCTGAGTGAGGAGAGGGTTGAGTGAATTGAACAGCCTAGGCAAGGGTATTTATAGGAATTTCCATAAATCGTACAGTACGATCTGGTATCGTACAGTACGATATCCAATTAATATTCTGACTGGTCGTTTCGGGAAAAGGCAGTCAAATCGTACAGTACGATAAGTATCGTACAGTACGATCAGGCGAATATCGATCGTCCCGAGGCCCTCAGTACGACTTTTGACCAAAAGTTTCATACTGTATGAATAGGTGGATCGTACAGTACGATACATAATAAATATCGTACCAAACAGCTTTAACTCAAATTTATCCTTCTGTGATGATGTGGATTGTATCGTACAAAGCGAATTGATCGTACAGTATGATACTCAATAATGTCGTACCAACCAGCTTTAATTCATCCCAATCCGTTGCTGACGTGGATCGTATTATACGAAGAAGAGGAATCGTACAATACGGTAGGCAATTATGCGGGAAGATTATCGTACAGTACGATCAACAGAGCTGAAATCTGCCTATTGGTGGATGTATGTAGATTGTGATATATCGTACAGTACGATATAGATCGTACAGTACGATGAATAGTCAATGTAAGTGTTAGTGTGGTGAGTGTGTGGTGATCAGGAGCAGCCCTAAAGATTTTTTTTTTTATGCATTTATATCTATGACACCTAATCTAGTCCTCAAGGTGCTAAAGGTGTCAAAAACTAATGGTTTTGTGAATATGTCTGCCAATTGATCTCCTGTAGCGATGTGATGTAATTCTATATCTCCCTTAGCGACGTGATCTCTAATGAAATGATGTCTAATGTCTATGTGTTTCGTTCGAGAGTGTTGAATTGGATTCTTAGAGATACAAATTGCACTTGTGTTGTCACACATAATCGAGATGGTTCCAACAGGTAGTCTAAGATCAAGAATTTGTTGTTTTAACCATAGTACTTGTGCAACACAACTTCCTACTGCAATATATTCTGCCTCGGCTGTGGAAAGTGCTACTGAGTTTTGCTTCCTACTGGACCAAGAAACTAATGATTGTCCGATGAATTGGCAGGTACCAGAGGTGCTCTTTCTATCTATCCTACATCCTGCAAAGTCAGAATCTGAGTACCCTAGGATTTCAAAGGAAGTTCTGTGTCTGGGATACCAAATTCCTAAGTTTGGGGTGCCTAGTAGATATCTAAGAATTCTTTTGACAGCAGTTAAGTGAGACTCTTTAGGATCGGCTTGGAAATGGGCACAAAGGCACACACTAAACATTATGTCCGGTCTACTGGAAGTCAAGTAAAGAAGGGATCCAATCATTCCTCTATATTTTTTCTGATCTACTAATTTTCCTCTAGGATCCTTATCTAATTGGATTGTTGAACTCATTGAGGTGTTCATGGGTTTTGCACTATCCATTTCATATTTCTTTAAAATATCCTTAATATACTTTGATTGGCTAAGAAAGGTTCCATTATCCATTTGTTTTACAATAAAGCCAAGAAAGTTATTAAGCTCTCCCATCATGCTCATTTCAAACTCATTACTCATTGTTTTTGAAAATTCATCGCATAAGTTTTTATCCGAGGATCCAAACAAGATGTCATCTACATATATTTGAACAATGAGAATTTTTTCTTTTACCTTTTGAAAAAGAGTGTAGTATCTACACTACCCTTTTGAAATCCTCTATCCAAAAGAAATGAGCTAAGTCTTTCATACCATGCTCTAGGTGCTTGCTTTAATCCATGTAGTGCCTTTTTTAATTTGAATACATGGTTTGGAAATTGTGAGCATTCAAATCCGGGGGGTTGCTCAACGTAGACATCTTCCTTAATTACCCCGTTCAAAAATGCACTCTTTACATCCATTTGATATAACTTAAAATTCTTGAAGCAAGCAAAAGCTAAGAGCACTCTTATGGCTTCTAGTCTAGCAACCAGGGCAAAGGTTTCTTCAAAGTCTATTCCCTCAATCTGGTTGTACCCCTTAGCTACTAGCCTTGCTTTATTCCTTGTTATTGTTCCTGAATCATTCACCTTATTCTTGAAGACCCATTTTGTTCCAACAACACTCTGCTCTTTAGGTCTCTTAACTAACTCCCAAACATCATTCCTGGTGAATTGGTTCAGCTCTTCTTGCATTGCTAGAATCCAAAATTCATCTCCTAAGGCTTGATCTATACTTGTAGGTTCTATCATAGAGATGAAAGCTGAGTGACTAACCTCCTTCCTAAGTCCATGCCTAGTTCTTACACCTTCTGAAGGGTCTCCTAAAATTAACTCTTTAGGATGACTAGAAGAATATCTCCATTCTCTAGGCAAAGCTTCCTGAGATTCGACCCTTTCTCCTAAGGTCATAGTCTCTACTCCTTGAATTGCCTCTATTTCATCATCTTCAATTTTAGTTTCTGAGGGCATATCTGATTCATCAAATACCACATGGGTGGATTCTTCTACTACAAGGGTTCTCTTATTAAAAATTCTATAGGCCTTACCTACAGAAGAATAGCCTAAGAAGACACCCTCATCAGACTTGGGATCGAATTTTCCTAAGGGATGTTTACCATTATTTAAGATGAAGCACTTACACCCAAAGATATGTAAATGTGAAAGGTTTGGTGTCCTACCCTTAAAGAGTTCATATGGAGTTTTATTCAGCTTTGATCTAATGTTTACTCTGTTCAAAACATAACAGGCTGTGTTGACTGCTTCTGCCCAAAAGTATCTAGGAAGGGTATACTCTGCTAACATTGCCCTAGCAGCTTCTACCAAGGTTCTATTTTTCCTTTCTGCTATGCCATTCTGTTGGGGTGTTCTAGGAGCTGAGAAATTGTGCTCTATTCCTATCTCTTGACAAAATGACTCAAACCTATCATTTTGGAACTCTCCACCATGATCGCTATGGATTGTTGATATTTCACAACCTAATTTTCGTTGAATCCATGTAGAGAAAACTTTAAATTCCTCAAAAGACTCATTTTTGTGTGCTAAGAATCTTACCCAAGTAAATCTAGTGAAGTCATCTACAATCACAAATCCATAATTCTTTCCACCTAGACTGGCTGTACTAACGGGTCCAAATAAGTCCATGTGTAGAATTTCTAGTGGCCTAGAGGTGATCACATCTCTAATTGAGTGAAAGGATGATTTGACTTATTTTCCTTGTTGGCAAGCATCACATAAGTGATCCTTGGTGAATTCTAACTTAGGTACACCTCTAACTAGGTTTTTCTGAGTAATGTTTCTAAGAGTTTTCATACTAGCATGGCATAGTCTCCTATGCCATAGCCACGAGTCATCAACTATTGTTTTCAAGCAAAATGATTTTGAGTTATCTATACGATCAAGATCTAACATGTAAACATTGTTCATCCGTTTTCCTTCTAAAATTACTTCATCAAATAAACTAATCACGCATCTATCAGTAAAAAAATTAACATCAAAACCTTTGTCACACAGTTGACTAATGCTAAGTAAATTATGTTTCAAACCATCAACTAGTAAAACATTTTCAATTAAAAAATTCTTAGCATTACCAACGATACCTGAGCCTATTACCTTCCTGGTAGTGTTGTCTCCCAACGTTACTTTGCCTCCAGTTTTTGTCTCCAATAGGATGAACTTCTTCATTTCTCCAATCATGTGTCGCGAGCAACCACTATCCAGGTACCACATGCTCTCATTAGGTCTTTTGTGAGAGCATCCCTACAATTTCATTCAAAGATTAGATTTGGGAACCCAAGTGAGTTTGGGTTCCTCCTTATACTTGCATGAATGAGATGTATGCATGTTATGCTATGATGGATGCAGTTTAGGTCTCCATACTAAGTGTGTCCTATGGTGAATTGTGCATGTGCGGGCTATGTGACCTAGCATGCCACAAGAGAAGCACCTAACACCAGGAAATGGGTTTACTAATCTATGAGGGTGGTGGCGCCTCTTCCTACGGTTTTGTGATGCATGCTGTGTTGGGGGTTTTCTAGGATGGCCTACTGTGAGTGATGCAATTTCATTTTTTAATTCTTTTATTTTTCACTATAAGTTTTATTTTGAGCAGTCAATCCATCAACTTCTATCAATAGCAAGTGCTCACTATGATCTACTTCTAATGCAAGTGCAGTTAGTTTTTCAAACTCCACATCTAGTTAAATATGTGATGTTTTCAAGGATTCATGCGCTTCAATTAGTTCAATATGCTTCTTATTTAATGCATCATACTCATCAAGAAGTAACATGTGATCTTTATCTAAATCAGAATTTTCTTTAACTAAGTTAGCATGCTCAATTTGTAAGGAACTGAATTCAATATTAAGTTTAGCATGCATTTTCTTCAGTTTCCTATACGAGTCATGAATATTCTCAGAAATAAGCAATAATTCATCATAAGAAAGTTGACATACCTCATCCTGATCCAATTGTTCAAGGTTATCATTATCCATAAGACACAAATTTGTTACCTCCTCCTCTGCTTCTTCTTCTGATGATTCTGAGGCAGAGTCGGCCCAAAAAGCTTTTTGTGTCTTTGTCTTTCCTCTCTTGTATTTAACTTTGTCATCTCCTTTCTCCTTTGCTGGTTGACTCTTCAGATTAGGACAATCGGCTCGAAGGTGACCTGGCTTCCTACACTCAAAGCAAATTGTATCAGATGAAACCTTATTGGACCTTGAGCTCTACCTTTATTCCAACTGTTCTGATGACGCTTCTATTTTCTCTTCAGGAAATTTTTGAACTGTCGGGTCATCAGTGCTATTTCATCTTCTTCCTCCCTTGCAGAGCTTTCACTTTCTGAGTTGCTAGCTTTTAATGCCACCGTCTGCTCCTTTTTCTTTTCACCTGCATCACTTTGCCTTTGGCTCACTCCTTGCTCGTATGCAATGAGTGACCCGAGGAGGTTATCAATAGAATAAACATTAAGATCTTTGGACTCAGTGATTGCAGTTATCTTAGCATCATAGGAACTAGGTAGGCATCTAAGAATTTTATTTACTTTCTCAGAATTTGAAATTTCTCTACCTAATGCATGCAAGGATGTCACGATTTGGGTGAACCTAGTGTACATGTCAGAAATTGTTTCGCTAGATTTCATACGGAATAATTCATAATCATGCAGTAGAATGTTAAGCCTAGACTATTTTACTTCATTTGTTCCTTCGTATGTAATGCACAGTCTATCCCAAATCTCCTTACCAGAAGCACAAGTAGATACTCTCATATAGTCCTCAGATTTCAATGCACAAAAAAAAACAGTTTAAGCACTTAGCATTCAGTTTGGCTAATTCCCTATCCTCATTGCTCCATTCAATAAACGGTACAGGAGTTTTCAAACCATTAACAATTTTAAACGGTGCAACATAACCATCATTTACTAACATCCACATGCGGTAATCTATAGATTGCAAAAATGTAGACATTCTAATTTTCTAAAAATCAAACGGTATGTTATCAAAAAGTGGTGGACGAGTTATTGAATAACCCTCCGCAGTGTTACGATTACCAAAATTCGACATGATCATTTTTTTTCAAGGTTTTCTAAAACACTATTTTTGAAACACTAGCTCTGATACCAATTGAAACTACTAAACGACAAGAGGGGGGTGAATTGTAAAAGTCTTTTTCTTAATAAAATTAACCCTAAAAAAGAGTTCTAATTTTTTTGTTGTTTTTGAAATTTTAGAATAAAGATTTATGCAATTTTACTTTCACAAAATTTCACATGCAATAGATATGACAAATTTAAAATGCAAGCAAAAAGTAAACAACGATAAGGAAAGAACACACCAAGAATTTTATAGTGGTTCGGTCAAAATATGACCTACGTCCACTCCCCGGAGTCCTCCACTCCGGGATTTTCACTATCAAAATAGTTCTCCTTTTGCCCCCCTCGGCAAGGCGGAGAAGCCTGTACAAACCTCCCTTTCACCAACCCGGCGTGGCGGAATACCAAACTCTGTTTTCGCCCTCCTGGCGACGGCAGAGAACCTTCTCATTTTTCTCCCTCCTGGAGAAGGCAGAGAACCTCGAGGTAACGGATGTAGACGAGCCTTTCCCTTGGAGATCCTCCCTCAAATCCTTCTCGGGCCACAGGAGGAGCAAGATGCAGCAAGCTTGGAGCAACCGCGTGATCTCCCTCACACCTCTTCTCCCTCACAATGCTCAACTCCTCCTTCCTCTCTCAACCCTCAAGAATTTCTCTAGAGTTTTCTCCCTTGGAATCCCTCTCTATCCACGTTCACCCCCTCTGTAAATCTTACTCAAAAAGAACTTGATTGATATCTAAAAAAGGCTCCAAAAACCTCTGAATTCAAAAGTAGCCGTTACTATTCGTACAGTACGATTCCACATCGTACAGTACGATCTTCATAAACAGACGTCGTCCTGGTACGAAGATGTACGAACAGTTCAAAGATAATTCGTACTGTACGATATAATATCGTACGGTACGATCCAACAAGATACTATTCGTACAGGATGATGGTCTGGACGATCAGATGTCGTCTCTGTTCATCATATGGTACGATTAATATCGTACAGTACGATGTGACAAATACCAAGAGATCGTCCAGGATGATATCCGGGACGATCATACTTCGTCTCTGTTCATCGTATGGTACGATCAAGTTCGTACAATACGATGTTCAAATTTTAATTAGGCCTGAATTACACGCTCTAATCACAGGTTAATTTAAGTAAGTATTAAAAACGGATCGTACAGTACGAACTTGTTCGTATAGTACAAACGGTGCAAAATCACTACTTAAATTAAATCACGGCTAGGGTTTTGGATCTGAACATATCGTACAGTACGAAAGACTTCGTACAGTACGATCTATTCACAGAATTATCCACATAGCTTGGATCGTACGGTACGAAATAAAATCGTACAGTACGAAATAAAATCGTACAGTACGATCTCCAGAGAAGAATTTTAGTTACATTTTGCAGTTAAAAAAAAAACTCTCCCCCTGTGTGTGTGCATGGTTGCTCTTACTCTTACGCATTTTGTGGCCAGACTCAATAAAGTAAAAATACAATAAATGAAAAATACAATATTTGACTCATACTCCTAATCTACCTGGTCTTGAGTCTTCCTTTCTTCCTGAGTCACTTGTGATCTTCCTGAAATGTTAGTGCTCAAGGAAAATAGCAAATAAAACAATATTCAATGAAAAGCTGTTCCAAAAACACTCATTATTTGGCATCATCAAAATCTCAAACTCGGGGTTATGGGTTGCAACATATAATAATAAGGTCATATAGTATAATTGATGCAATCATACAGTACATTCTTATTGGATCAATTAATCAAAATTTTGTCTATAATTAAAGGATTAGATTAGGGAAAACTTTCTTATATCATACAATATGATGTGTATCATATGGCATGATCAAGATCATTCTATATAATATGCATCATATAGTATAATTAATATTAAAATATTAATTATGTTAATTAGTCATTAGAATGATTTTTTGAATAGCTGATCATCCAGTATGATATGGATTGTATAGTATAATTAGTTTAGAAAAAAATACACTTTTAATTTTTGGACTCCCCTATGTGTGTTCATGATCACCAAGTTTGGCATCTATAAAGTGAGCATTCACCAAATATAAGACTTTGACTCTAGAGAAGTAGGATTAAATAAAAGTAAAATTATAGACTCTTAAAGAATCTTAAACTAATTTGGGAAGGTACGTTCGTGGTGGACAAAGCTTACCAAGGAGGATCCTTTCAATTGAGTGATAGTAAATGAGATCATCCACTATTTCTTATAAACAGATGATATCCCAAAGGATTCTATGGTGGATGTTATTAAAATATGTTATAGGGTAAATGAAAATATTTTCATGACATTTATTTTTTATTTTGCTTGAATATGCTTAAAATTTCAAAAGGAATTGGATCCAAAAAATAAGTCCAGGTCTTAAATTTATACTGAAGTTCATAAATTTTAAATTCCCCAAATGTTATTAAAATATATCCTTAAAGAAATGGCATAAAATCCTTTGCAATATCCATTCTTTTGGATTATGATGGTTCAACCATCTTAATTTTCTCATTCTAGAGTTGCCTCTTATTTGTGATCCATCTCCATAAAAAATAGCAATTAGGTGTAAGCCCATTCCCATGGTAGCCTATATGCTTCATTGTCATTGCAATATGTTGTTAGGCATAAACCAAATTTGTCAAGTATAAATCCATATGTTTGGGAGCTTCTATCCCATCCAGATCTCCATCCACTTGTTCTAGGAAATGTTATCATAGTCAATTATAACTCCATCTATTTGGGAGTTTCCATCCTATTAATATTTCAATCAACTTATCTAAGAAATGCTATTCTAATCAATTATAAATCCATTTATTTGGAGCCACTAACCCATCTAGATCTCAATTCACTTATCTAAGTGATATTATAGAAGTCAAGAATAAATCCATTTATTTGGGAGCTAATATCCCATCTAGATATCAATTCACTTTCCTGAGACTTTATCCTAGTAAAGTATAAATCCATCTATTTGGGAGCTGCTATCTAATCTAGTTCTTAATCCACTTATATAGGATATGTTATCCTAGTTAAGTATAAATCCATTTATTTGGGAGCAATTATCCCATGCTAATTTCAATCCACTTCTCTAAGAACATTATCCTAATTAAGTATACATCCATCTATTTAGGAATCACTATACTATCCAGATCTATATCAACTTATATAGGATATGTTATTCTAGTCAAGTATAAATCCATCTATTTGGGAGCTGCTATTCCATTCAATTTTCAATCCACTTATATAGTAGAAGTTATCATAATAGAGTATAAATCCATCTATTTGGGAACCATCATCCAATCTAGATTTCAATCCACTTGTCTAGGAGATGCTATCCTAGCTTAGTATAAATTCATTTATTTGGGAGTTGTTATCTCATCTAGATCTTAATCCACTTATTTATGAGATTTTATCCTATTTAAGTATAAATATATCTATTTTGAAGGTGCTATCCCATCAAAATCTCAATCCACATATTTAGGAGATATTAATCAAGTAAAGTATAAATCCATCTATTTGGGAGCCACTATCCCTTCTAGATATTAATTCACTTATTTAGGAGATGTTATCTTATTCAAGTTTAAATTCATATATTTAGGAGCTATTATCCCATTTAAATTTCAATCCACTTATTTAGGAGATGTTATCCCAGTCAAGTAAGAATCCCTCAGTTTTGGAGTCGCTATCTAATCCATGTCTCAATTCAGTTGTCAGGAGATGTTATCCTAATCAAGTGTATATCCATCTATTTCACAGTTACTATCCTATCAAGATCTCTATCCACTTATCTAGGAAACATTATCCGAGTCAAGTATAAATCCATCTATTATAGAGCTACTATCCTATTTAGTTTTCACTCCACTTGTCTAGGAGATTCTATCCTAGTCAAGTATAAATCTATCTATTTAAGAGCCACTATCCCATCCAGGTTCTAATCCATTCATCTAAGAGTTGCTATCCTAGTCAAGTATAAATCCACTTGTTTGAGTATTATTATATCATTCAAGAGTAAATATTATATTCTCAAGATTGGTATAAGTTCCCCAGCAATATCCTTTCTTTAAATACGTGTTGATTATATATAGTTTTTAAGTATTCTTTTGAGCAAATTACTTAAATATGCTTATGCAAGATCATCCCCTTCTAAAGAATCCATCTAATTAGATCTAAATACCAAATAATCTTCTAGATTCTATTGATCGCTTTGGTCAATGCCATTATGTGTGATTTTTTTTTTTAATGTTCATCACATTTGTTGGGGGTCCATTTATTGACCTTATTTTTTATTGAGGTCAATTCTCTAAACTAAAAATCTAATCTTAATACACAAATCATTAAGCTTCACTCTAAACATTAAATCTTACCCATCATTGTGCTTTGGCATAATTATCAGATCACTAACCCTAAAATTTATCACTTGATAGTCTCCCTTAAATGTCATTTAATCATCTAATTAATCACTTGATAATCAAAAAATAATTTTTGAGTGATATGATTATTTTAAAATAAAAAAATTTCTTGATAATTAACCTCCATGATCAATTTAAAATTAAAACTAAAATAAAACATCAAATCCATCATTTGTAGTTACCATTGGCTATCACCTGATCATCTGTTCAATAATTGACAATCATCAATTATCAATGATATGAGCAAGTTAAATTAAAAATTCTTTCAAATCATTGATTAAATAAAATCCAAACCAAGCCCATTATCAAAATCCATTGAGAAATATACTTCTCCCAAATCTAATGTTCAAAATCAACAAAAAACCCCTTATTTAATAACATATTTTTGGTGAAATTTTAGTCACCTCAAAATAAACAAAATGACTTTGGATTCATGATGAATCACTTGCATATTGATTAAGTATGACTATAGGTCTAACTACATCAATTTGGAGGCATTGCAATCTCTCTAACCACTTAAATTGAAAGCATATTTCAAGGTTGCAGAAACTTTAAATATTTAAAGCATATGCCATTAGACGTAACATCTTTTAGAATTTGACCATGAAAGCCTCTTTAGACTCATTGAGCATGATTATTTCTAGTAACATGATAAATTGAACCAACATTGAATCCTTAGTGGAACTTGGTTGACCATGATTGATATGATGCCACCTGAACTCTAAAACCCCAAGATATCTTAAAACTAAATTTTCCTTAAACTTGAAAACTAATCCGTTAAAATAAACCTTAAAATTACTTCAAACATATTCCTTATATGTTTATCATATATTAAACCTAAATCCAACCCTTAGTCAACCCTTATTGACCAAGTTAACCTTAATTGACCAAAATGCCCCTTTATTTATTAAAATTATATTTCTTGAATTCAAGCCTCACCATTGCACAAAACCTACTTTAGCATGTCTAAAATATTTTTTGGAATGTGTTAGACCCAAAATAACGCCATGGCCACCCTTAGTTGACTAAGTCAATATAGGTTGACCAAATCAACCCTTAAGCTTTAAAACCTATATTTCATGCATAGTGACCCCACAAAACTTTGGGATCACCTCCAACAAACTAAAAATTACATTTTTCAATACATTAATCCTAATCTCAACCCATGGTCAACTAGTTGACCAAGTCAACCTTGGTTGACCAAAAGGTTCCTTAACCATTCAAATATGCATTTCACACCAAATGACCTCCCCATTGCATGAAACATATTCCAACAAGTTCAAAATCACATTTGGAATGTGTTTGATCCTACTTTAACCTATGGTCAAACCTAGTTAAAGTAGGGAAACTTCTCAAAATAACCTCTAAGTAATGATTGGTTCAATCCTAACTAACTAGCTAGTTGTCTATTTAACCTCAAACTCTCTAGAACCTTCCCTTGAACCCAATTAGACAATCCTTAACTAAGATAATGTCTGGCTATTTCTTAGGTCGCAGGATTTTGACCCTTGGATTAAAATTCTCCCTTGTATAAAAAACCCCCAAATTTCTTCAAGTGGGGGTTGTTTTATTCAATCCATAAGCGTCAGAGCAACTTCCCAAGAAGCTCAAGCATTCCCAAACCTTCTATAGCTCCAAAAAGTTCAAGTGAGAGAAGAGAGAAAATATTCCCACTCAAACAACTCTCCATATAATGGATTTTAAGGCTTGAGGTCTTCAAGAAAGAATTATTAGACCTCTAAAAAAGTATGTAGATGCCAAGAGCAAATGATTTCATCATCTAGATTACATTATTTTCCCATTTTAAGATTAGAAATTCTTTTCAAAATTACTTTCCTAAAAGTGTTTTTCAAAGCAATTAAACACTTCTCCACTCTTCATCTAAGTGTGGGGAAGATGAGTTTTAAATTTAATTTGATTTGGATGAGTATATAGAAAGTTATAGCAATTCTTCCATAATCACCAATTTTGTGTAGCATGAAATTTTGTTGATCTAGCCATCAGATGGCACATGTATTTGTTCAAATGGATGAGATCTGGCTGAACCTTTTATTTGATATGATGAGTTTTAAATGCAGGTCATTCACACTTAGATTTGGCTCCATCACACCCATTCATCTAATCCACACTAAATTTAATGGTTCATGCAGAAATAGAGGTGGATAAGTGAAAATGATGAGGATTCTATGTGTAAAACACCTCTTTGAAGGCCTTCATACCATCTCGGAATAATCTTTAAAGATTACACAATGCGCAATCATCGCAAATGATTGGTCACAATTTTAAAAATTGATTTATAAATTAAAAAATAACAAAAAAAGCTTTCATCATAAATCAAAATTTTAACCAAATTTGATGTTCTTGGGCTCATTGGAACTAGATTAAGCCCAATTTTATTTTAAAACTAATTTCAAACCAATTTTATTATTGTTAGAGAGTAATTTTAGTTTGAATTCCCACTAAATTTCCTTGATTATTTCCTTCCCAATGGTCTGATTGACCTTAATTTTAATAGTGAATACTAGGGTGTGTGTGTGCTACATACCCTAATTTTTTTGGGCTTTGTTGATTAATGGATCTTTATGAATTGAATTTTGAAGTTATAAATAAAAAATTGGCCTAAATTTTTGAAAAATTGTAACTCCCAATCCACATAGAATTAGGGCTTGAATTTTCTATGGTATCTTTATCTTTATGCAAGGGTTAGAATGCCTATGATTTTACCCAAATCTATGAAAGTTTCAATAGGTTGTTAGATCTAACAGAACTATCCAGAGGCTAACCAAGAGGGGGGGGGTGAATTGGTAATTTATAAATCTCTTAGATTTTAGAAAATCATTTTAAGAAATTTTCACTCAATTAATATGAAGTATGCAAATATTTATAGAAATAGATTTTCACAAAATATTTTCCAACCACAATAATATAAAGTGAGGAAAATAAAAATGCAGTAAAAAGTAAAAAGATAGAAGAACACCAAATTTTATAGTGGCTTGGTCCAACTAGACCTATGTCCACTCCCTGAAGACTCCTTGTTCATGTATTGCATTAAATCAAAGTGACTCTCCTTTTGTCACCACAGCAAGGTGGAGAAGCCCTTACAAAATCTCTCTTCCACCTACCCGGTGTGGCAAAGTATCGATATCCTTTCTCACCCTTCTAGTGATGGAAGAGTATGAATGTCCTTTCTCACCCTCCTAGTGATGGCAGAGTGCCAATGTCCTTTCTAACCCTCCTGGTGATAGCAGAGTACCATGATCTTCTTTCAAAATCTTCTCTCAAAAGCTTTCAAGGAAGTAGGGTTCAATTTTGAAGAATAAATAAGAGATTCTTTCCTTTGGGCAACCTTGTAAATCCCCTCACAATTTCCTTTTACAAGATCTCTCACTCTTTACTCCTAGAAATACTCTCCCAAACACTCTCCTTATCAACTCTTAAGAGAAATTTATAACAAGATAAAGAGCGTCAGTTTTTAGGACCCTTATATATATAATTAAAAAAAAATTATCTAGAAAACTTAAAATTATAATTGGAACGTACTTAGATCCTATAGTATGAATGAGGATCTTTTGTATGAACAGTTACAAAATCCTTGTGCACGAACTTCATTTTATACCCCATCATTCATCTATATAAACTAACACCATACTATACAAATAGTCTTAAAGTCTTAAAGTCTTCAGTAGTCTTGAATATGATTTTCCTGAAATATTAGTACATACAAACAACAAAAAGAAAATTTAACCAATGATCACACCAGACATAACAAACACACAAGATTAAATCAAATAAACAAATAATAAACAATGACTCCCCCTTTTGACAACAACAAAAAGAAAGTACCTCTTAAAAAAGTATGTTATTATTGACAAATCTAATAGATGACGACGAAGAGGATTTAAAACTATTTGTAAAGATAACATTACCATCCTTATGCAAAAAGGAAAGTCTCAAATATTTTAAATAAAAAATAATTAAGGTAAGAAAAGTCAACCAAGTTCAATTTTCGTTCTAGACCTATCAAATAAAATAATTATTACAAAAAAGATGAAATAAAAATTAATTAGTTTCCAATTCAATAGTGGAACTAACTTTTAATCGAATGGATTTATGTAAGAAATAGAGATATAAAGGAAAGAACTATATGATACTTTCAATTGGCGACATTGTGCATATTCTCAAATTTTTCCATGCTTTGTTCATCTTTTTAAGTTGGGCTAACTTTGTGCCTCTTTTCATTTTTGGTAAATATTGTGCATCTTCTAAACTTGTTGCACATTTTGTACATCTTTCAAGCTTGACACACTTTGAGCATCTTTTTATATATTTGGTCTTTTCAATATCAATACATCTTAAAATAAAATCCAATAATTAAAAATAAATAAATACATTGAACAAAGAAAAAAAATCAGATATCACTTTTGCAACAATTTTAGTTAAATAATATTTGTTTATAGGAACATAAAGATGATCTTGCAATCGACATCTAACCATAATTTAATTTTAAATTTTACAAGGAAATTAATTTGTAGAGCAAAGTATTTTAAAATTTCATTCCATAGATTAGCTATATTTGATTATTCTATAGAAACTTAAAACAATTCAAGAACATTAAAAAAAAAAACATTTCGTTAAACACAAGAATCAAATATAACCAATACTTGATACCAGAAAAAACACAACATTACTAAGCCATCACATGAGTATAGAAAGAAACAAGACAAACATTAAGTACAATAAAAAATAATAGCTAATACCCTGAATGACCCTAATCTGGAGGTTCCTGAGGAGGAGTGAACATAATAAAGTAGTTATTGATGGTAGCTACTTGAGTGATAAGAGAGTCAAACTATCCTCTGACCCATCCCATATCTTCATTATATCTAGTATCCTACTGGTTTCAGTGAGTTTCAATTTGATCAAACCATCGATCAAAATGAGATTCAAGTCTATCATATCTCTAAACCATTTCTTGATAGAAATGATGATCAGGTTTAGGAGCAAGTGAAGGTGAATGAGCAAGTATAGATTCTCTTTTTTCATCAAATTTTTCTCCCTCATCCCCAAGGTCCTGGTTAAAAAGAGAACAAAAGAAAGTATCGATGAAATAGATTTGAAGCTTAGTAGGTGGTACGGGATGAATCAAATTATACTTCTTTTCTAAAATATAAGCGACCAAGAGTCTTAAAACCATATTTTTCTTTTTCTATTATTAGGACATCCAATGTTAGTAAGTTTATAGATTCAGTTTAGAATCAATTGGACTTCATCTATTTGAGTGTTTGTCATAATAAGATATGTGACTGTGAATAGTAAAGGAGTTAGGTTGATACGATCAGTAGCTTAGGAATAATTAAAGTTCTTAATACATGCTGGATGGTCCTAGCATTTTGATTCAAGGTGTGTACACGAGCTAGATGACAGACTGAAGCGACACTTCTAAGGGTTTGATTAATAGAAGTTTAATCAAAATTAGATTTAGAAGTCATTGTCCTTGCCCCTTGAGTTCAAAGGTGTAGGTAGGTTCCTAAATCTTTCTTAGTGATTTCTACTCTCTATTTAAAAACATAGGACGACATATTGGTATGGTTTTTATTCATTTTAAGATTGGCCGTGAAATAATGAAATATGTCTTGATGGAAAGCATAGATTAAAGTAAGAATGAATGAGTTTGGGTAGAGTAAAAAAAGGCATTACTGAAAAGTTAATGTCTCTTTGGATGAGGAGACAATAAGTCATTTTTGTCTTAAAGAAGCATAGGAATGCTTCTTCCTTCTATTTGGACAGAAAGTTATCATCTAGTTCTTTAGACCGAGAGGAAGATCCTTTGGAAAGTCGAGCCAGCTTGCTGCTGCTTGCCATTTGGAGAGTTTTAGACATAAGAAGATTTGAGATTAAAAGTGATTGGTTAAGAAAACTAAAAAAATGCCTTCCAATTTAAATAAAATGACATAATCATATCATACAAAAAAAGATTCGTATGTACGATTTTGGTGTTCATACGATATAAAATTCATTCATACATATGAATGGAAACTGACAAAAATGAAATAACTTTCTGTAAACTGCCATTCCTGAGGAGTAATAACATACATCTTTTTGATAAAAATGTTAGTACAAATTAACAGGTCTTGATTCAGGATGATCAGAATAATAATGATCATATATGGCAGTTAGGTTCATCCATATGCAAACTGACAATAGGATCGTATAGATAAAATATGAATTTGTATGTATGATCTTTAAAAATAACTATATTTGGAAAACTAATCCCATTCATACAAACAAAAATTAAGGAATTGTACAGTATGAAGAGGTCATCGGAATACAATATGCTTGCAAAAATCTCATTTTTGTTGGCTTAACTCAAGAAAAATATCATGTACAATCTATAGAATTTGTATAATACAAAAGTGGTTTATACAGTATGAATGAAAAGTTAAATCAAGACATGGTAAGCATTACTCTTTTTAAAAATAAATCACCCAATATTGATGACATGCAACAATGGAAACAAAAATAATACTAACAGAAAAACAAGACACAAAATAGAGGAAAAATAAACCATTAACAAAATACAAACAAAGAAATAAACCAAACACATCAATATACATGAAATACATTACAAATCCAATTTGTGAAATTACAATTTTAAATATCAATATCAATCACACCTAATCTATTTCTTAAGATGCTAAACATTTCAAAAGCCAGTGGTTTTATTAAAATATCTATAAGTTAATTCTCAATAGCTATATGATTTAGCTTATTTTCTCCCTTAATGACACGGTTTCTGATAAAGTGATACCTTATATCTATATGCTTGGTTCTAGAATACTGAATAAGATTTTTTGAAATGCATATGACACTTATATTATCACAAAAAATTAGAATAGTGCAAATAAAAAATCCTAAATCTATAAGTTATTATTTGACCAAAGAACCTGTGCCACACAACCACCTATTGTAATATATTATGCTTCAACATTATAAAGGGCTATTGAATTCTATTTTCTGTTAGACCAAGAAACTAAAGAGTTTCCTATTAATTGATAATTTTCATAAGTGCTTTTTTGATCAACCCTATATCTTGTAAAATCTAAATAAGAATATCCAATGATTTCAAAAGAAAAGCTATGACATGGATATCATCTCTAAGTTTTGAGTTCCCAAAAGATATCTTAGAATTATTTTAATAGTAATCAAATGTAATTCTTTTGGATCAGCTTGAAATCTTGCATACAAACAAACACTAAACATGATATTTGTTTTGCTAGCAATTAAGTAAACTAATGATCTAATTATCTCTCTAAATTTCTTTTGATCAATAAATTTTTCCTTAGAGTCCTTATTTAACTCTACTAAGGAATTTTGGTTTAACTTTATCTATTTCATATTTTTTGAGGATGTCCTTAACTCACTTTGATTGGCTAAGAAACATTCCATTCTCTTTCTACTTTATGCTAAAACCAAAAAAATAGTATAAGTCTCCCATCAAACTCATTTCAAATTCACTACATATTATTTTTGAAAATCATCACAATGATTTTTATTGGTGGATCCAAACAAGATATCATCAACATATATTTAAACAATGAGTATGTCATAAACTATCTTTTTTAAGAAAAGAGTAGTGACCAAACTTCTTTTAACCAATGATCTTTCTAGTATGAATGTACTTTGCCTCTCATACGAAGCCCTAGGTGCCTATTTTAGTCTATACATTGCCTTTTTCAATTTAAACACATGATTAGGAAATTTTAAATTTCCAAAACTTGGAGGTTCCTCAACTTAAACATCCTCTTATATCACCCCTTTAGGAAAGGCACTCTTAACATCCATTTGAAAAAAATTAAAACCTTTAAAATAGGCAAAGGCTAGTAACACCCTTATCGCTTCAAGTATAGCTACAGGGGCAAAAGTTTCTTCAAAATCTATTCCTTTTATTTGATTATATTACTTAACCACCAATCTTGCCTTATTTCTAGTCACTGTATATGAATAATTGATTTTATTTTTGAATACCCACTTAGTTTCAACAACACATTAACTTTTAGGCCTTTCAAATAATTCCCAAACATCATTTCTAACAAAATGATTAAAAAATCTTCTAGTAGGGACAAAATCAAAAATTCATTAGAAAGTGCTTGATTTATATTAGTGGGCTCAAGCATTGAAATAAAGGTAGAGTGGTTCACTTCTTTGTTAAGTCCATGCCTAGTTCTAATACCTTTACTTGGTTTACCTAAAATTAATTCTTTAGGATTACTTCTAGAAAATTTCTATTCTCTAGGCAATGTATTCTCTATTCCAACATTCTCTTCAAGATTTATTTTTCCAATTCCTTGGGAGTTATCTTTAATATGTTCTTCCTCCAACCCTGGCTTTTCAAAAATACCAAATTCATCAAAAAACTATATATGTTGTCTTCTCAACTACCAAAATCCTCTTATTAAAAACTCTGTAGGATTTGCCAATACTAGAATATCCTAAAAAAAATTCCTTCATTAGATTTAGGATCAAATTTTCCTAAAAGAGTTTTACCATTATTATGAATGAACACCTTACATCCAATGAATTTTAAATAATAAAGATTAGGTGTTCTCCCCTTAAGAAGTTCATAGGGTGTCTTATTCAACTTGGATCTAATGTTCATCCTATTCAGAACATACTAAGTCATATTATCTGCTTCAACCTAATAATATTTATAAAGTGAATATTTAGTCAACATGACTCTAATGACTTCTATAAAAGTTTTGCTCTTTCTTTCAATAACCCCGTTATATTGAGGGGTCCTAGGAGCTAAAAAGTTGTGATCAATTTCTTGCTCTTTACAAAAATCTTCAAATTTTTCATTTTTAGACTCTTCTCCATGATCACTTTAAATTGATAGAATTTCACATCCAAGCTTCCTCTGAATGCAAGTAGAAAAATTTCTAAATTTATCAAATGATTCACTCTTATGTGATAAGAATTTAACCCAAGTGAATCTTGAATAATCATCCATGATTATATACCCTAAAACTTTACCTCCTAGACTTATAGTGCTAACCAGTCCAAAAAGATCCATGTGTATGACTTATAGTGGTTTGCTAGTTCTAAGATCTTTAATTGAATGAAAGGAGAACTTTGCCTGTTTTTCTAATTGACATATATCACAAGGTGATCGTTAGTGAAGTATAATTTGAGTATCTCTCTAACCATTTTTTTGTGGGTAATCTTCCTCAAATTTTTCATGCTTGCATGATAGAGTATTCTATGCCATAACTATGATTCATCAATGATTACTTTGAGATAAAAAGTATTAGAAGATTTAACAAAGTTTAAATCAAGAATGTATACATTATTTACCCTATTTTCATGCAACATAAAAATTTCATTTTGGATTATAATGCTGCTTGTAGGTAAAACTTTAATGCTTAAGCCCTTATCACAAGCTGGCTAATACATAACAAGTTATGTTTTAAGCCTTCAACCAATATAACATTCTCAATAAAGAAATTTTTCTTATTGCCAATCATACATGTACCTACCACTTTCCTAGTGGTATTGTCTCCTAATGTCACTTTGCCTCCATTTCTAGCTTCCAGCAAAATGAATTATGTTTTATCTCTAGTCATATACTTTGAACATCTACTTTCCTTGTACAAAATGCTCTCACAAGGACTTGTATGAGAGCATTTCTATAAAATGATCACACATTAGACTTGGGAAACCAAATGAATTTGGGTTCACCTCTTGACAATGATAATATAGATGTATGTCTTATATGATATGATTTATATTTCTTAGGTCCTCGCACTAGATGTGTTCTACTTTGAAATATAAAAGTGTGGGAAATATGTCCTAACATTTCACATGAAAAATATTTAACAATAGGGAAAGGATTTACTAATATATGTGAATTATATTTCACATGAAATATTTTTGAAATCCTTAGGAGAGAGAAGGTCCGTAATTCCCGGTTTTGACAATTTTTGAAATCCTGCTACGTGGGTTTTCTGCAACGTCATCAATGGCGTCGGAGGATCGCCGGCCACCTTTGGCCGGTGGCCCCCTCAAAATTTGCCAACCTACTCCCTCTTCTAGGATTGTTTCACGTCTCATTTCGAAGTAGTCTCCGCCAGCTTTTGGAGACAATGGTCATGGTAAATAATTCAATTTTTGGTCAATGATGGAACGCCCCCTGGTAATTTCAAAAGGTGGTAGAGTTATCAAGAAGAAGACCCCTGAATGTATTGGTAAGGCCAAAAATATTTTAATTGAAGATGAGTTTAATCTCAAGTCTACTGAGTTCTGTGACGATACCACTAAACCCTAGAGTGATGTTTCAAAACAATCTGCTAATTGCATTTCCACTTCTTGTGTTAATGCGGCTAATAAAAATATGATAAAGTCAAAGGTAGATCAGAACTCAAACATGAACAAGCTGATTACTGATGATCAGGTTTTGGTTGAAGCTGCAGTAGTTACTAAGGAACATGAAGGCAATGATCAAATTACTGACCTGGTTACTATTCGGGAATGTGATTCTGGAGTTTTGGGTAATTGTGATATGAATTATGAGGTTGCTAAAAATTTAAAGAAACCTATTAATGTGAATGCTGGCACAAATGTGTGGAAGAGGAAAGCAAATATCAAAGTTTCTGATTTGAATTTTGGTAAGGATTTTGTTGAAGAAGATGGTGTGGTTAAATTAAATTTTGAAAAAGAGTTGGACAACTCTAACAAATTGAAAAAATCCTTAGTTATCAAAATTTTTGGAGATAACATTCCTTTCCATGTAATAAGCCTTGAACTAAGAAGGCAATGGGGAAGATTTGGAAAATTTCATTTGACTCAGCTTGGATTGGGCTGGGTCCTTTGTGCCTTCAAAAATCCTGATAGTTTGGAAGAAATTATAGCCTCAGGTCCCTATTATGTGAATGGGAATATTGTTGGAATGGATAGATGGACAGCATCTTTTTCTCCCTCTTCGTTTAAAGGTCTCACAGCCCCTATCTGGATCCGTACGCCCAACCTCCCTCTTCAATGTTGGGACGAAGTCAACGTATGTAGAATTGCTTACAAGGTGGGTACTCCTTATTTGATTGATTGGAATATGTTTCAATGGAATAGAAGGGAATACGCAAGAGTTTGTGTGTGTATTAAACTTGATGAAAAATTACCTTCGGGAGTTTGGTTTGAAGGTAACTTGGGAAAGTTTTATCAAAACATTGAGTATGAGAGATTGCCCACTTTTTGTTTTACATGTGGAAAGCTTGGACATCTCAAAGAAGATTGTTCAAAAAAAGTTATACCAGGTATTACTTCAAAGCCAAATATGGGAATCCAGGTTAATGAAGAAATTTTGATTGAAGACAATAATCTGAAAGAAACAGCTTCAAAAGCTTTTGCTGATAATGGATCCAAGGGAAAGGAAAATGGGCCTTGGATTCAGGTTCAAAACAAGAAGAAGAAAATTCATAGAACTGTTAACAAAACTCAATTTTTCAATAGGAAGGAAAACGTTCAAAAGAAATTCGTGTTAAAGTTACAAATGATCGGGTTGATTTCAAGTTAATTAATTCTGATAAACTGGGTGAGGAGACATGTGATACGAAGCCTTCTTAGATAGCTTCAGATATAGATCATGATGGTGGTAATGTTTTCAAATCCAGAGCAATTGTCAGCCCGTCTCAGAATAATAAATAGAATGCCAACAAATTTGAATCCTTAAAAGATCTCTCAGAGGAAGAGGAGAATAATGAAGAATTGATACTTCTAGAAAAATAGAATTTCAGCAGGGATGATATTACAGATGAAAAAGAGAACATGTTAATTCTGTCCAATGCTGTTCAAAAAAATCTAGGAGAGATTTCTACTACAGCTAAGAAGAAGGGTTTAAAACAATTAAAAGGGCTTGGACCAATAAAATTGATGATAAGAAACTGAAGAACAGATGGTGATGAGAAGGAGAAAGGGGGGAGTCTCTCCCCACTTATCCAAAAATGAATTCCATAGTGATTTGGAATTGTAGAGGAGCCAAGAAAAAAAGGCTTCTCTATACCTTAAGGAGATTGTTAAAGATCATAAAGTTATTTTTGTTGGTCTTTGGGAAACTAAATTGTCTTTTATTGACAATATGGAAGTGGAGTCTTTAATTGGCTTTGGTTGGGAATTTTGTTATGTTCCTTCAGCTGGTCTTTTAGGAGGGATTTTGCTCATGTGGAAGAGCATGTTGGCTTCATTTAATGTGATAGATACCTCTTCACAATTCATTATAGGTGATCTGGATATTCCTCTCATTGGTAAATGGAGGATTGCTACTTCTTATGGCAGTAAAGAAGTTTACAAAAGAAGAGTTCTTTGGAAAGGTTTAGAACCTCCCATTTTTAATGATTTTCCTTTAATCATTGGTGAGGATTTTAACTGTTTTCCTGCTAAAGAAGAGAAGAAAGGAGGTAGAAGATTTCTATTGTCTATGGGGCCTAAAGTTATGAAGTCTTTTATGACTTCTAAAAATCTTTATGAACTTAAATTCATGGGACCTATGTTTACTTGGAGTAATAATAAGAAAGGGCTAGACCGGGTCATGGAAGATTGGATAGGATGATAGTTAACTCTTACTCTGTCAACACTAACCAACTTCTAGTGGTTAAGCATCTTCCTATAATCGCATTTGATCACTATCCTATTCTTTTGAATCTTAGCATTTCGTCTCCTAAACTCAACAATTCTATCAAATTTGAGAACATATGGGCTTCCTACTCAGCATCATATTCTGTGGTGAATAACGTTTGGAACAGGAAAGATGTTGGTTCACCTTTTGATATCCTTAATACTAAAATGAGAAGAACTCTGAAAACTTTATATATTCGGAGCAGGGCAAAGCACAAAAACTTGGAACAATTAAAGGATATTCTAAAAAGGGAGATTCTACAACTTCAAGAGAAGGAAGCTATGAATGGATTGCTATCTTCTAATGAAATCTGTTTGCTGAAATTCAAAATTGACGAATTAAACTCTACTTTGGCTGATTATGGAATGCAATTCAATTATTCCTTCTTACAGCTGATATGAATAAGAATTCGAAAAAAACTCACATTGTGCTGATTCCCAAAATCAATAATCCAATATATGCAGCTCATTACAGACCTATTAGTCTTTGTAATATGGCTATAAATTAATCTCCAAAGTTCTTCTCAACAGGATCAACAATATTATCCCAAAACTAATTTCTCTGGAGCAAGCGGCCTTTATCAAAGGAAGGGCGCTTCATGATCATGTTCTTATTGCCCAAGAGTTATTTCATAAGTTCAGACATTCTAAAGCTACTAAGGGATTGGTTTCTATCAAGTTAGACACGGAACAAGCATACAATTCCATGGGGTGGCCGACTCTTTGCAAAGTGCTGGAATATTTTGGTTTTCCAATATCCTTCTCTAAGCTGATTATGGGTTGTGTGTTGAACCCTTCATTTGCTATTTTAATTAACGGGAATCCTTCTAATTGGATTGAAGCTAGTAGTGGCTTTAGACAAGGATGTCCCTTGTCACCGTATCTTTTTATTCTCTGCTCATAGATACTTTTAAATGCTATTTTGGAGAAGGAAAATATTGGTGTTCGGGTTAGCAGCAATAGTCCTAGAATCTCACATCTTCTATATGCCAATGATATAATTGTTTTTGATGAAGCAAAAATCACTAATGTGAAGTTGATTAAGGAAATCATTAAGAAGTATTGCAACTGGATTGGACAAAAAGTCAATACAGCTAAATCTTATTTGCTTTTTGGTAAAGCTGTCAACACAAGGATGAAGAGGAAGATTAAAAACATATTGGGCTATAAGGAGGTGAAGGAATTCTGTTATCTTGGCACTAGATTGGCTTTGAGAAGACTATCCAGATCAGATTATCAATTCATTATTGATAATGTTAAGAGGAAATTGAATAGCTGGGGTTCTAAATTTTTGTCTCTAGCCGGAAAAATCACCTTGGTTAAATAAGTTATTCTTTCCATTCCTTCTTTTCATACTACTATTTCTTTAATTCCAAAATCAATCCTTGAAGAGATTGAAAAATTATGTCGTAATTTCATTTGGAATAAAATAAATAATGGGCAAGCCTTACATTATATGAGCTGGAAAAATCTTTGTGAATCTGTTGATAACGGTGGTAGGGGGCTACATTCTTGTATCAACAAAGTTGGTCCTCTTAGAGCTAAATTAGCTTGGAAATACTTAAAGAGGGTGATTCTCTATTGCATAATACATTATTTCCTAAATATGGTTCTTTTTGGAGTGTTGGAAACAGAAACAGATCTGTTTCGGTGGCATGGAAGGTTATTAAAGATGGGAGCAAACATCTGAAACCAATTGTGAGGTGGGAAATTGTCAATGGCCAATCAATTAATGTTCTAGAGGGCCTCTGGTTTTTTGATAAAAGTCTCAATAGATGGCCGACGTTTGTTAATTCTCAGGTGGATATGACAAATTTCTGTTCTCTGGATAATTTTATAACAGATGGTTACTGGAATATGACAGAATTGGAGAAATTCTTTGTGCCGGAACTTATAAAACTGATTTGTATGATTCAAATCAATAATGATCTAGAAGTAGATCAGTTATAGCTTACACATATGAAATCAGGTAAAACTATTACCTCTATTGCTGCTAACTATAATGTTCAACAGTCCCCTGTTTCTAATAGATGGAAGAGGCTAAAGAGTTCTATGTTGATTGCCCGTGCTGAAAATTTCTGGTGGAGAGTATTAAATGATGCTTTGCCTACTTTTGCTTTTCTTTCCTATAGAAGAATAGAAAGAACGGTGAACTACCCAAGAGGTTGCAATGTAGAGGAGAATATTGATCATGTGGTTTGTAATTGTTTGAAAATTATAGATGTTATTCATCATCTAAATAATTGGGGAATTGGTATTCCAATTTTTTCATCCAAGGAAGATACTTTAAATTGGTTGGAAAAGCAAAATATTTTCATTTCCAATATATACTGTAATGCTATTCATCTCACTTGGAAAGAGAAAAATTATTTAGTTTATGGTAAGAAGGAAAGAAGCTCAATTTTCATTGCAGCGGAGGCTATTACTTATGTAGGAGCTTCTAAATCTACCAATTATACCTCTATGGGCCAGTTGAGTACTAATAAGCTTATGCTGTTAGAAGATCGTTGGTACTCTCCTCCACCCAATTGGATCAAAATTAATGTTGATGCGGCCTTATATTCTTCTTATAAAGGTGGTATAGGAGTAGTCAGAGATCACAAAGGTCAGTTGATTGCAGCTTTCGGCTATCCTCATATTCATTGGGAAATTACTTATCTGGAACTTCTAGCAATAACATCCATTCAAGATGTTATCAATAAATGGAGATATGATTACAATGGTATCATTATACAGAGTGACAATGCAAATGTCATCAAGCTCATTCACAAAGCTCTCAATAAAGGAAGAAGAGGTAATTATAAGTTTTCCTTTATTTTTGATTTGAACTTTGTTTTTTTTAATTGCATTAAGAGAAATTGTAATAAGTTAGTGGATCTTTGTGCTAACTTTTGGGTTTTTTCTTCTTTTTGGTGGGAAGATTTACTTTTGGACATGGTTCCTCCATCATTTGTCAATATTTTGATGGAGGAATCCGTAGCTTGCATTTAGCATGCTGTTACTCTTTGTGTTTTCTCTTTTCTAGTTTATAATGCAATTTTTTTGCTCTTTCAAAAAAAAAAATCTATGTGAGTTATAATATCTTTTTCTAGGTTTAGAAATTATACGCTTTTGATGAAAAATGGAAAATTGTTCAAGTGTAGGGGTGTCTTATTTTTCTTAAAAGCTTTAAGTTTTTTCTTTAAGATATATGTTTGCACTATCTAAAATAGCATTGTCAACTCTTAACTCATATTCTCTTCGATTTGCTTCATCTATAAACACCTTACATTCATTCTCAAGATCAGTATAGGATACATTCAATAGACTATGTTTCTTATTCAAATAATAAAATATTTCTAACAATGTCATATGGTTGTTATCTATGGATGTGTGATCATTCCTAAGTATTTCATGCTCTTTTTATAAATTCAAATATTTTATATTTAGTTTAGCATATATTTGTTTGAGTTTCTTATAAGCAATATGTATTTTCTTAAAAAATTCAAATAATTCATCATAGGATAAATCACATACCTTCACTTGATCCAAATGATCAAGTTTGTCTGCCATTAAGAACAAGTTTGTGACTTCCTCTTCTTCTTCTATTTCTAAGGAATTTGAAACTGAGTCAGCCCAGAATGCTCTCTACAATCTTTTCTTATCCTTCCTAATAGCATTTTTCTCCTCAACCTTCTCCTTGTGAGGATTAGTTTTGAGATTTGGGCAATTTAGTTTAATATGTCCAGGCTTCCATCATTCAAAACAAAAGATGTCATTAGAATTTTTTGCATTCTTGTAGAACATACCTTTATTCCACTGCTAACATCTTCATTGCTTTCTTCTTAGGAAACTTTTGAATTGCCTCGTTATGAGAGTAATATCTTCTTCATCCTTAAGCACTGATTGATCACTTTCTAAATCATCAACTTTCAATGTTATATTTTTCTCTTTTCGCTTCTCACATGCATCAATCTGTCTTTGAGTCACTCCTTTCTCGTAAGCAATCACGGATCCAAGCAGATTATTAATTGAAAATGCATTTAGGTCTTTTGACTCAGCTATAGTAGTTATCATTACATCATAAGTAGTAGGTAAATAACAAATGATTTTATTAACTTTTTCATAATTCATTAGTTCCCTACCTAAAGTATGTAATAAGGTAACTATCTATATAAAACATGTCTACATGTTAGTCATTGAGTCATTCGGTTTCATGCAAAAATGTTCATATAAGTGTAATAGAATGTTCAATCTAGATTATCTCACCTCATTAGTTCCTTTATATTTTATGCAAAGTTTATCCCAAATTTCTTTTCCAATTTTATAGGTTGAAACACGCATATAGTCCTCAAACTTCAGGGCACAGAAAAAATGTTTTAAATGTTTTGCATTAAATTGAACTAAGTCTTTTTCAACTAATGTCCAATAAGTAAATGGTGTTTCAAACCTAATGCCATCAACAAGTCTAGTATGTCTAGTGTAACTTTCCTGTACCAAAATCCATATGTGATAGTCAAGTGATTATAGAAAAGTAGACATATGAGTATTCTAAAAGTCAAAAGGAATGTTATCAAATAGTGGTGGTCCAGTGATCGAATATCCTTCAGGAGTGTTTCAATTTCCAAAAGTAGGCAGGATCGTTTTTCCAAAAAGTTGTTTAAAACTTAATTTTTAGAATAGGTTCTAATACTACATGAAAGTTCGAGCAGGTTATTAGACATAATATAACTATCCAAGGGATAACTAAGAGGAGGGGTGAATTAGTAATTTAAAAATCTATTTGATTTTAAGAAAACTATTTTAAGAAACTTTACTCAATTAATCTAAACTATGCGGTTATTTGTAAAAATAGATTTTCACAAAATATTTTTAAATCATAATAGTATAAAGTGAGGAAATAAAAATGTAGTAAAAAGTAAAATAATAGAATAACACTAAATTTTATAGTGGTACGATCCAACATGACCTATGTCCATTCTATGAAGATTTTTTCTTAAGGTATTGCACTAAATAAAAGTGACTCTCATTTTGCCCCCACAGCAAGGCAGAGAATCCCTTACAAAACCTCTCTTTCACTAACCCGATGCGATAGAGTACCGATGTGCTTTCTCACACTCTTAGTGATGGCAAAGTACCAACGTCCTTTCTCACCCACCTAGTGATGGCAAAGTACTAATGTCCTTTCTCACCATCTTGGTGATGGAAGAGTACCATGATCTTCTTTAAAAATCTTCTCTCAATAGCCTTCCAGGAAGTAGGGCATAATTTTGAAGAACAAACAAGAGATCCTTAACTTTGGGCAACCTTGTGAATCCCCTTATAATTTCCTCTTACAAAATCTCTCACTCTTTACTCCTAAAAATACTATCCCAAACATTCTCCTAATTCACTCTTAAGCAAAATTCCTAGCAAGATAAAGAGTGTCAGTTTTTAGGACCCTTATATGTGAAAGATAAGAAAAACCATCTAGAAAATTGAAAATTATAATTGGAACATACTTATATCGTACAGTATAATCAAGGATTGTCTATATGAACTGTTTAAAAATCCATGTATGATCTTATACGAATCTAATTTTGCACTCTATTAATCATCTGTACGAACTAACAGTGTTGTTACCAATAGTTCAAAACTGAACTTATTCATCTAGTATGACCTTGTACGAATCTCATTTTGTACTCTATCAATTGTCTGTATGAACTAATATTATATAATATGAACAGTTAACAGAAATCATGCTTTATTTGATATAAACATGGATGAACCCTTTTTGTACTTTATGAGTCATCTGTACGAATAATTATCATATATTATGAATAGTTGAAAATTAAATGAGTTCGTCTGGGATAGTCTAGTACGAACCTCATTTCATACTCTGTGAGTCATCTGTATGAACAAATATCATACAGTACAAACAGTGCAAAAATAATTGAGTTCATTTGGGATGAATTGATATGCACCCATTTTGTACTCTATGAGTTGTTTGTATGAACATACATCATACAGTATGAACAATTCAAATAAAAATTCAAACATGATTTGATTCACTTTATTTTAGAGGAGATACTATGATAAATTGTCCAGTATTATTTGAAATCATACAGTATGATTAGTTTTAAAATTTTAAGTTGTGACTCCCTCACCCCAATGTGTGTTTAATATTTTCCCAATTATAATCACCTTTCTCAGACTCAAGAAAAATAAAAAATTACAAACTTCATTACATGAAACACTAATATACTCTATCTTGAAACCTTTAGCAATCTTGAGTATGATTTCTTGAAATATTAGTACATGCAAACAATAAAAGGAAAATATATCCAATGTATGTTAGGAGAAACAATAATTATAATAATAATATTTTGTTACCATAAAAAAATCATATTATATCAAACTCAATCTTAAGATATAAGTTTCAATAATCTAGTTTGTAGATTTCATAAATTAAATCATTTAAGATATAGATGCACTTAATTTTGGTGATTGCTTATGACTCCTAGGAAAGCTTTGATAAATCCAAATTTAATGGATTTATAACAGATGTCTAGGTAATCCAATGTATCAAATTTTAATATATTTAGAGTTCATCTAGTCTATTAATAGATGAACATAAGATTAACACACATAATTTACCTAGAATTATCTTTAATTCATAATAAATCTAAAAAAAATTAGGAAAATACTTTGTATGCTTTAAGATGCTCAAAATTAAATGCTTAATAGAGAAAAAATAGAAGCACCTTGAAATTCATTCAAAATAAAAAGTAATTTAAAAATTAAAAAAATACATTAGTTAATTAAATTAAAAAATTTAAAATAATTTAAAAATTTTAAAATGTTTTTAATACTTATAATAATCACTAGGAGTCATCACTGACATTTGTATATGATTTCAAAAGGTTTGGAATTGATTTGGCATAAAAATAAGAAATTCCTTAATTGCTTGAATTAATTAATATCATTAAAAGGGTTAAACTTATAAAAATCATAACTAATGCCAAAAAATCCAATTGACACAATTTAAAGGTATCGAATTCATCATTCAGTCTAATATTTAAGAAAAATATTAAATTTCTTAAATTTAATATAAATCAAAGGGTTAAATTTTGGTCAAATTTAATTCATTAAATATGGCTAAATTTATAAATATCATAAGTAATTACTAAAAACTCCAATTAGTTATAACAGAAATTAATTAATGTAATTTAGATGTTAAGTTATAAATCTTTTAAATCAATAATCAATAAATTTAATTTATTAAAAATTAAGAACCAAGAATTAAACTCAAATAAAAAGGTAATTCTTAGGTAACCTGGGCTGATAAGGCTCTTTAACTTAGCCCCAAGAGTCTGAAATAAACCTCATAGCCCTGGTTTAACAAAGGTGATTTCTAATAAACCTAATTAACCATTAAAATTACTAATAAAATAGTTACATATTGAAGCTTTCATACCCTTGTGCTCGACTCCTTTTAGAAGTGTAAATATGTATTAGATTGAAAGCTCTTAAGGACTAAAACATTTAATGAAAATGCAATGACTCAATGAGACATATCTACCCCATTTTAGAGGATTAATAACATTATAAATATGAACGTGGGATTTTCTAATCAATGATTATTTTCACTTGAAAGTCATTGTATGCTATATTGTTTAAAACATAAATGTAAACAACTTCATCAATCAAAATACCTTTAAAATAAATCCAAAACTTCTAAAATATTAAAACTTAAATTAAAACCAACCTTCAATAACCTTAAACAAATAAATAAATTATGTACAATTTTAAATCAATAAAGTCTACGATTTATCCAATCCACACAACCTTATACATATATTATAACTTAATTGCTATGATAACCCTAGAGAGTACTCATATTTGAATTATTTATTTTTTGTAATCTATATATCATGTTTATATTTATGTTGGTGCACATTTGAAGTAGACTCTTAGGCCATTTTATATTTACTTAAATACGCTCATATTGAGCATCATATATGTGCATTTTACGATATAAATTGATATTTTATATACCTATAGAGTAGAATGTACCTAGGAAATAACATAAATATAAATGCAAACAAAAGAATAAATATAAATTTTTTAGATACTTGTATAGCTAGATTGAGTTGTACTGTGTCAAGAGTTGTAAAAGATTTTAAAATTGTTATATATATATATATATATATATATATATATATATATATATATGTTCTAAAAGAAAATTATTCTTCTTCCTTTGATGATCATAATCTTTTAAAACTCTATAGAAGATCCAAAAGTTAGAAGATTGAATAATTAAATAAACATTTATATTCAACTGTATATTGTATTAAAATAGAAATCTAGGCTTATTGTTGGTGGAACTTGGCCAGCTTTACTTTACGGCACACCCTGGCTGCACTCTTAGAAATTATCAATGAATAAAAGTTTTTATGTATTATTCTTCATAAAATATTTCATTTCATTATCACATACATATTGTAAAATACTAAAAAAAAATTTCTAAATTATAAGACATAGATTCCTACGACATATCCATCTAATCTTGCATTTATGAGGCATTTGTTTGTGCATAGGATTGCTAGATGGTAGCTCACTCGAGGTAAGTGTAAGTCCAAATTTTATACACCCCTCAATATGTTCACCATCCAGTAAAGTCTAAATAAAAAATTTAAATATAAACTCCAAATCTAAATTAATGATTTACAGTCTAAATACCTTGCATTAAAATCTTCATTGCCCAAGCCTTTCTCTAAATCTATATGAATTTAAAATTTTCAGTCCTCACTTTTATCAATAATATTATCTTTTTATATATAATTAATTATATGGGATTACCCTTATAGGAAGTCTAGGCCCATAGTTAAAATAAACATTACCTTAATTCATTTCTAGCATAGGGGAAGAGTTTGTGGATACATACTTAGCTTTAAAAATTGGTTTAGTTTTAAAATAAAAATAATAAGTAAATATTATTTTTATCCTTTAGGATGAATTCATTATTTATTATGCAATTTTATTTTTAAAATAAAAACATTAAATTAGTTTCTTATTCAAAATGATAACTGAATATCCTTTTTATCATTTGGGAATTAAATATTCCCTATGCTGCTTTTGATTATGAAAATAAATTGTGAGTTTCTCTTTTCAAATATATAGTGAAATATTAGTCTATCATTTGAGATTATATAATGTTAATCTATGAAAATTTAACAAAATAAACATTTAAAATGAATTATGTTTCACCAAAATATGGAAATTAAAATTTATCCATATATTTTTGTTGGGTCTCCGATGGAATAGACTTCTCTCTCAACCTTTCATGAAGATTAAAAGTTTTAAATAGCTATATATTAATTAAATGCTTGAGTTATTAGATTTCATGCATATGCAAATTTATTAAAAAAAATTTCCTACATATACGTGTTTAGTATTATCTTATATATATATATATATATATATATATATATATATATATATATATATATATATATATATATATATATATATATATATAGTATTGTTATACATGTTTAGTATAGTCTTTTATATGCATGCTTAGTCCAATATCGTATATGCATTTTTATGCATAGTATTTAATTTTCATGTTTATTTAAATTTTAGTTTTGTATATACATGTTTACTCATGTAAACATGCCCCATGGTTAAATAGTTTCATCTTAAAAACTAAGTAGATTAGGCCAATTAGAATATTGAATACATTCTAGGTCAAGTTCTACCCATTTATAGTCTTGCATTTACATGTTTATTAAAATTTTAGTTTTATATGTTTTTTCTTAATCATGTAAATATGACATATGGTTATTATATTTTGTCTTAAAAACCAAGCAAGCTAAGACAACTAGAATATTAAATCAGTTTTAGGTAATGTAGGGATTTTACTATTATACAGCCTTATAATTTTGTATGTTTATTTAAATTTATTTTTATTTGTATGTCCATATTTACTCACATAAATATATCCCATGGTTACTTGGTTTTGTCCTAAAACCAACTAGACTAGGCCAACCAGAATATTGAATAACCCTAGGTCAAGTAGGGGTTCTTCTTATTTATTATCTCGCATGTGTATATAAATTTTAGTCTTTAGATCATAGATCACAAATTTTTGTCCTCTCTTGTATAAATTCTATTCAAGGAAGTCATTGTTTAAATCTAAATCTAAATCATGTCAAAATCTATCCTCTACATACGAAAATCTAAGGATAAGGATCCTAGTCAAATAAATATTTATAAGTCTAAACTCAATTCAAAACATTAACCATTTCCTCCAAGTCAAAGTCATTTGGATTGGAGACATTGCAAATCATTGAAACCAAACTCAAATTCCAACTTCAATAATTCTCCTAGTCTTTGTCTTCTTAGACTTGGCCCATTCTAAAATAATTATAAAAGAACTCAAATTTAGAAAGTTCTAATTCACTTAAGTTTAATCGGGCTATGAGGATTAATGGATAATGTCCAATTCAACTTCTCTAGACAACAAACGAAGGAAGTTAACACTAAATTCATTCCTTCCATGTTTGCTAAAATTCTTCTTATTAAGAACATAATGGAAGGTGCGTGTGCAGCTACCCTTGTAGCTACTAAACCTTTAGGGCATTTTTTTTATTAATTTTCCTAAAACTATTTAATAGACATAAAGGAAAGTTTGTAGGATCTAATGAACTCCCATATGTGGGTAAGTTTGAGATGGGGTCATCCTCCACCACGATGGAGATGAATAAATCGTAACAAAAGAATAAGAATCATCATCTAAGGTGTAGATCTGAAAAAGTGAAAATGTTGAAAGAAAGCTATTTCTAAAATGCTATAACTGAGGAAGCTAAATTGAAGCCTGCTGAATTGGAACTTAAAGAGCCTAAAATTTTGTTCAACTCCCTAATAGAAAGTGGAAATCAATTCCATCCTCAATCACATGATGTTTGAGAAGAAATTATTCTCTGAAATGCAAATTTTTACCTCTTACTATGTCTAAAGCACCTAACATAGTATCTCTATCTAAAAGAAAGAGAATGTTTAAAATTTTGTTGGATGGATTAGTTCATAACCATACAAATAGATATGGGCAATCGAAGTCAGAGTTTTTGATGTTAATGAAGAAGATAATAGCAACCAGATTTATATTAGAGTTTCATATAGAAAGAGTTATGCCTCAGCTTGAAAATTGTAGAATATAATAAGGGATTAAAAATGTAAAAAGTTAACAACTATAGTACATCATCAAAAAGAGTCAAGGGTACTGTCTAGATTCAATCATAAATCTAATTCTATTAGTGAAAAAAAAAAAAAAAACATAAGTATGTTAACTATCAATGGTATAATCTAATCAATTCTCCCAATTATATACAAATAAAAAATGAAGTGACTAAAGTCTCCTATCAAACCTTGGCTCATCAATCACCAAGATTTCATCAACATAATTTTGAAGGTAGTTAATAATCTTTTCATCCTAATATGATAAGATTAAAACTAACAAATTGGCCAAACTCAATATTTAAAGAGAAGAGGGTTTGACTTGGTTTTATGTCCCAAAGGATTCATTCCATACTCATTTAGAAATTTGATGGATCTGGAAATTGTAAGCAACACTATTTTAGATCCAGTTGCTACAATGTAGGAGGTAGTGATACTCTACAATTTAGATGACTTGTAAGCACCTTATAAAACATATCATTTGAATGGTACACCAAAATACCCAATGGTTCTATGCACACCTTTCTAGAGTTTGAATAAATATTTATAAAAATTTACTAGAGCCTGTTAACATGTCATTGTAGGAGTTTGGTGGTAGAAAAAATAAACTCAGATGAAAGTTTAGCTGAGTATATACTGAGATGGAGAAATATTAGCATGAATTGTGAACCTCAACTTTTGGAGTAACTTGTTATATAGATTCTTCTAATGAATATGCATGATTTTATTACTTTCCCATTAAAAGGGTTTATAATTAAATATTTAAGAAGTTATTAGGTAAAGCCTCTAATTTTAAAGAGGAAATGTCTCAATTAACCTTAAAAGATTAATCTGCTAAACAAATTAGAAAAGTATGATATCAAAATATTTTAAAAAAGAAGTTTGGAGTAGTGTCTACAGTTGATAAAAAGAAACAACCAATTTAGATTCAAACATACAATCCAAGCCCTCCTCCCCAGTATCAATAGTATAACAGATCATAGAATAATCAATAATTTAGATTTATACCTTATATAACTCTAGTTGAAAATAAGTGGAGGTTTGTGGCACACTAAAATAAAAGCTACTCATTTAAAAGTGAAGGTATCAATAGAATCTTCAAAAATACTCTAAAGAAATTAAATTCAAACTACCTGAACATAAGAAGCCAAAAGATGTGTGTAAAGTGGGATAACCCAATGATTTCCCATATTATTAAATGAACAGTCATGAAATTAAAGATTATGTATTCTAACATACTTATGAGCAGCTTTAAAGAAACATTAAAGATGGATGGGATGTGATACCCAAGGTGTATTTAGATGATTTAGTTAAGGATCTGTTAAATGCATGTTTTGTGAGACTTCCATATATATCTTAAATTTAAAACCCAATGATGATTGGGATATAACTTTATTTTGATATTTTAAGAAGATTTTAAACAAAATTTATCATTCATCTACTCAGGTATCTCAAGGAGTATTGAGTCCCCTCCAGGTTGATCTAGTAGCTCCTAACAAGGATGTGCAGAATATAGTTTTGATTAAAGAACTTAAGAAGATGTCAATAATCAGTCTTCAATAGTTCAGAGAGAAGAACCTAAAAATAAAAGCTTGGATATAAATAATAAAGTTGTAATTTCTTTTAATTGGAAAGCAAAAGCTCCTGTACCCCTTACACTTTATGATTTCTATATAATTCCACTAAGGGGATAAGAAAGCTATGAATAATAATTCAATGTACATTTTTTCTTTATTTAGAGATGATGAAACAAATAGCAATGTAAATAGTGGAACTGAAAAAACTCTTTAAAATCAAAAATAAACTTATATTGGTTGAAACAATATATGTAATACTTTTTTTATAGTGATTCCCCTATCCTCGATGTTTAAGGTGATCCTATTTTGATTCTAAGAGTTCATTAGAGGAAGTTTTAAAAGTAAATAGTAAGTCAAAATTAAATGAACCCACTATCTCTTATCTAGAAGAGATAGTTCAAGTAAACTTGTGTAGTGGTAAAGTACTACCACCATGAACATTTACCAGTAATAAATGAAATTAAATTGTGAATAACATTGAGACTTCAATACCAATTCACCAGATCCAAAAGTAGGTAATTTAAATATTCTTAAAGTGGATTATAATTTTTTAGCTCATGTTTTGAAAATTGTTTATAAAATAGAGTATTTATGATTCTTTGGTTCTTTCTAAAGAAATGAGGGAGGCTTTGATTAAAACTTTACTCATTCTAGCGATTTGTATGGCTCAATTAGCATGAATTAAGTCTTAAGATGGAACAAATGAGCCAAGGGAAAAATTTCATGTTGCTATAATCATAGTCAGAAAAGCCTAAACAAACAAAATAAATCTTGAAAAGTAGATAATAAACATAAAAAGACTAGACACAAACTTAAACTAAAATAGGCTTCAAATGGTAAATCTAAACCCAAAAATTAAAGCAAGATATAACCCATAAATATCCCCCAAATGACAATTAATGCAAAGAGATGTAAAATTAAAGGGAACATGAACTCGGAAGCCCATATGCCTCTCAATTTTTCAGCAAGACCCAAAATTATAAAGCAAATTAACACACCTCCAATAGCAAGAACTGAAGATAAAGGCATATCTACACCAATAATTCTCTCACACAATAACATCAAAATAATAATGATATAAGATGTCCACAAGTAAAATCCAACACTAGATTTTTAAGATTTTTGCGTAATTTTCAAATTCCTATACTTGTAGTTTTTTTGTTGCTTCTGATGGTGGCGGAGGGTCACTAGTATCCGATGGTTGGTGGTCCAGTAGATGTTCATCAATATGCTTCAAGTATTTCTTTTGCTTTGGCCCGTTTCTTTTCATTTTCTCCACCGGCTTTTGGAGACTGAAAATCTAGTTTCGTTCAAGGATCAAAACATTTATCAAAGGTTGGAAAACCTTTAACTATCAATGAAGGAGGATTATTGTTGGCTAAGAAAAATGACACTAAAGTTATTGAGAAAGGAAAGAATGTGGTAATGGAAAACAATTCTGAATTCATTTCACTTTTGGAAAAATTTCTGAATCTAGAGTTGGGGGAGCCTCACCTTCTTCAAAGTTATGCCCTATGAATTCAGAGAGGAATGTGCATTGTGAATCACCTGGAGGTGTAGTCAAGAAGGGATTAAAATATCTTGTTGCTGAGCCTGGAGATGCATCAACTATAGATAGCATTCAGAATGAGGAGGTTAATGTGATTCCAACAACTATAATAGTGGCTGAAAGTAATAAAAATATGGTGGAAGCTTCATACTTGGATCTGGTGAAAGTCCAAAATTGTAATTCAAGGGAATTGGGAGGATGTGTAGAAGGACTTGCTGATGTCCCTTCAAGATCGAGCAATACTGTTCAATCAAATGCTTGGAGTAGAAATGAAAATATAATGGTTATTAATCCTGATCTTGGAGATTGTTTGTCGGATGATGGAAAAACTGTAAAGCTTTATTTTCAAAATGAATTGGAAAACTCTAAAAAAGTTTAGAAATCTCTAGTAATAAAGGTATTTGGAGGAAATGTCCTTTTCTAGTAATTAGTTTTGAGTTGAGGAGGAAGTGGGCTCCTTATGGTAAATTCCATCTCACGATGTTGGGGATGGATTGGGGTTTATGTTCACTCTATGAGCAAGAGCCATTAGAATCTATCTTCTCTAATGGCCATGGTTTGTTAATAGATAAATAATTGGGATTGATAGATGGGCACCAAAATTCTCTCCCACCTCCTTAAAAGGGTTAACAACTCCTTTGTGGATTAGGATGCCAAATCTATCATTACAGTGCTGGGATGAAATAAACATTTGCAGAATAGCTTCTATGGTTGGGAAACCAAATTTTATTGATGGTAACATGTTTCAATGGAGAAGGAGGGAGTTTGGAAGGGTCTATGTGTGCATCAAGCTTTGATGAACAACTTCCTCTTGGTGTTTGGGTGGAAGGAAGCTCTGGAAAATTTTATCATAAAATTGAATATGAGAGGATACTCAATTTCTACTTCAAATGTGGTAGGATTTGTCACCTCAAGAAGGATTGCTTGGTGAACAATAAAGATGCTAATATTGCTTCAAATCAGGTGGAAGGTTCTTCAAAGCCAATGGAGGTAGATTGTTTTAAAAATATTGTTAATTCAGCAGTTGACAACTCTATTGATGATTAAGAAGGTTATGGTCAATGGATCCATGTCAATTATGGAAGAAGAAGAAATAAAAATCAAATTTTTAATAGAGTTAACCAACATCCTACTGGAATATTTTTGAGAAAGAATACAGAAACAATGGAAGCTAATTCTATAGGAATACATGCTACAACTGATAACAATACCTTGGAAGAAATAGGCCAATCGATTCCTGGTGATACTGATTTAGTTGTTGGACATCATGATAAATCCAAGGGAGAAGAACAAAGTGCTCCTATACCAGAATTATATCAGGAGGTTCTAAACAAGGATTAGGACTCATGCATCAAATCTGGTATGGAAGTTAAAACTTTTGTTTCTACTATTAATGAGAATAAATTTAATATCTTAGATGGTTTAGTTGAGGAGAAGGAAATTACTACCCCTAAAGAAGTTGTAGCTATCTCACTTCATGACTTTAAGGGTACTAATGAAGTGGAATATAGTATCCTGTAGAATAATATGGAGGTATCAAAATAGATTTGGGTGGCAAAGAAGATGGATCTTCTTCTATTGTGAAGAAAAAAAGGTGCTAAGCAACTTAAAGTCTTGGGGCCTATAAAAATGGCTCCTAGGAGTAGGAGAGTGGATGGGGAGAAAATGGGGATGGCTTCCCCTCAATTCCAATAATGTTTTCTATGACTTTTTGGAATTGTAGAGGAGCATGAAAGAAGAAGGCTTCACTATACTTAAAGAAGGTTGTGAAGATTCATGATGTGTTGTTTTTTAAATTGTCGGAAATAAGAATTTATAATATGGAGAGGAAGGATGTGGACTTTCTTATTGGCTCAGAATGGGATTTTTTCAAGTTCCCTCTAAAGGGTTGTCTGGGAGAATTTTGTTGATATGGAAGTTAAATTTGCCAAGTTTCATGTATTGGAATCATCACACCAATTTGTAATTGGTGATATGGTAGTTCCAAACAAAGGGAAATGGATAGTTTCTTCGATCTATTTTTTTTTTTTTTTAATTAAAACCCACGGAGGGGCCTACGTGTTAATTTCAAAAATCGGTTACAAAGTCCTTAAAAGGACCAACCAGCTTACTACTGCTCTGAAGAGCTACAATCCAAAAAAGAAAGAAAAAACCTAGAAGCCGGTCGGTCCTTATCCTATGATTACAAAATTGATAGCAAAAATCTATCGGGCTGTGAGACGACAGCACCCAAAAAAGGAAGATCCAATAAATAGATTTTGGCACGAACTTCCTGCAAAAACTCAAAAGGAAATAGAAATAGTAGAGAAAGATAGGAAAGATAAGAACCTTGCAAACTTTACAGCTCCCAAGACAGCAAATATTAATTTGCCTGCAAGAAATACTCCAAATACAAACATTAGGATCACTCATAACCGGAAGATTGGAAATAAATTCCAGATTATGATTCCCATCCAAATCAGGAATAACCAACTGGCAGAGAATGGAAAAATTAATATTACTCATCCTTTTAATATATTTCCCTCTACCAATACAGAGCCTGATATTCTTAGAAAGCCAGAAAAAGTCAGAAAAACCAAAAAAGCGCCCAGGACTCTCAGTCCCCAGAATGAACTTCAAAAAATTAATGACCCTATGAAGAAAACAATGATGATTGCTAGAATTCTGGTACATAATACCAAAAATTAAATTATAAATGTTCTCCGCATTAACCATATTCTCCAAATTACCATCTACTTGTAACTGACAATCATCAACATCCAAATTAGGAACCCAAACAACATGACAGCGACCAGCGGAAAGAATATAACCAATCACACTAACAATATTCGTAAACCACTGAAACAAAATATGGAAAAAATAATAAATTTTAAGTAAATATCAGTAAATCTGCAATGGTAGACTCCACCAGAAATCACAACAGAGATGATATAGTAATTGGAATTGTGAAACAAGTCATAATAGTTCAAAACAGCCCTCACAATGCTAATAAAAGAAGGAAGCTTTGGGAAAGATTGGAATTCTATTCTTCTAGGGATTTACCTATGATAATATGAGGAGATTTTAATTGTATACTTTCCAAGGAAGACAAAAGGGGAGGGAAGAGATTCACTTTTTTCTCTAGGACCCAAGGAAAAGAAGTCTTTCTTGTCTTACAATGATTTGCATGAGGTTGGGTATGTTGGATCAAGATTTACTTGGTGTAATAACAAATCAGGAGTTGATCGGATTCTCAAAAGATTGGATAAATGTTTTATGAATTTGGCTACTCTTAATTCTTCACATAGAATGATGGTTAAGCATCTACCTCGTGTAGCTTATGACCAATGTCTGGTTCTCTTAAATCTCTTGGAATTTCAACCTTTGATCAGAAGAGTTATCATATTTACTGGGCTACCAAAAAAGCTTCAGCTGCTGTGGAAAGAGGAATTTGGTTGAAAAAAACTGCGGGCAGAATGTTTAATATTCTAAATTCCAAAAAGGAAAAATTCTTGAAGGCCTTATTTTATTGGAGCAATGATAAACATAAAAGCCTATTTCGATTGAAGGAATCCTTGTTGAAGGAAATTGAGGAGCTACAAACTAAAGAAGCTAGTGAATGTGGGCTCTCAGAGGAGGAAAATAGGTTTCTTAAAGCAAAATTGGGTGAACTCAACTCAACTCTAGCTCAACTAGATACATGGTGGATACAAAGGGCCAAGGTTAAGTGGATGATGGAGGGAGTTTACAATAAAAAAAAAAATTTAATCCTGTGCTTCAGCCAGAAGGAATTCGAATTTCATTGTTAAAATCAAGGATGAAAATGGAGATGTGGTGGAAGATCAACATCAAATTGAAGAAGTATTGGTTTAGCTTTTTCAAGAGAAATGGAAAAATAAAAATTGCAACATTGAAGAATGGCCAAAACTTTGGATTTGCTTAAATGAAGATGATGCAAATTTGTTAAACAAAGCTTTCTCCAATAGAGAAGTGAAAGAAGTAATCAAGCAAAGTGTAATTACACTACTCCATGTAATAATGGTATCACTTACTCTTTTATTAAAGCATATTAGGAGATTATTAGAAAAGATTTTTGGAATGTTGTTAATTCTTTCTTTGAGACATTAGAAATGGATCCAAAATGGAAAGAGACTATTATAGTTCTTATTCCTAAGGTTAGCAACCCATTAGCTCCCAACAATTTTAGGCCAATCCGTTTGTGCAATACTCTTTATAAAGTGGCGGCTAAAGTGATAATGAATAGGATGTCATCTATTATTCCTAAATTAATTTCTCTAGAGCAGATGGCTTTCCTGAAATGGAGATCATTGATGGACCATGTTCTGGCAGCTCAAGAGATTATACACAAATTCAGGTACTCTAAATACTCAAAAGGTTCAGTTTCTCTTAAAATTGATATGGAGTAGGCATATGATTCTATGGGATGGTCAACCCTTAAAAAAGCATTGGATTATTTTGGATTTCCATCTAAATTCTCAAGACCTGTTTTGGAGTGTGCTCAAGACCCAAAGTTTTCTATTTTGATTAATGGAAATTCTTCAAGTTAGATCAAAGCTAGAAGTGGATTCTGATAAGGTTGTCCCTTATATTCTTATTTATTCATTCTTTGTTCTCAGTTATTATCTAATACTTTTATGGAAAAAGAGGATTCTATTGGAATTCTAGTGAGTTCAAATGGGCCAAGGATTTCTCACTTGTTGTATGCAGATGATGTAATTATATTCTCTGAAGCAAAATTGAAAAGTATTAAGGAGATAAAGGTAATTTTGAACAAATTTTGTGAGTGAACCGGTCAAAAAATAAATGCTAACAAATTTTTCCTACTCTTTGGTTTAGCTATAGACAGAAGGAATAAGAAAGCCATCTCTCGGATTATGAAGTTCAAAAATGTTAAAGAGCTAAATTATCTTGGTGTGAAACTAGCTCTTAGAAGATTGGTAGGAGATGATTGCTCCTTTATTATTGAAAAAGTATTGAAGATGATTAATATTTGGGGAGGGAAGTTGATTTCTTTGGCAGGAAAAGTTATGCTTGTAAAAATTATTTTGCTTTCTTATACTACTTTTCAATGGCCTAATTCATTGATTCCCAAAAGCATTCTTGATGAAGTTGATAAAATATGTAGAAATTTTATTTGGAACAAAGCAAATGGAAGTCATGGAATTCACTATGTGAATTGGGATGTAATGTGTTTACCATTAAAATGGGGTGGTAGATCACTACATTCTTGTTCTAACGAGGTTGGACTTTTAAGAGCTAAGAAGTATGTTCAAGAAGAAGATTCATTGCTTCATAAGGTGTTCTATCTGAAATATGGAGAGCTGTTTGGAGATGGTGCAGTGAAGAAAATTAGTTTGAATGCTTGGAAATTAATCTCTGATGGAGGTAACTCTTTAAAGGCAATCTTAAGGTGGACAATTGCTAACGGGAAGTCTATTGATGCACTATATGACATTTGGGTTTTGGACAAAAGTCTTAGCAAATTGCCAACTTTTATCACACAGGAGCTCAATAATTGCATGGTAGAAAATTTCATTGTAGATGGTGGCTGGGATGTGGAAAAAATTAATAAATTTATGGGATTAGAACTTGCTAACCTGATATGCCAAATAAAAATTCAACCTGAAATAGGGAAAGATAGATTGGAATTGATTTGGAAAAATTTTTGGAAGTTAATATCTTTCATTATGTTTGATGTCTCCGTTCAGTATTCGGTCCCAGTTTAGTTTGGGAACTGGATTAGAAAAATCAAACTGAAGCCACATGTAGAAGTTCTATGGCCGAGGATTTATCATAATGCTCTTCCTACTTATCATTTTTAGCATACAGAAGATTGCATGAGGATGTTAGCTGCCCTAGGAATTGTAATGAAGAAGAAAATATAGAGCATATCGTGGTTAAATGCAGAAAATTACTGGATGCACTTCAGTTCATAATCAAATGGGGATATCACATTCCAACTTTCACTTCTCTTCCCAAATGTTGAAGTTGGTTATCTAAACAGAATTCCTTCATAGTAAGCTTATATTGTAATATAGTTTTCTTCTCTTGGAAATCTATAAATAATTTGATTCATAAAGGATTTGAAGATAACTCATTAGCAATTGCTGTTAATACCTTCAGTTATGCTTCAATGTCTGTTCACGGTGATAGTAAGAACTCGGGTATACGGGGTGTTAATCATCCATTTAGGCTGTCTGATTTGCTTTGGCACCCTCCTCCACTTGATTGGATCAAGGTTAATTTGATGCATCATTGCTTCCATCATACAAACCTGGAATAGGAGGTGTATTTCTTGATCACAAAGGTAGATTTCTATTGGCCTTTGGGGGGATGTTTCATCTTTGGAGTTTTTTGCTACACATGCTTTCAAGGAAGTGATCAAAGATTGGATGTATAAATATAAGGAAATTATTATAAAAGGGGACAATGTTAATATTATAAAGTTTCTTCAAGAAGCAAAGTCAAGCGGTAATTTGTTCTTTGAAGCATATCATTTTATTAATAATTTTGATCATGTAATTTTTAATTGTATAGATAGAAGTGGTAATAAGTTAGCGAACTTATGTGCTAACTATGCACTTCTTAGCTCTTTTATTTGGGATGATATTAGTTTGAATAAGGTTCCTCCTTTATTTGTCTTTATTAAAGGAGGAATCTGATGTTCTTAGTTTGTAGTTTGTATTTCCTTTTTATTTCTTAATGCAATTTGCAACATTTTCTTAAAAAAAAAAGTAAAATCCAACCCATTTGGTGATCCAGATTATTCAGCATGTCAACCATCACATAATTCCAACTCCCTCTATCGCCCACCAGAGAAGAGCAACAAATGAGCCAAGGGCGAAAATCTATGTGACTACAATCATTGCCAGAAAAGCCTGAACAAACAAAATAAATCTCCAGAAGTAAACAATAACCATCAAAAGACTAGACCCAAACCAGAATCAAAATAGGCCACAGCCAAACAACATAACCCAAAAAGATGACACCAGAAGCATCAAACTTAAATTGAAGATCTAACATAAGGCAGACCAATCTTGCCTATTTGATGATGCCTTTAACATAAGAGGGTAGATGGTTATAAGAAAAATTATTATGAAAATATAGATTAGAATAATGATTGGCTAACCAATAACCACATGCATTCCCTTATCTATGAATATGAGTCAACTTGACATTGAAAAGGATGAAGAGTTGCTTAATTTCCCTAATCAAATATAATAATTTCAAATTGTAATTTCATATTGTAGTCTAATAATATTCCAAGTATCCTTGACTTTAAAGATGCCACTGTTAGCCATATTACATAAAAGCACATCATCAGCAATAGTATTTAAAGAAATTTTCATAATTTGATTAATAATGGATTCAGGAACCATTTGAGCAAGTTTCATATAGTCCCAGCTATTATTCTCAATAAAGAAATTAATCTTAATATCAGAAATGGAAACATAGTGCAGGATATGATCAATAAAAGTTTAACCTAGTCACTTATCCTGCCAAAAGAAAATATTAGCACGACCAATACCTCAACTAATATAAGACTTTGCCTCCCATTTGATATTACAAAGCCTTTTCCACACTCTAGAGTCCCCCTTGTAATATGTACAATTATTAAAATGTTTGTCAATACAATGTTTAGCATTCATAAACTTGAACCAAAAACTAGTTTTGGCACAAAAATGGAACTATAATTTAAAAGAAAATGAATGAGCTAAATCTGCCATATCCTTACAACCCAAAGCTCCTTCTTCAAAGGCATTATAAGACTTATGCCAAGAAGACCATATGATATTACAATTATCTCATTTTCTTTTCCAAAAAATTTTATTGATAATTTTTTTAAGCCTATTACAAACAACAATAGTAGGTTGAATAGATTAAAAAATATAAATATGAAGGGAAGAAAGAAAACTCTTGATTAGAACTAATCTACCACCAAAGCTAAGGAAGTTAAATTTCCAAGAGTTAAGCCTATTATTCACCGTAGTAATAAGATCTTCAAATAGGAAGGATTTCTTACGACCTTTGAAAAGATGAAAACCTAAATATTTTAAGGGGAGAAAACTATATAAAAAACCAAAAATACTCTTAATAACATTAATGCAATTCACATGAATATTCTTATAGGGGATAAAATAACACTTATTTAAATTAAAATTTTAGCCACTCAAAAATTCAAACTTGTTCAAAAACTGGATAAGAAATCTAACCATATTGACATAACCATTAGAAAAAAGGATGACATCATTAGCAAAACATAAATGAGAGATAGGCATGCCACCATGAGTTCTATTATAAAGGTTAGGATGGACATCATAAAGGTGAGAAAGACCTCTAGAAAAATATTCAGCCGCTATGATGAATAAAGCAGCAATAGCTTGTCCTCTAATAGCACACAAGGGAATGAAAGTCATTTCAAATCGAAGTGATATCATAGACCACTGTTCTATACATACTGACAACATAGATTAGGTCATAAGATATTATAAGGGATTGACACTATAGATTAAGTTTTCCTTGTAAGAGTGCAAGTAATGCTTTGGGCTATAAAAACTAAAGCATGATAAAAAATTTTAATTAAAGGATACAAATTTTCTATAGGGAGATGTTTTCAACTCAGGTAGTAGAGAACATTATCTTTTCCTTTTTCCTTATTCATTGACTTGAGTTAGTAAGGCACCGAGAGACTCATCAAGGGTTACATTGTAAAGGATTAGAGGTTTCCCTGAAATAGGAACAGCTAAAATCTAGCATATTTGAGAGGTATTGCTTAATATTTTTGAAGGAAATTTAACATTTCTTATCCCATATGAATTTGGCATCCTTTTTAGTTAGGACTAGGAAAGGTTGACATCTTTCAGAGAGGTTAGAAATGAACCTTCTTATACATGCCAGCCTGCTCTAAAGAAACCTTAGATGAGTAAGGCTCTTAAGAAGCAGTATATTTAAGATTGCTTCGATTTTAGCTTGATCAATTTCAATTCCACGGTGCCTCACTACAAAACCATTAAATTTTCCTGAAGTGATGCTAAAAGAACCCTTAAAGGGCTTCATCTTAAGGTCATAGTGATGTAACCACTTGATTATGATTCTTAAGTCATAAAGGTGAGTCTATTTGACTTTGCTCTCAACAACTAAATCATATGTTTAGCACTCAACTTGTTTATGGATTAACTCATGAAAGGTTGAAGTCATGGCCCCCTGATAGTTTGCACTGGTTTTTTTGAAGACAAAATGACATCACTTTATAACAAAGATTCTCATAGGCCTTCTGAATGTAGTGTTTCTCTAATCTTTTTTGGGCCATCTTGATTTGGTTATACTATGTGAAAAGTTAATGTCCACCATAAGTTCTTGTATAGGTGAATGAAATTCTTCCTTGGGACTCATTATTCAGATCCCTATAGCCAACTCAAACCTAAATTTGATCATTTTTTTTCAAACTAGCATGATGTTGTCTACCCAAGAGGGATATTACTCCTTTTAAATAAACATATCCTCAACTAATTTCTTCACATCATAAATGACTTGTTGCTCAATTTCTAGGCGCATACGTCTAGGAACTTGCTTAACAGGAATTGTATCGTGTCAAATGCTAAGTTTATGAATGTCAACTTCAATAGATAAGACTTGCATTTCATCATATGTCCAAGTAAAGCGGTCCTTAAACTTCGTAAGAAGTTAAATTAATTTCTTAGACTCATTCTCACTTAACAAAGAACTGATGAAAGTGGGGTAAGGTTTATCCTCTATTCCAATGTTAATTTCCTTAAGTTCATCAACTATTAATTTAATTTTTCTTCGAATTCAAAGGGTGTATCCAAAACTTAAAGTTTGTCAGAGTCATAAAAAGTCGCCAAATAAATTCTATCAAGATAATCAATGACTTATGTAAGGACATTCTCATATTTAGGATTATTAGTTAACATTAAAAAATATTCATAATCATCAAATGTACTAAAGGTAACAAAGCTGATGCCACTTATCCAATTTGTTTTAGTTTTTTCAATGTTAAATGCACTTGTTGTATCTAGCTTGACCCCCCCTTAGTCCATTGACTCAGCATGATACCTTCAAAGATAATTTTTCAAACACTGATAGGAATGTAGACAAAATGTAATTCCATTTATTCATTAAAATCTTCCTCCTCAAGGGTTACATCATCTTCATTCCTTGAGATGAGGAGCTAGGGAAGAACTTTTAAACTTTCTTTACTTCACTATTTAAGTTAGGAGCATCCTTAATCAATAACCCTTTAACCCTATAAGTAGACAGTGGGGTTAGACTTCAAATCTCCTATTAACTTTTCATATGTAGTCAATTCAGGCTCCTCACTTTCAAGTTTTGAATCATCACCCTATAGGTCACTATATTATTTTAAAGTGAGATCAAATTTTGGAGCATGATTTATTTTTTTTATTGTTAAAAGGAATTCTAACACCTTGTATTTTTTATTTTTCATCAAAACTTGATTCCAATGCAATGTACATTAGGCGTGTTATCTTTTCAGATGAAGTATGACCTCGGCCACGTACTCTTTGGGTCATCTTTCCACCTCTATGAGGTAAATAATTTAGAGGACCATCTGCCCTTGACATCATCTTTACTATCTAATTTTTGTTTTTTTTTTTATTTTTGAATTTTTCCCATTTTAACTTTTTATTTTCTTTTTAACTTTATTCATTTGCTTTTTCCTCTTTGAAATTGATTTCACCCTTAAAATAGGTAGTGGACCCTTTAGGTGCATAGTATGCAGCATCCTTATAGATCTTGATCTTGTTAATAGAGAATGATGATAGATGACCCTTAATTTCGTGCTCAATGTTATCTCATTGATACTTGATACATTGTTCTAGGGTAGATGGAATCATCTTATACATGATATATTTCCTCTATTTGTACGGAACAAATCCTAGGATGACTGAAAACTATCTCTGTTAATTATCCCAAACATTATACTTCATACAGTATGATTAGTTAATTTCAAGCAGTTCATCTAGTATGATATTAATATTGCACTGTATGATTATAATAAAAATCATGGTTCTATCCAGTATGATCTATGGGACAACCAAATTCCATCTTAATTCTTCATTCACTATGATAAGGATGGTATGGTATAAATTAGAAATCATTAATTAATCATTATTTAATTGCCTAATTTTTGGGGTTAATTTTAGTAAAATTTCAAATGATCGTACAATACGATTGTAATCATACAGTACGAATACTTCAAAACTCAAAATTCAAAACCTTACTTAAATTAATTTGGCAGCTAGGATTTTCATATCAAAACAAATCATACAGTACGATCAAGATCATACAGTACAATTAGTTCATAAAAACTAGTATTTTAATGAGTCGTTAAGCCTATTCTCATATAACAGATTGTATAGTACACTTTTTCTTTAAAAAAAATCTCCCCATGTGTATTTTTGCATGGCCACGCAATTTACATACACTCATTTATGGCCAGATTGAATTAATGAAAAATGAAAAAAGAATATAAATTATAGACTCTTTCACATATTATTCTACCAAGTTTTGAGTCTTTAGCAGTCTTGAGCGCTGTGTATTTTATCTAAAATGTTAGTGGTCACAGACAAAAATAACTTATAAAATATTCAAGAAAGAAAATAATAATTTATTCAAAATTAATTGTCATCATCAAAATCATAGACTAAGGATCCTGGATCTTAATAATCTACACCTTTTTTATGATGTCAAATATTGTTATTTGATAGGCAAGATAAGTGTTAATTCATCCTTAGTCCCCCTAACTAGATGATGGATTTTAAAAATTTGGGATGTTACAAACAAAATCTTTAATTTAATTTTTTATTTTAAGTTTTATTTTTTTAAAATGACAAAAAAGGAATACCAAAAAATATAAGGAGATGATTATACTAAAAATAACAAAACATATAGTCAACGAAACAAAAAAAAGACATCTTCTTCCCTTTTGACATCACCAAAAAGAGGAGTACCACACAACAGAAGAAATAAAGAAATATAAGTACAAGAAAAAATACAGCAAACAAAGACTACTCAATAGGTGGATCTTAATTTGGTGATATTGGTGGTGGTTGAAAGAATGAATGATGGAGGCAAGTTGATGATCTATAAAGATAAGTCTTTTGCAAAACGATCACATAACTTCCTCGTGATGTCATTGTTGTTGCTTAATGTGGTACTTCAGCCGAGTTTCAAGTCACTCGAGCTACTGAACTATATCATCCTGAGGGTACGTAGGGTAGGGAGCTGCAGGTGCTTGTATTGGTGGTGGTATTTATCCTATAGGAGTGGCATCACCTTCTTTATCAAAATTCAGCTCAATGTGCTTTTGACACTGATGGAAAAGAATACATAAGGAGGAATCCATATAAAAGATAGAAAGATTAACAAGTGGAAAAGTAAAGTTGAGTTGGTATTTGGTGTTGAGGATGTACTCTATGATATGTCCTAAGGAAATGTTTTGTTTAGGTCGGGCACTAGGATGTTAAATAGTGGTCATCTTATGGATTTGGTCTAGAACCATTTGAGCTTCATAAAATTTGGTACATGACATGATTAAGTAAGTGACTATAAATAAAAGTGGGGAAATGTTCATTTGATCCCCAACTTTGGGTATAATAAATGTTCGAAGGACGTGCTGGATGATATGGATATTTTGAGTTAGAGATTGGATAAGGGGTTGATGTTAGTTTGAGGCCACATTCCTAAGTAGCATATTAATAGAAGTCCAATCAAACTTCTTTGAGATCAGAGATTTGGGATGAGGTCCTTAGTTAGAGAGTCTAATGTGTTATGTTAGATCTTCCTTAGAGATTTCTACATTTCATTTGTAGATAATGAAGCCAAGGTGGTGCATTCTAAATTTATCATAAGATTTGCTAATAATCTATATTGGAGCTTTGAGTTAAAAGGGAAGGCCAACGTAAGAAGAAAATGGAGTATGGTAGAAGCAAAAAGGTTCATAACCATGAAATTCAAGGCTGGTTGGTTTAATAGGTGAGATGGGGAGATCTTTTCCTCTTTGAACTTATGGTAAGCATCTTCATCTCTGATGAAGAGAAACTGATCATCATAATGATGAGAGGAAGTGCTCCCCTGGATCAGTCTACTATGTTTGCTTCCACACCATTGGACAAAAAGATTGAGAGGATAAGAGATTGAAGAAAGTAAGTTGAGTGAGTTGAATCATACAAACCCTCCAATTTATAGAATTTTTGACCAATCATACAATATGAAGAAATTTATATAGTATAATGATAATAGTAATTTAGTCTTGATGACTTGTCAGAAATAGTAGTTAAATTGTATTGTACGATCAGTATCATACTAGACAATTTTAAGGAAATTTTTTTGTCCCTATGAGTCATCGGTAAGACCTTTGTTAAAAAGTATCGTACAGTAGAATGGGTGTTTATATAGTATAAAGTGAAATTATTATTTTACTAGCTAAGTTAAATTCATCCAAATCCAATTTGACATGTGTATCATACCGTATGATGGGAGGTATTGTACTGTATGAATGTTATTAATTTCACACCAAACAAATTGAATTCCTCAATAGTTGGTGACATATGGATCACACAGTATGAGTAGTGGTTTGTGCAGTATGATGTGTATATTAGTGAGCCAATCAAAACAGTTGAATAAAAAAGGGTTGTGATCTATGCTTTTATGAAGATCATATAGTATAACTATATATCATACAGTACAATATAAACAAAAAGTTGAGAATTTTGGTGATTCAGTGAGATGTGTATGATGATCAGGAAAAATTTTAAACCAAAGATATTTTTTTTACATTTTTAACATAAATGACAAACAATATACATTAAAACAAACACATAAATAATAACTTTTTTTTTTTGTTTAATTTAAAGAACAATAACAAATAAACTAAAATGAGTATACAAACAAAGATATATAAGTTTAAAACATATATGATGGATTATTTGCAAATAGATTATTTTTTTTTTTTATTTGGATTAAGCATGAATATCTATACACCTTCATATTCAAGGCACTAAAGGTGTTATAGGCTAGTGGTTTCATGAATATATCTACCAATTAATCTTCTCTAGCAAAATTATGCAACTCTATATCTCCCTTGGCTACATGATCTCTTATGAAGTGATGCCTCATATCTATATGCTTTGTATGAGAGTGTTGGATTAGATTTTTGGTTGTTGTGGTAGTTGCAACCTAGTTCTTGATTGTTGATATTCTTGTTATGATTCTAAATATTATTGCTTTGATTATTATTTCTCCTAACATATTTTGGATGCATTATTTTGTTGTTTGTGTGTACTAATATTTTAGGAAAATCAAACTTCAGATTGTTGAAGACTTCAAATCAGATCAGTTTAGGGTTTATTGTAAATGAAGTCTCTAATTTTTATTTTCTTGAGTTTGAGAGAGTGTGATTATAATTGAGTAATTATGCACATATACACGAGGGTAGAGTTTAAAATTTGATTTTTTTTAAACTGATTATACTGTATGAATTCACTTCATACAAGATGATCAGATCAGTTATTTTCCCTTTCGAGTAGTCAAATGAACATAAATGAAATTTTTTCTAAGTATTAATCATATTATACGATCATATTTTGTACATGCCTTCCAGAGTACGAAATGGATGGGTTCCTAGTCGCGCAAAAATATTTTTTTTCTAAGTATGAATCATACTATACGATCACAGTGCGTACATGCCTTCACGAGTATGAAATTGTGAGGTCCCCTTTCCTCCCAACTTTTTTCCCAAACGAATTTGAAAAATTTTTGAACTGTTCATATTGTACGATGTCGTCATCGTGCATACATCATTCAGATTATGAAATGGATGGTTCCCTTTTCATCCTAACAAACTTGAAAATTTTTATAACTGATCGTATCGTATGATTATATCATTGTACGTATGCCATTCAGAGTACAAGAGTACAAAATTGTGGGGTCCCTCTTTGTCTCGATGAACATGAAAAATTTTATAACTATTCATACCGGATGAACATGGTTTGTAACGAAAGATGATCATGTATGAAATAATTTCATATCGATTCACAATAGGTTCGTACGTAACAGTTTTTGAACTATTCATACGTATGAAATTCGATCGTACTGTATGATTGTGTATGCTCAAAATTGAAAATTTTAGTTTTATGGATGGTTTTCCATGTCTTTAGTATAAAAGGTCCACTAAAACTGACATGAAAAACTCTTGTCTTCATGATTTTTTAAGGGCATTTGAAAGAGAGTGTGAAAGAGGGTTTGAGTGAGATTTCTTGCAAGTGGAGTGTGAAGGGTTCACAAGGTTACTCAAAGGTAAGGATCTCTTTGTAATTTTGGTTATCACTCTTCCTCTTTTCTTCATAGATTTCTCATGAGAAGATCTTTGAAGAAGATCTAGTTCTCTGCCGACACTTGGAGAGTGTGAACAGATGATGATTCTCTGCTGACACTTGGAGATTATAAAAGGATGATAGTTCTCTGCCGACACTTAGAGTGTGTGAAAGGATGACAGTTCTTTAGTGACACTTGGAGTGTGTGAAAGGATGACAGCTCTTACTAACACTTGGAGTATGAAAGGATGACAGTTCTCTGCAGCACCGGGATTGGTGGAAGAGAGATTTTATAAAGGCTTCTACACCTTATTGTGGGGGAAAAAGGAGAGACACTTTGGTACGTAATAGTGCAATACCTGAAGAGGGAGTCTTCAAGGAGCGGATGCAGGTCATGTTTGATCGAACAATTTTAAATCTTTGTATCTTTTAAATTTATGCATTTTATTTACTTCAAGTTATATTCTGTTGTTCAAAATTTTGTTTTTAAAATCTTAATTAACTTACTAACTGAATCAAAGGTTTTTAAACTTTAAATCCAAGAGAATGTTTTAAAATTACCAATTCACCCCCCCCCCCCCCCCCCACTTGGTTAGCCTTTGGACAATAGCTTAGGCTTAACAACCTAATCAAAATTAAATAGATTGTACTAATGTTGTCATATAGAATTGGGATGGTTCGTACAGATAATCCAAGATCTAAGAGTTCTTATTTTAACCATAAAACTTGAGCAACACAACTCCCTGCCACTATATATTCTTCTTTAGCTGTTGAATGGGCTACTAAAGTTTGTTTTCTATGGGACCAGGAAACTAAGGATTGTTCTATGAACTAACAAGTTCCAAAAGACTTTTCCTCTCTACTCTACCCCCTACAAAATCCAAATCTAAGTATCCTATGATTTCAAAATAAGTGTAGTGTTAAGGATACCATATTCTTAAGTTTGGGGTTCCTAGTAAGCATCTAAGGATTGTCTTGATAGTAGTTAAGTGAGATTGTTTGGGATTATCCTGAATCTTGCACAGAGACATACACTAAATATTATGTCCGGTCTACTAGTAATCAAATAGAGAAGAGATCCAATTATTCCTCTTATTTTTTCTAATCTATTAATTTTTTATTTAGATCTTTGTCTAATTAAAAAATTGAGCTCATGGGAGTATTCATAGCCTTATCATTATCCATTTCATATTTTTTTAGAATATCTTTGATGTACCTAGATTGGCTAAGGAAGGTTCCATCATCCATTTGTTTCATACTAAATCCAAGGAAAAAATTAATTTCTTCCATCATGTTCATTTCAAACTCATTACTCATTATTTTTGAGAATTTATCACATAGGTTTTTATCTGGATATCCAAACAAGATATTATCTACATAAATATGGACAATGAATATGTCATCTCCTAACCTTTTTAGGAAGAGGTTGGTGTTTATGCTTCCCTTAATAAATCCTCTATCTAATAAAGGCGTTCAACCATTCATACCAAGCTCTAGGTGCTTGCTTTAACCCATATAATGCCTTTTTCTATTTGAAAACATGGTTTAGAAATTTTGAATTCTCAAATTTGGGGGGTTTCTCAATATAAACATCCCCTTTGATTACCCCATTTAGGAAGGCACTCTTAATGTCCATTTGATATAATTTAAAACCCTTGAAGCAAGTAAAGGCTAACAACGCTCTTATGGCTTTTAGTCTAGCTACTGGGGAAATAGTTTCCTCAAATCTTATTCCCTTAATTTGGTTATACCCCTTAGCTACTAGTCTAGCCTTATTTTGTATTACTATTCCAGAGTCATTCATCTTATTTTTGAAGGCCCACTTTGTTTCAAGCATACTCTGCTCCTTAGGTCTCTTAATTAGTTCCTACATATCATTCCTAACAAATTGGGTTATCTCTTCTTGTTTTATAATGATCAAGAATTTATCTCCTAGGGATTGATCTATATTGGGGGTTCTATCATTGAGATAAATATAGAAAGACTAACCTCCTTTCTAAGTACTAACTAGTTCTTACACCTTCAGATGGGTCTTCTAATATCCAATCTCTAGGATGACTAGAAGAATATCTCCAATATCTAGGTAATTGCTCCTGTTGTTCTACCCTATCTCCTATGAAAATGGTTACTAACCCCTAAATGACCTCAACTTGTTCTTCTTTGTAGGTTTAGGTTAAAAGGGCTTATCTGATTCATTAAATATCATATGGGTAGGCTCTTCTACAACTAGGGTCCTCTTAATTAAGATTTTATAGGCTTTCCCTACAAATGAATATCCTAAGAAGATGCCTTCATCAAATTTAGGATCAAATTTTCTTAAGGGTGACAAACTATTGATTAAGATAAAGAATTTGCATCCAAAAATATGTAAGTGGGAAAGATTGGGTATCCTACCCTTAAGGAGTTCATAGAGTGTTTTATTAAGTTTGGATCTAACATTCACCCTATTTAAAACATAACAAGAAGTATTCAGTGCTTCAGCCCAAAATATTTAGGGAGTGTATTCAACTAACATTTCCCTAGCAACTTCAACTAATGTTTTATTCTTTCTCTCAGCTATTCTATTCAGCTGAGGGGTCTTAAGAGAAGAGAAGTTATATTCTATTGCTATCTCTTGACAAAATTATTCAAATCTATCATTTTCAAATTCTTCGCCATGATTACTATGGATTATTGAGGTTTCACATCTTAATTTTCTTTGAATATAAGTGGAGAAGGTTCTAAATTCCTCAAATGACTCACTCTTATATGTTAAGAATCTTACCCAAGTGAATCTAAAAAAGTCATCTACTATCACAAATCCATAAATCTTCTCTCATAGACTGGCTGTACTAACTGGTCCAAATAGGCCCACATGAAGAATTTTTAGTGGCCTTGAGGTGTGGATATATTTGATTGAATAAAATGATGTTTTTACTTATTTACTTAGTTGATAGTCATCGCATAGGTGATCCTTAGTGAAGTCTAACTTAAGTATGCCTCTAACTCAACCTTTTTTTAGTAATATTCCTAAGTGTTTTAATGCTCATGTGGCATAGTCTCTTATGCTATAGTTAAGAATCATCTTTATTATCTTTAAACACAAGGAATTTGAGTATGCAAAATAATTCAAGTCTAACATATAAACATTGTTCATTCATTTTCTTTCTAACAGAAGTTTATCATCTAGATTAATCATCCTTTTGTTAGAAAGAAGTTATATATCAAAGCCTTTATCATAAAGTTGACTAATGCCAAACAAATTATGCTTTAAACCATCAACTAATAAAACATTTTCAATCATAAGGTGTTTAGAGTTTCGAATTGTACCTGATCCCACCACTTCCCTAGTGGTATTATCTCCTAATGTCACCTTGCCTCCTAACCTAGCCTCCAGTTTGATGAATTACTTCATATCACCAGTCATATGCCTCAAGTAGCCACTATTTAGGTACTAAATACTCTCACTAGGCCTTTTATGAGATCACCCCTATAATTTCATTCAAAGGTTAGTTTTGGGAACCAAAGTTAGTTTGGGCTCCACCTTATACTTGAATGAATAAGATGTATGCATGTTATACAATGATGAATGAAATTTAGGACTCCACACTAAATGTGTCTTATGGTGGATGATGCAAATGCGGACTGTAAAGTTAGAATTGGTTGTTAAATCTTTCAAATGTCCCAAGGCTAACAAAGAGGGGGGTGAATTAGTAATTTTAAAAATTCTATCTTGAATTTTAATAGAAAATTGAATTATGAGTCTAACAATTTGATTTTTCCTTTATTAAACATTCTTTTAAACCACAAATACAAAATGTAGAAAAAAAAGTGCGAAAATAAAAATGAACACAAAGATTTATAGTGGTTCGGTCCAACCAGAATTACGACCATTCCCTAAAGACTCCCTCTTCAAGTATTGCACTATTATCAAAGTGACTCTCTCCATTTGCCCCCATAGCAAAGTAGAGAAACCTTTATAATATTCTTCTCTTCCACCAATCTATAGTGCGGCAGAGTACCATCGTCCTTTCACATCCTCCAAGTGTTGGCAGAGTACCATCATCCTTTCACACCCTCCAAGTGTCGGCAGAGTACCATCATCCTTTCACACCCTTCAACTATCAGTAGAGTACTAGATATTCTTCAAAGATCTTCTCTCGAGCAACTAAAAAGAAGAAAGGAAAATAAGAAACCAAAATACAAAAGAGATTCTTTCCTTTGGGTAACCTTATGAACCCTTCACTCTCCACTTGCAAGAACTTTCTCTCAAGGAAATCATAATAAACAGACATTTTCACGATAGTTTCTTAGGACTATTTATATAAAAGACATAAAAAATCATCTAAAAAACTAAAATTTTCAATTTTGAGCCTGCACGTTCATACAGAAAAATCAATATTTGTCACGAAGATTAGTTCAAAATTGACTGGTATGATCTTGTAATAAATGTGTTTTGTATAAGTCTATCATACAGTATGATATGCATATCATACAGTGCAAATAGTTATATAAAAAATCCTATTCATCTTGATGAAAAAGTTCCCAATAATTTTGTACTATGGATATCATTCGTACAAAATCTAGATCGTCCCGAATGAACATTTCAAAAAATTTACATGTTCATTTGTACGATAATGTTCCACACATTTTCTTACTCTAGACATCGTCTATACGAAATCCAAATCATCCTGGATGAACAGTTCAAAAAATGTACATGTTCATTCGGATGAAAATGTTCCCCACATTTTCGTACTCTAGACGTCATCTTAACGAAAGCTAAATCATCCCAAAAAAATAGTACTTCAAAAAACTTTTCTCCCACTTTGATTAATGGTTCACTGGAGGAAATAAACTAACCTAATCATCTTGTACGAATGAAAATTATACATTATGATTAGTTTAAAATTTACATAATTTAAACACTCCCCCAATATGTGTGTGTACGGTTACTCAATTATAATCACTCTCTCTTATACTCAATAAAAGTGAAAATTACATACTCCTTTTATAATAAACCCTAATATATTCTCTCTTGAAGTCTTTAACAGTCTGATGTATGATTTCTCTGAAATATTAATACACATAAATAATAAAAGTAATATATCTAATATATATTAGAAGAAATAGTAATTAAAATAATAATATTTGGAATAATAAAAAACACACATGTTGGAAGAATCTCAACAATCAAAAAACTAAATTGCATTAATCTCAATAATCTCCCCCTTTTTTATTATGGAAAAAAAATTTATTGTTTGAGTTAACATTTATACCCTAAATTTCTTCTTAGCTCCCCCTAAATGAATGAATGAATATTTTTTAATATAGGTATATTCCATGAAGAGCAAAAATACTCAAAGAGCAAAAACACTAAAAAAACCCTAAACCAATGAAAAACACAAACAAAGGCATGGAAAGAGACACGAACAAAGACACAAACACAAACACAAAAACAATGAAAGACACGAACACAAAGGAAAACATAAACAACTACTAAACAAAAGACACAAACATGAAACAAACAATATTTTTCTCTCCCTTCTAATAATAATAAAAAGGAAAGTAGAAATTGAAATAAAAGATGTCAAATGTGAAATCAAAAGAGTTGACCTTAAAATTTATTTTAAAATAAATTGCAATAACACTATTAATTTCATAAGACTAAAAAGAAAGATTCAAAATTTTAAGTCAAATAACAACTAAGATGAGAGAAGATAAGCTTGATCATGATTTAGTCTAGACAAAGTAAATATGGATGATTATTGCAAAATTAATGAAATGATGATTAGTTAACTTCAATTTCAATATAGAGTATAATTGAAAATTAGATTGATTTGAATTAGAGATTAAATGATAGTGGAAAGTTCACATTAAAAATAAATTTTTATTGGTGACAATACGCTTCGCTTCTTTTCAAATATGTGTAACACACTTTGTGCATCTTTTTCTACTTGGGCTAATTTTGTGCCTCTTTTCACTTTGTGAACCATTACTCAAACTTTTGATTTATGCACACATTGGGCATTTCTTTTGTTATACTTTGAGAGTCTTTCCAAAATCAGTAATCCAAAAAACAAACTTCTATAATGACAAAAATAAGTATATTAAAAAAGAAAAATAAATAAAATTAGGACATCAAAATTTTAAATTTTATTCTAATTATATTTTCTTAAAAGAACATGAAATTGATCTTCTTAACTGAATCCAGTTATAATTTAATTTAAATTTTTCAAAAATTAGATTTTGTAATGAAATTAATTTTGTAATGCAAGTTAATTTATAGTCTTTTTTTAGATCAATAACAAAAGACTTTTCATATAGGCATACTGACATTTATAAATAAGAACAAAAACAAATTCATAAAATATGTCATTTTTCATTGATATCAAAAGGATTTTAAAAAAATCAGTACAATGATATCAATTGATAATACTATAAAACTACACACATAATCATCACATCGAAAAACTTAATAATATCATCCTTATCCTCATCAAGGCAATATCATCCTCATCCTCAGGTTGTGACTGATCACTCTCCGAGTCATCCACTTTCAAAGCTATGTTATTCACCTTTTGCTTTCTCCTGTATCCATCTATCTTTGAGTCACTCCTTGCTCGTAAGCAATTACTGATCTAAGAAGATTGTCAATTTAATACAAATTTAAATATTTAGACTCTATAATAGCAGTTATTTTAGCATCATAAATTATAAGAATACAACGTTATATTTCATTAACCATTTCAACATTCATTAGCTCCCTATTTAATGCATATAAAGAAGTACTAATCTGACTGAAACATGTGTACATGTTAGATATGGATTCATTTAGTTTTAAACAAAATAGTTCATAATCATGTAACAAAATATTTAATTTAGATTGTTTCACTTTGTTAGTTCCTTCATATATTATACAAAGTCTGTCCCATATTTCTTTTCCACTTTTGAAAGTAGAAACATGCATGTAATCTTCTGATTTAAGTGCACAAAAGAAACTATTTAAACATTTTGCATTCAACTGAGCTAATTCATGTTCTTCTACATTCCAATCAGTAAATGGTGATTCAGTTCTAATGCCATTTTTTAGTCTAGTTGGCCTAGTGTATCCATCTTGTACTAAAATTCACATGCGATAGTCAAATAATTGAAGAAAAGTTTACATATGTGTCTTCCAAAAATCAAAATGGATTTTGTCAAATAATGGAGGTCAAGTGATTGAATACCCTTCAAGAGTGTTATGATTTTCAAAAATAGCCATTATCTTTTTTAAAAAGTAGTCTAAACTTTATGTTTTGAAACAAGTCTGTGATACCACTTGTAAAGTTAGAATTGATTGGTAAACCTATTCAAATGTCCTAAGCCTAACTAAGATGGCGGGGGGGGGGGGGGGGGGTGAATTGATAATTTTAAAAATTCCCTCTTAAATTTTAATAAATATTTGAATATTAATTCTAACAATTTGATTTTCCTTTTTTTAAATAAGCTTTTCAACCATAAATACAAAATGTAGAAAAATAAAATTACAAAAATAAAAATAAACACAAAAATTTATAGTTGTTCCGTCCAACAAGACCTATGTCCACTCCCTGAAGACTCACTCTTCAGGTATCACACTATTACCAAAGTAACTCTTCTTTTTCACCCATGTTAAGGTGAAGAAGCCTTTACAATAATCCTCTCTTCCACTAATCCTCGGTGCGGCAGAGTAACGTCATCCTTTCACACCCTCCAAGTGTCGGCAGAGTATCGTTGTCCTTTCATACCTTCCAAGTATCGATAGAGTATTGTCATCATTTCATACACTCCAAGTGTCGGCAGAGTACTGGATCTTCTTCAATGATCTTCTCTCGAGTAATTAGAAAGAAGAAACAAAGAGAAGAAACCAAAATACAAAAGAGATTCTTACTTTTGAGTAAGCTGTGAACCCTTCACTCTCTACTAGTAATTAACTCTCTCTCAAACCATTCCTTAAACACTCATTAACTTGCCCTCAAAGAAATCATGAAGAACATACTTTTTTCAAGATAGTTTCTAAGGATTATTTATATAAAAGACAGGAAAAATTATCCAAAAAATTGAAATTTGCAATTTTGAACATGCACGATCATATAGTATAATCGATAGTCGTCTAGACGAACAATTCAAAATTGACTGGTACGATCCTATATAAAATGTTTTTCTATAAGCCTAACATACCGTATGATATGTATATCATATAGTATGAACAATTATCAAAAAAATCCTATTCATCTGGATGAAAAAGTTGCCAATAATTTTGTACTATAGACATCATCTATACAAAATCCAGATCATCCCAAATGAATAGTTAAAAAATTTTACATATTTGTCTAAACAAAAATGTTCCTCACATTTTCGTACTCTAGATGTCTTCTCTATGAAAGCCAAATCATCCCAGATGAACAGCTCAAAAAATTTATATGTTCGTCTGGATGAAAATGTTCCCCACATTTTCATACTCTAGACGTCATATATATGAAAGCCAAATCATCCCGTACGAATAGTACTTAGAAAAAATTTTCACCAACTTTTGATTAACTACTCGATGGAGGAAATAAGCTGACCGAATCATCCTGTACGAAAGAAAATCGTACATTACGAATAGTTTAAAATTTACATATTTTAAACACTTTTCTAGTGTATGTGTGCACGGTTACTCAATTACAATCACACTCTCTCAGACTCAATAAAAGTGAAAATTATATACTCCATTTATAAATAAACCCTAATCTATTCTCCTTTCAAGAGTTCAACAGTTTGGAGTATGATTTTTCTAAAATGTTAGTACACATAAATAATAAAAGCAATATATCCAATACATATTAGGAGAAATAGTAATTAAAACAATAATATTTGGAATCATCAAAAACACACATGTTACAAGAATATCAATAATAAAAAAACTACATTGTAACAATCTCAATAATATCCCCCTTTTTGATGATGACAAAATAATCATTATTTGAGTTAACATTTATACCCTAAATTTCTCCTTAGCTCCCCCTAAATGAATGAACATTTTTTAATATAGGGAGATTCCATGAAGAATAGAAATACTGAAAGAGTAAAAACACTCAAAAACCCTAAACCAACGAAAAACATAAATAAAGACACTAAAAGAGACACAAACAAAGACACGAACACAAACACAAACAGAAAACAACGAAAGACACGAACACAAAGACAAACATAAATAACTACTGAACAAAAGATACAAACATGAACACAAATAAGATTTTTCTCTCCCTTTTGAAAACAATAAAAGGGAAAGTAAAAATTGAATTGAAAGATGTAAATTGAGAAATCAAAAGAATTGATCTTAAAAATTATTTAAAAATAAATTGCAGTAACACTATTAATTTCATAAGACTAAAAAGAAAGATTCAAAATTTTAAATCAATAACAACTAAGATGAGAGAAGATAATCAAAATCATGATTCAGTCTAGACAAAATAAATATGGATGATTATTGCAAAAATGATAAAATGAAAATTAGTTAACTTTAATTTTAAGATAGAGTTTAATTGAAAATTAGATTGATTTGAATTAGAGATTAAATGATAGTGGAAAGGAAACAATAAAAATAATTTTTTATTGGCGATATTACGCATCTTTTTCAAATATGTTTGGCACACTTTGTGCATCTTTTTCTACTTGGCCTAATTTTGTGCCTCTTTTTCACTTTGTGAACCATTGCACAAACTTTTGATTTTTTTATATATTGTGCATTTCTTTTTTTATACCTTGAGAGTCTTTCCAAAATAAATAATAATAATAAATTCTCTAATAATAAAAATAATCATATTAAAAAAGAAAAATAAAGAAAATTAGGATATCAAAATTGCAATAATTTTATTATAATTATGTTTACCTAAAAGAACATGAAATTAATGTTTTTAACTGAATCTAGTTATAATTTAATTTAATTTTTTTAAAAATTAAATTTCATAATGAAATTAATTTTTAATACAAGTTAATTTATAAACATTTTTTAGAACAATTTCAAAATACTTTTAATATAGGCATACTAACATTTCAAAATAAGAACAAAAACAAATTCGCTAAACATGTCATTTTTTCATTGATATCAAAAGGATTTTAAAAATCAATACAATGATATCAATTGATAATACTCCAAAACAACACACATAATCATCACATCGAAAAACTTAATAACTAACAACAAACACAACTAACATCAACTAAAAGAAAATACAACATCACATTACAAGCAAAAGTCTGATAGAAACAACATCATAAAAGTATAACTAAAACTCAGAGAGGTCCTGGTCTGGAGCAGGTGGCTGATTGAACACTAAAAAAAAACTATTTATCGTAGCTATATTTGTATTCACCGAGTCAAACTAACCTCGGATCCACCCTATATCTACTTGGTATCTTGCATCTTGTTGATTTAAATGAATCTCAATTTGATCAAAATGTTGATTAAAGTGAGTCTCCAACCGATCAAAATGCTGAGCCATCTCCTAAAAGTAGTTTTGGTCAAGTTCTTGAACAGGTGTAGGAGCTCCCCCTTCTTCCTCAGAATCATCACTAGAACTCTGGTCTCTCCTAAATAATAATCAGAATGAAGCATCTATAAAATAGATTGGGAGTTTAGTGGGAGGTTTAGGATGAATGATATTGTACTTCTTATCAAGGATATAGGTAACAAGATGTCCAAAGTCCACATTAATTTTCATCTTTCAACGAGGATGACCAATCTCATATAGGTTTTATAGATAATCCATAATGAGTTGGGCTTCATCAATAGGTTTTTTAGTCATGATAAGATATGTGATAGTGGATGGGAGTGGAGTCAAATTCACTCAATCACCTACTTTAGGAATAATAGAAGTTCTTAAAACCCTAATTGCTTCAAGTCTAGCTACATGGGTTAAAGTCTCTTCAAAATCAAAGCCTTCAATTTGATTATACCCCTTAGCCACCAATCTAGCCTTATTTTTAATCACAACTCTTGAATCATTGATTTTGTTTTTAAACACCCACTTAGTTCCAATTACATTTTGATCCATTAGCCTTTCAATCAATTCTCAAACATCATTCCTTACAAATTGATTCAACTCCTCTTATATGGCCAAAATCCACAATTCATCCGAGAGTGTTTGATTAAAATTTTTGGGTTCAATCATAGAAATAAAGGTAGAATGGTTAACCTCTTTTCTAAGTCCATGCCTAATTCTAACTCCCTCATTAAATTCACCTATAATTAATTCCTCAGGGTGATTTTTAGAAAATTTCAATTCTCTAGGCAAAGGGTTTTCTATCTCTAGCTTTTCTTCTAAATTAATCTTTTTAATCCTTTGGGAGTTATTTTCTATATGATCCTCTTCCAAACTTGGCTCTTCCAAAATTTTAGATTCATCAAATACAATATGTGAGGTCTCCTCAATTACCTAAGTTCTTTTGTTAAACACTTGTATGATTTTCCAACACTAGAGTATCTAAGAAAAACTCCTTCATTTAATTTTTGATCAATTTTTCCTAAAGGAGATTTTTCATTAGTATGTATGAACGCCTTACATCCAAAAATATGTAAATATTATAAATTAGGTGTTCTCCCCTTAAGAAACTCATATGGTGTTTTATTCAATTTTGATATAATGTTCACCCTATTTAGAAAATAACAAGCTATACTAACCACTTCAGCCCAAAAATATTTTAGAAGATAATATTCTACAAATATGACTATAGCAGGTTCAATTAATATTTTGTTCTTTTTTACGACTACCCCATTCTACTAAGGGGCTCCTAGGGGAGAAAAATTATGATCAATTCCTTTTTCCTTACAAAATTTCTTAAATTTTTCATTTTCAAATTCTCCTCTATGATCACTTTGTATTATTAAAATTTCACATTCTAGTTTCCTCTGAATCCAAATTGAAAAGCTTCTAAGTTTCTCAAAAGATTCATACTTATGAAATAAAAATTTAACCCATGTGAATCTCAAAAAGTCATAAATAATCACAAATCTATATACCTTCCCTCATAGACTTACAGTGTTAGTCAAAAAAGATCCATATAAATAATCTCCAATGGTTTGCAATTCTAAGATCCTTAGTCGAATGAAATGAGGACTTCACATGTTTTCCTAGTTGGCATGCATCACAAAGGTGATCCTTAGTAAAGTCTAGTTTTGGTATACCTCTAACAAGCTCTTTTTGGGTAAATTTTCTAAGGTTTTTCATGCTTGCTTGACAAAGTCTCCTATATCATAACCATGAATCATCAAAAATTATTTTTAAACAAAAAGCATTAGGAGTTTTAATATAATTTAAATCTAGCATATACATATTATTTACCCTATTCCATGCAGTATATCAATTCAATTTTGGCTTAATATGTAGCAAGTAGAAAAAATTTAACATGATATCCTCTATCATATAGTTGACTAATACTCAAGAGATTATGCTTTAAGCCTTCAATGAGTAACATATTTTCTATGAAAAAATTGTTCAAGTTATCAGTCATACTTATGCCTACCACTTTCCTAGTGGTATTATCTCCCAGTATAACCTTGCCTTCATTCTTGACTTCCAACGATATGAGTTGTGTAGTGTCTCCAGTCATATGCTTCAAGCAACCATTGTCCGGGTACTAAATGCTCTCATGAGATCCTCTATGAGAGCATTTCTACAGAAAGATCAAACATTAGTCTTGGGAACCCAAATAAGTTTGGGTTCTCCTCCTGGCAAAATTAATCTTGATGCATGTATGATATGTCTTATTTTATGCATCTTTGGTCTCCACACTAGATATGATTTTCTATAAATAGTGTAAGTGTGGGATATGTGCCCAATCATACCATAAGAAAAACATTTAATTGCTGGTAAAAAAATTTTTTAATTTATTAAACTTGTCTTTTCTTAGGTTTGATAATTTTTGTATTTTATCAAGATTAAAAAATTATTCAGGTGTAGGTGGAATCCTGTTCTTTCATTTGCATTCAATTATGCTTCAAAGAATGAATTAGCACTTTCTAACACAATTTTATCAACTTTTAAATATTGTTCTCTATTATTAGATTCATCTATAAAAGTTTGAAAATCCTTTTTAAGTTCAGTGTGGGATGAGTTTAATAACACATTATTTATTCAATTCATCATACTCATCTAAAAGTTTCATGTAGTTGTTATCAATTTGTTCGTGATCTTACCTAAGGATTTCATGCTCTTTCTGTAATTCTAGAAAATCCAAATTTAAGCTAGCATGCATTTTCTTGTGTTTTTTATATACTGTATGAATTTTTTTAGAAACATCAAATCACTCTTCATAGGTTAAATCACATACCTCTTCTTGATTTGACTGATCAAGATTATTAGCCATTAAGCACATATTAGTCACTTCTTCTTCCTTTTCTATTTCTAATGAGCCCGAAGCAGATTCCGCCCAAAAAGCTCATAAATGGCCTGTTAACCCTAATCAATTTCTTCTTGCCCTTCCTTACATTTATTTTCTCCTCCACCTTCTCCTTGTTAGGAGTGGCTTTAAGATTAGAGCAATCTGATTTGACATGTTCAGGTTTCTCATATTCATAGAAAATAAAATCATTAGAAACCTTAATATTCTTGTGGAACTTACCATTATTCCACTGTTGGCATCTCTTTTGCTTTCTCTTTAGAAAACTCCTAAATTTTCTGGTCATCAAGAAAATATCATCCTCATCCTCTGTTTGTGACTGAACACTCTCCGAGCCATCCACTTTCAAATCTATATTCTTCTCCTTTTGCTTTTCTCCTGCATCAATATATCTTTGAGTCACTCCTTGCTTGTAAGAAATTAGTGATCTAAGAAGATTGTCAATAGAATACACATTTAAATCTTTAGACTCTATAATAGTAGTTATTTTAGCATCATAAGTCAAAGGCAAACAACAAAGTATTTTATTAAACATTTCAGTATTCATTAGTTCCCTACCTAATGCATACAATGAAGTAAGTATTTGAGTGAAATCTATGTATATGTCAGATATGGATTCATTTGGTCTCATATGAAATAGTTCATAATCATGTAACAAAATATTTAATCTAGAATGTTTCACTTCATTAGTTCCTTCATATGTTATATAAAGTCTATCCAATATTTCTTTTCTACTTTTTCAAATAGAAATATGTATGTAATCTTCTTATTTAGGTTCATAAAAGAAATTATTTAAACATTTCTCAATCAACTAAGCTAATACACATTCATCTATAGTCCAGTCAGTAAATGGTGTTTCAGTTCTAATGACATTTTCTAGTCTAGTTGGCCTAGTGTATCCATCTTGTACTAAAATCCAAATGTGATAGTCAAGCGATTGAAGAAAAGTAGACGTACGTGTTTTCCAAAAATTAAAATGGTTATTGTCAAATAATGGAGGTCTAGTGATAGAATACCCTTCAAGTGTGTTACATTTTCCAAAAGTAGTCATTATCATTTTCAAAAAGTAGTCTAAACTTTAAGTTTTGAAACAAGGCTCTAATACCACTTGTAAAGTTAGAATTGGTTGTTAAACCTATTCAAATGTCCCAAGGCTAACTAAGAGGGGGGATTAGTAATTTTAAAAATTCCCTCTTGAATTTTAATAGAAAATCGAATAATAATTCTAACAATTTGATTTTTTTCCTTTTTTAAACAAGCATTTCAATCACAAATACAAAATGCAGAAAAGTAAAATTGTGCAAATAAAAATGAACATAAAGATTTATATTGGTTCGATCCAATAAGACCTATATCCACTCCCTGAAGACTCCCTCTTCAAGTATTACACTATTACCAAAGTGACTCTCCTTTTGCCCCCACAGTAAGGCGGAGAAGCCTTTACAATATTCCTCTCTTCCCCCAATTCCTGGTGCGGTAGAGTACCATCATCCTTTCACACCCTCCAAGTGTCGGTAGAGTGCCATTATCCTTTCACACCCTCCAAGTGTCGACATAGTATCATTGACCTTTCACACCCTCCAAGTATCGGTAGAGTACCGAATCTTCTTCAAAGATCTTCTCTTTAGTAACTAGAAAGAATAAAGGAAGAGAAGAAACCAAAATATAAAAGAGATTCTTACCTTTGAGTAACCTTATGAACCCTTCACTCTCCACTTGTAAGAACTCTCTCTCAAACACTCTCCTTAAACACTCTATCAGTTTCTCTCAAAGAAATCAAGAAGAACAAACTTTTTCAAGACAATTTCTAAGGACTAATTATATAAAAGACACAAAAAAACCATCCAAAAAACTAAAATTTTCAATTTTGAGCATACATGATTGTATAGTACGATAAATATTCATCCCTTATGAACAATTCAAATTTGACTAGTACGATCCTATACCAATTATTTTCATATAAGCCTATCATACCATACGATATGTATATCATACAGAACGAACAGTTATCAAAAAATTCCAATTCATCTGGACGAGAAAGTTCCCAATAATTTCATACTCTGGAAGTCGTCTATATGAAATCCAAATCGTCATGGACGAACAGTTCAAAAAATTTATATCTTCATCTAGAAGAAAATGTTCCCCATATTTTTGTACTCTGGACATCATCTATACGAAAGCCAAATCATCCTGGACAAATAGTTCACAACTAACATCAACTAAAAGAAAATATAATATCACATCACAAGCAAATGTCTAATCGAAACAATATCAAAGAAGTATAACTAAAACTCAGAGGGGCCCTGGTCTAGAGGACGTGGCTGATTGAACCCAAAAAAAAATAGTTATTCATCACAGATAAAGTTATGTTCACCGAGTCAAACTGACCTTAGATCCACCCCATATCTTCTTGGTATCTTGCATCCTATTGATTTAAGTGAGTCTCAATTTGATCAAAACTTTAATCAAAGTGAGTATCCAATAGATCAAAACTCTGAACCATCTTCTAAAAGTAGTTTTGGTCAGGTCCTTGAGCTGGTGCAAGAGCTCCCCCTTCTTCAAAATCATCATTAGAACTCTAGTCTCTCCCAAATAATGCTTGAAATTAAGCATCGGTAAAATAGATTGGGAGTTCAGTGGGAGGTTCGGGGTGAATGATATTGTACTTCTTATCAAGGGTTTATATAACAAGATGTCCTATGGCCACATTCTTTTTTTCTCTTTTGATGAGGTTAACTAATCTCAGATAGGTTTTGCAGATAATCCATACTGAGTTGGGATTCATCAATGGGTTTTTTTAATCATGAAAAGATATGTGATAGTGGACAAGAGTGGAGTTAAATTCACTCGATCACCAACTTCATGAATAACAGAAGTTCTTAAAATATGCTGGATGATCCGGGCATTTTGGTTCAAAGTATGGACTTTGGCTAAATGATTTATTTGAGTGACACCTCTAAGAACTTTATTAATTTCAGTCCAATCAAAGTTGGACCTAGATGTCATAGTGTGGGATCTAATCCCTTGGTTTCTTAAATAAAGGTAGTTGCCTAAATTTTCTTTAGTAATTTCTACATGTCGTCTTTGGACAAAAAAACTTATCCTAGAATTATCTTCACTAACTCTCATGTTGGCAAAAAATTAATGAGAGGTATTTTTTTATATGCAAAGATGAGAGTCAGAATAAAGGATAGTTGAGTAGAGGCAAACATAGGCATTATAGAAAAATGAAGATCATCTTGGATTAGCATTAAAGATAGAGTGATCTTCATAACAGTGAACATGAAGAATGCATCTTCATACTTCTTAGATAAGAAGTAAGAATCACTATCACTAGTAGAGGAGGATCCTTTGGAGCCTCGAGGATGCTTGCTAGAACTAGACATTTCTTAAACAAGGAGTCTAACGAGTTTTGAAGTGAAGATGAGAGTGAATAAAAATTTTTTTCAAAACCCTTCTTTATATAGAAAAACTAAACATCGTAATGTATGAAATTTGTTTCGTACATAGAATTTGTGAAATCTTACGGGACGAACATTTTTTCGTACGTATGAACAAAAATTGCCAAAAATGAAACGACTTTCCTTAAAATTTTATTTCTGAGGCATCATTTCGTATAGGCTTTTTGACCATACAATCATACATATGAACATGTATTTGTCTGGTACAATCTAAAAATTTAAGATCATTTTAAAGATGGTTAGGTTCATCTGTACTAATGGGGATGTGTCCTAACATGCCATAAGAGTAACACCTAACAACATGAAATGGGTTCACTAACCTATTTGTGTGATGGTACCTCTTTCTAGGTTTATGTGATGCATGTTATGTTGAGAAGTTGCACCATTGAGCTATTGAAGGTGGTGGTTTATTATTTTCTAGTGCATTAAATTTTTCTTGTAAATATTTATTTGCATGTTCATAGCTTGCCACTTCCACTTTTAATGCATGCTCACTGCTATCTAATTAGCATGTAAGTTCATCTAAATCTTTAAATGTTTTTTTCTAGCTCAATATATAATGTTTTCAAGGAATTATATGCCTTATATAAATCAATATGCTTCTTATTTAATGCATCAAACTCATCTAATAAAGTCATATGATTTTTATCTAAAGTAGAGTGCTCGATAATTAAATCAGCATGCTCTTTTTGTAAAGTAAAAAAATTTAGTATTAAGACTAGCATGTATTTTCTTAATCTTCCTATATGAATCATGAATATTTTTGGAAATAATAAGTAATTCATCATAGTAGAGGTGACATACCTCATCTTGATCTGATTGATCAAGATTATCATTAGATATTAGACACAAATTTATTACCTCCTCCTCTATTTCTTCTTTTGATGATTTTGAGGTAGAGTCGGCCTAAAAGGCATTATATGTCTTTTGCTAGCCCCTTTAATACTTTGGTTTGTCTTCACCCTTTTCTTTGATTGGGTGAGTCTTTAGAATGGGAAATCAACTCAAAGGTGTCCTGGCTTCCTGCACTCAAAGCAAATTATATCCAAAAAAACTTTAGTAGATTTATGACCTTTACCTTTGCTCCAGTTATTTTGATGACATTTTTGCTTTCTTTTTAGAAAGCACCTGAACTGGCACGTTATCAAGTCTATTTACTCATCCTCGTCTATTAAAGGGTTGTCACTATTAGAATTATTTGCTTTTAGTGCCATCATTATCTTCTTTTTTCTTTTCTCCTACATCATTTTTCCTTTATCTCACCCGTTCTAGTAGGCAATGAGTGATCCAAGCAAATTGTCAATAAAGCAAATATTCAAATATTTGTGTTCAGTAATTAGAGTTATTTTTGCATCATAAGGGCTATGCAAACAACATAGAATCTTATTGTCCTTTTCAGAGTTATATGATTTTTTACCTAGTTCATGCAATGATGTTACTATCTAGGTGAACCTATTGTATATTTCAGACACAATCTTGTTAGGTTTCATGCAAAAAAGTTCATAGTCTTGCAGAAGAATTTTTAGCCTAGATTATTTCACTTCACTGGTTCCCCTTTAGGTGATACACAACCTATCTCAAATCACAAACTCACATATAGTCTTCAGATTTTAAAACATAAAAGAAGCAATTCAAACACTTAGCATTCAACTTTGAATGTTTTCTATCCTCATTGATCCATTCATTAAAGAGAATAAAAGATTTAACACCCTTAGTAGAGTACAATGGGAGTAACCGGTTTGAATCATATGCCAAATTCTAGAGTCAATGGATTGCAAAAATGTGGACATGTGAATTTTTTAGAAATCAAATTGGATGTTTTCAAATAAAGATGGATGGGTTATTGAATAACCCTTCATAGTGTTATGATTACCATAATGTGCCATTGACTGTTTATCTCAAGGTTTTCTAAAATACTATTTTTGAGACCCCACTCTAATACATCTTAAATGTACGAGTTTCACCAAGAAGGGGGTAAATTGGTGCTTTTAGAATAATCCTAAGCAAGCCACTAATTTTTTGGATTTTTCAAAACACTTAGAAATTAGAAATTTTAATTTTTGTATGTAGAGGCAAACAAATTAAAATATTACTTGAAAAAAAATGATGATGAAATTTTAGTTATCACAATAGAACATAGATCTCAAAAATTTATTAACTAATTAACTAAGATAAAGTGCAAAATGTAAAATGTATAAAGTAAAATTAGAATAAACACACCAAATTTTATAGTGGTTTAGTCAAACCTTGACCTACGTCTACTCCCCAGAGTCCTCCACTCTAAGTATTATACTAATACAAAGTGGCTCTCCTTTTCCTCCCCTCAGCAAGGTGAAGAAGCCCTTTCAAACCAGTATTTCAACAACCCTGTATATTAGAGAACCAAAACTCTTTTGAAAGCCAGAGAATCTTGACTCTTTTTCTCCCTCCTAGAAAAGGCAGAGAACCTATATGATTGACTAAGAAGCCTCTCTCCCTAGAGAGCTCCCACATGACTCACCAAGGCCACTGGAGGAGCATGGGTGTAGCTAGCCCGAAGCAACCGTGTGATTCTCCTCACACTCATTCTCCCTCACGCTCAAGTTCACTTTCTACTTCCTCTCACAAACCCTAATTTTCTTCAAAATCTTCCGCTTAGAGTTCCTTCCTTAGCCACTTTTCTATTTTTATAATTATGTAGAAAAATTTTAAACAATATCTTTTATAATAGGCTTTAAGAAATCCTAAAATTTCAAGTTTGCTATAACTATTTTTATAGTATGATCCAAGTTTTTATTGTACTATCAGTTCAAAACTAGTCCCGTCCAGTATGAAGGAGAATGAACTGTTAAAAATTTTCAACATATTATACAGTACAATCTATCAAAATTTCCTCTATTCATACAGGATGAATCCTTGGATGACCAAAATCTATCTTAGTCAATCGTTCCATACTATATACTTCGTACAGTACTGTAAATTAATTTAAAGTAGTTTGTCCAATATGATATTAATATCATATCGTATGATTAGAATATAAAATGTGGTTCCATTCAATATAATCTATGGGACAATTGAATTCTGACTTTGTTCTTCATACAGTACAATAAAGATCATACAGTATGAATAAAAAATCATTAACTAACTACAATTTAATTGCTTGATTATGGGGTTAATTTTAATAAGATTTTAAATGATTATACAATATGATTATAATTATACAACATGAATAGTTCAAAACTCAAAAATCAAAATTTTACTTAAATTAATCTTGTGGCTAGGGTTTTAAGATCGAAATAAAATTTATAGTACTATCAAGATCGTACAATACGATTTGTTCATAGAAACTAATCTTTCAATTAGTCGTTAAACCTATTCTCATATAATAGATCATACAGTATGAATGAAAATTGAACTGTACAATTTGTCTTAAAATACACTTAAAAAGATATTCGCCTGTGTGTTTATGCATGGACACCCAATTTTCATACATTCTTTATTGGCCAGACTCAAGAAATTAAAAAAGAAAAAAGAATACAAATTACAAACTCTTTCATGCCCTATTCTACCCAATCTTGAGTCTTCAACAGTCTTGAGCAGTGTGTGTTTTATCTTAAATGTTAATGCTCACATACAAAAATAACATCTAAAATATTCAATGAAGAAAGTAATAATTCAATCAAAATTATTTTTCAACATCAAAATCACACATTGGGGATTCTAGATCACAACAAGCGATTATCCCTAGCAGAGTTGCCATTTTTTGTTGAGTTTTCAAAATGGGATTTGCTTTGATTTGGAGAAGAATTCAAAAACAAAATAGAATTAATTTTTTTGTGGAAAACTTGAATTTTAAAATTTATGTTTTGAAATTGAACATGTCATTATGATCAATATATTTCCTCAGAAGGCAAACATATCATTCCCTAATTGGTTCATAGTACAAAATTGCAAGTTCATCTTGATTATTATAATCAAATTTAGGGAAGAACTACATATGACCCAAAAGGGTTAAAATGTTGTACAATCAAGTGTTTGATTATAATAATTTGGATAAAGAATTATTAATTTCATAATCAAATTCATGATAATACAATGATATATCTTCCAAGAGAAAGATGGTTTCATTTACCATCAAACTTTTGAATATGATGATTATGATCATCGTTGATTTTGATTTTTTTGAAGAAAAATTAATTGAGTTTTGGAAAACTAATTTGGGTTTAAATTTCCTACGAGAGAATGCTCTCATAGTTAATTCCATCATTAGAAAACTTGACTTTCTTATAAATACTCTCAATTAAAATAATGGTATAGATTTTATTTTGGAATTCTAAAGGATTGATAACAAAGGAGCAAAGCTTGAATTTTTTTTTAATTAGGATTAGATGAAAATTAGGAGGTGTTTTGGAAATTTATAATAATTTTGAAACACCTAAATATATCCTATGTATTAGGCTTTAAGTTTTTGTTTGATTAAAAAATTAAATTGAGTTGATCAATTTTTTAAAATGTTGGGATTATTTTCATGTAGGGAGAGGACTTAACATTTGAAAATTACCTTGGAACCTAGATCTAAATATGGCCATTATCAATAGTAACCCAAACCAAGCTAATGGAGTGCAAATTTGTCTTTCTCTAACCTAGATTGGGAAGCCAGCTAACCACCTAAGAAGTTAAAATCCATGAGTCTTGACTTATTATAAATGAGTGCTAGGGACATTATTTAATTAAGTTTGAGGAATCAGGGTAGACATCTATAGCATATCCTAATTTGTCTGTTAACACATATAAGGTGATTTGATGCTTGATAGAAAAATGCAATTAAAATTTTGATTATTTTTAATTTATTTCTAATGAAATGTATACTAATTGAAACTTTGAATGCATAAATTGAATATGAAGTTTTTTTTTTAGTCTAAAAAATAAGTTTTATCATAGAAATTGCATAACATTCCCTTGACAGAACTAAAACTTAATAGGTCAGGTGGTAAGCCAAAACACACAGGAGGGGGGTGCCTTACAAGGAAGAGAAGAAATTAAAATGTATACATGAGAACTCTCAGCGAATTAGAGCTTGCTTCTTAAAACATTAGAGTTTCTAGGAGAGATTAAAATTTTTGTTTTAATTAAAGTATAAAAATTTTGTTTGTACCCTCATGAGCCTCCAAACAATTTTTTAGGCAAATCAAAATCCACATGCAAGACATAAGACTAAAAAATTGGAAATTTCTACTACACAATCAATATAAATTAATTAAATAAATTATTAAATTAAATAAAATGTAATTTCCATGAGGTAATTACCACTTAATTTATAACCGAGGGTTTTTAGAAATTAAAAGTGGTCGAACAACATTAAGAACAACTAGGAATCTACTCCTAAGACTAATGCAAATGAATTTTAAGAGTGGGGTTTCTCTCTATATTCATTTCTTCATCCTTTTGCAAGTTCTTTGAATTCATAGGATTTGGATATCCAAAATGAAAAGGAACTCCTCAATGATGAGGGGCTTTACTTTTTCTTTGGATTCTTGAAATATCTTAACATGAACCTGTTGCAAATCTATTTTCATGACTTATGTTTTGATGATTGACAAACACTATTGATTCTCTTGGACTGCTTGTTACTTCTAACTTTTCAGGAATCGAAGATCAGACGAATGAACGAAGCCAGTTCAAGATTGCGTATGTTTATGGTTGAGTCAGTCTGTACTTTATTTTTTCTCTTCTTGAGTCTATTTGTAATGTTCAAGAGACTGATGCTAAGTAACCCTACACACACACACACACTTGAGAGACTTAGAATTTCTATTTTTACTCATATCGGCCAGGATGATATTTACATCGTCCTGGACGATCGGGCTTAAAACAGAAAATCTAAATAAGGATTCTTAATTAAGGCAGCTGTCATTATCAGATTGTCCTGGACGATACGTGTATTGGCCAGGACGATAAGCTCAAAATAGAAAGAAATTGTCGTTATAGATAATTAAGGTATTCTGTATTTTTTAATAATCGGCCATGATGATCTTTGATCGGCCTAGAAGATATTCACAAATTATGCCTTAATTGATCAGGAAATCAAGGAAGTAATTAAGGATGATTGATACGATCATATTATCCTGGACGATCGCAGGATCGACCAGGACTATCTATTCGAAAACTTTAGTTACTTCTGGATGATAAATATCGGCCAGCTCGAATTCAGAGCGATGCTCTAGACGATTTTCCTCTGATTTGAACTGATCGACTAGGATGATCATGAGATCGGCCTGGATGATCAAGCTAATTTTTAATCATCCAGCTTGCATTCAAGGCGATGCTCTGGCCGATCATCTGAGATTTCTACTGATCGACCAGGACGATGTCCATATCGGCCTTGATGATATTATCGGCAACTTGCAATTAATGAGCTCCTTTGAAGCTCTTCTATTTAAGAGCTCTTGTTCAATGTTTTGAATAATCTTTTTGCTGCTGCCTTGACCTGAGAAGACCTTGAGGAGAGAAAGAGAGAGAGAGAGAGGGAGAGAGAGAGGATCTTGTGAGAGGGAGCTTGTGAGGGGATTCACAAGGGTGCTTCAAGGATCGCTCTGCTTCTTCTTCATCTAGAGTTTCTTGTCCGTGGAAGGGTCGATAGAGGTAAGGTTTTCAACAATGGATTGTGGTTCTCTGCCAGCTTCAGGAGGAAGCAAAAGTTGATAGGTTCTCTGCCTTGCCGGGGTGGCAAAAAGGACTTCTTTGTGAGGGCTTCTCCGCCTAGCCGTGGGGGCTAAAGGAGAGACACGTTTTGTAGTGCAATACTTGGAGGGTGCCTCCAAGGAGTGGATGTAGGTCAAGTTGACCGAACCATTATAAATTTCTGTGTTATTGTTTTCTTGCTTCCGCACTTTAATTTCTGCATTATTTTTACCTTGTGGTGTGATTTGGTTTTAGTTTGTGATCTTATTACTTTTGTTGAAAAGAAATTTTAAAAATACCAATTCACCCCCCCTCTTGGTTAGCTTGGGACTAAGTTTATAGGGCTTAACATCCCAAACGAACTTTTAAGTGGTATCAGAGCGGGATTCAAAAATTTAAGTTTGAAGACTTTTTGAATTTGATCCATGGCTAACTTTGGGAATAGAAATACTACTGAAGGTTATTCAATTACACGACCTCCCTTATTTGACAACTTACCTTTTGATTTCTGGAAAACCCGCATGTCAATGTTTTTACAATCTACTGATTATCGCATGTGGATGCTTATTAAAGAAGGTTATTCTCCACCTTCTTATGAAATTAATCGTGTTAAAACTGAAATTGCTTTTACTGAATGGATCTTCGATGAAAGAGATTTAGCCCAATTAAATGCAAAATGTTTGAACTATTTTTTCTGTGCTTTAAAATCTGAGGATTACATGCGTGTCTCCACTTGCAAAACTGGTAAAAAAATTTGGGATAAATTGTGTATCACTTATGAAGGCACTAATGAAGTTAAACAATCTCGTTTAAACATTCTCTTGCATGAATATAAACTTTTTTGTATGAAACCCTCTGAATCTATTTCTGACATGTATACAAGGTTTACTCAAATTGTTACTTCATTGCATGCCTTAGGAAGAGAACTTTTGAACTTTGGAAAAAGTAAACAAAATTTTGCGATGCTTGCCTTCATCTTTTGATGCTAAAATCACTGCAATCACTGAATCTAAGGATTTGAACACTTATTCTATTGATAACTTACTTGGTTCACTCATTGCTTATGAGCAAGGGGTGAATCAAAGAAATCTTGATGCAGGTGAGAAGAAGAAGGAGAAAATAGTTGTACTGAAGGCACACAAATCAGATTCTGAAACTTCCGGGTCTGAAAGCAATGAAATTTCCTTCATCACAAGGTAATTCAAAAGCTTTCTAAGGAAGAAGCAAAGCATCATTGGAGAAAAGGTAGGGATCATAAACATTCTAAAGGATCTTCTGATGTCGTTTGTTATGAATGCAGGAAACCAGGACACGTGAGAACTGATTGCCCTACACTTAAAGATCACTCAAGCAAAGAAAAGGGTGAGGAGAAACCTATGCTAATGAAGGACAAGATGAGAGTACAAAAAGCATTTTTGGCAGATTCAGCATCGGACTCATCAGAGACGGAACCAGAAGATGAGACATCGAAATTGTGCTTGATGGCGGATGACAATCTTGATCAAGAAGAGGTATGTGAACTTTCCTACGATCAACTTCTTGAAGTTTTAAAAAAAAATCCATGCATCATATAGGAAATTAAAGAAAACACATGCTAGCTTGAAATTAGAATTTTTGAATCTATAGAAAGAGCATAAAATTTTGACTAAAGACCATCAAATGATTGATTCAAATCATATGACTTTACTTTATGAATTTGATGAGTTAAATAAAAATCATTGTGAATTAGTTGAAAAGCATGATGCATTAAAAGTTTCACACACATCACTTGAATATGATTTTAAGAAGTCTAAAGAGATGGAAAAAATTTTGAGGATTGAAAATGAGGTCTTAAAGAGCACAAATTTGAAGATTCAAAATGAATTAGAAACATGTATGAAAACTAGGATGACATCTACTTTTGATCAATTTCCAAAACCTAGGAAGATGCATCATAACTCAAACCACTTAAGAAATCCTTTTCCTGGAGTTAGATGTTTTTCATGTGGCATGCTAGGACACATCTCACACACTTGCACAGTTCACCATAGTACACATTGGGTGTGGAGACCCAAGTTGCATGATCCACAGTATACCACACATGCATTGCATTCTACTCTTCATAAGAAGGAACCCAAACCTGCTTGGGTTCCTAAATCTAACATTTGGTAATTTTGCAGGAGAGCTCTCATAAAAGGCCTCATGAGAGTACGTGGTACCTGGACAGTGGATGCTCTCGACATATGACTGGTGATGTCAATCAGTTTGTGGTACTGGAGTCCAGGACTGGAGGCAAGGTTACTCTTGGAGACAACACCACCAAGAAGGTGATAGGCGCAGGTATAATTGGTAATTCCAAGAACCTTATGATTGAAAATATTTTGCTTGTAGATGGATTGAATCACAACTTGCTCAGCATCAGTCAACTCTGTGACAAAGGCTTCATCGTGCAATTCTTTGCAAATTCATGCATTGTAAGTTTAGGTAACAATAATATTTTGCAGGGAAAGAGGATCAACAATGTCTACATGCTTGATTTAAATAACATTGAATGTGCTGCTTCATTTTGCTTAAAAATAGTGATTGATGATTCATGGTTGTGGCACCGGAGGCTTTGTCATGCAAGTATTAAAACCCTTATGAAAGTGACCCAAAAAGACCTAATTAGAGGTGTCCCCAAACTCAAGTTTTCAAAAGACCACCTTTGTGATGCCTGTCAACTAGGAAAGCAAGTCCACTCCACCTTTCACCCCATTAAGGACATTAGCACCTCTAGACCTTTAGAAGTCCTTCACATGGATTTGTTTGGACCCATTAGCACTGCTAGCCTAGGAGGGAAAGTCTATGGATTTGTGATTGTTGATGACTACTTGAGGTTCACTTGGACTAGATTTCTTTCACATAAAAATGAGTCTTTTGAGGAGTTTAAAACATTTTCTACTTGGATTCAAAAAAATCTAGGTTGTGAGATTTTGACCATCCATAGTGATCATGGGGGAGAGTTTGAGAATGAAAGATTTGGAGATTTTTGTGAGGACAAGGGGATTAGCCATAATTTTTCAGCACCTAGGACCCCTCAGCAGAATGGGGTAGCTGAAAGGAAGAATTGGACCTTAGTGGAAGCCGCTAGAGGCATGCTTGCTGAGTATTCACTTCCAAAATACTTTTGGGCTGAAGCGGTTAACACAGCTTGTTATGTGTTGAATAGGGTGAATGTTAGAGCCAAATTAGAAAAGACACCCTATGAGATCCTTAAGGGTAGGACACCCAATCTTTCCCACCTTCATGTCTTTGGTTGTAAGGTTTTTATTCACAATAATGGGAAGTCTCACTTGGGAAAATTCGATCCTAAATCTGATGAAGAAGTATTCTTGGGATATTCTAGTGTTGGGTAGTCTTTTAGGGTGTTTAATAAGAGAACTTTGATGGTGGAAGAGACAACACATGTGGTATTTGATGAGTCTGATCCTAAGAAACATGGAGTTGAGGATGATAATGATATTGGAGAGATTACTAGTGGAGTAGAAAATTTGGGGAAGGGGGTAGAACACCAAAATAATGAAGGAGTAGGAGGAGTCACCCAAGGAGTAGAGAATTTTGATTTGGATGAAAGGGTTGGACCTTCTCACACTTTGCCTAGAGATTGGAGATACTTTACAAGTCACCCCAAGGATTTGATCTTAGGAGACCCTTCTAGTGGAGTTAAGACTAGACATGGACTTAGGAAGGAGGTGAACCACTCTGCCTTTATCTCAATGAATGAACCCACCACCATTAACCAAGCCCTTACTGATGAGTTTTGGATTTTAGCAATGCAAGAAGAATTGAATCAATTTGTAAGGAATGATGTTAGGGAGCTTGTAGAAAGACCTAAGGGACAAAGTGTAGTTGGGACAAAGTGGGTCTTTAAGAACAAAGTGAATGATTCAGCAGTAGTGGTTAGGAATAAAGCAAGATTGGTGGCTAAGGGGTATAACCAAATATAAGGGATAGACTTTGAGGAGACTTTTTCCCCTGTAGCTAGATTGGAAGCCATTAGAGTGCTATTAGCCTTTGCCTGTTATAAAGGATTTAAGCTTTTCCAAATGGATGTCAAGAGTGCCTTTTTAAATGGAAAAATAAAAGAAGATGTGTTTGTAGAACAACCCCCAGGTTTTGAGAGTTCCCAATTTCCAAATCATGTCTTTAAATTAAAAAAGGCTTTGTATGGGTTAAAGTAGGCACCAAGAGCTTGGTATGAGAGGCTTAGCACATTTTTACTAGAGAGGGAGTTTGTCAAGGGGAGCGTAGACACCACCCTTTTTCTTAGGAAAGTTGGAGATGATTTACTCATTGTTTAGATTTATGCTGATGATATACTCTTTGGATCTTCTAATAAAAAATTGTGTGATGATTTCTCTATAACAATGAGTAGAGAGTTTGAGATGAGTTTGATGGGAGAGTTGTCCTACTTTTTGGGGTTTAGCATAAAACAATTGGAGGATGAAACCTTTTTAAATCAAACAAAATACATAAAGAACATTTTGAAGAAATATGAGATGGACAAAGCTAAGCCAATTAACACTCCCATGACTTCTAGTGCTCCATTGGATAAGGACCCAAGTGGTAAGTCTATTGATCAGAAGAAGTATAGAGGCATGATTGAATCTTTACTTTACTTGACTGCGAGCCAACCTAATATTATGTTTAGTGTTTGCCTTTGTGCTAGATTTTAAGCTGACCCTAAGGAGTCCCATATGACTGATGTTAAGAGAATTTTTAGATATCTTTTGGGGACACAGGCTTAGGGATTTGGTACCCTAGACACAACACTTCTTTTGAGATTATTGGTTTTTCTGCCTCTAATTTTGCAGGATGCAAGGTGGCTAGAAAAAACACTTCAGGAACTTGTCAATTTATTGGACAGTCTTTAGTCTCTTGGTCTAGTAGGAAGCAAAACTCTATTGCACTTTCCTTTGCTGAAGCTGAGTACATCTCTCTTGGAAGTTGTGTGGCCCAAATCCTTTGGTTGAAATAATAGGTATTGGATTTAGGATTACCTGTAGGCACCATCTCAATCTTTTGTGACAACATTAGTGCCATATGCATCTCTAAGAATCATATCCAACATTCAAGGACTAAGCACATTGACATTAGGCATCACTTCATTAGAGATCATGTGACTAAGGGAGACACTGAGTTACACCATGTGACAACTAAAAATCAATTAGCTGACATCTTTATTAAACCACTGGCCTTCAACACATTCAGTTCTTTAAGGACCAGATTGGGTGTGATTGACATAAATGCATGAAACTTGATCTTTTAGTTACTTTCTTTTGCTTTTGTTTTTTTTTTTTTTAGTTTTTAGTGTGTTTTACTTTCTTTTGCCTTTTTGCTCTTTTACTTAGTTTTCAAAATCATCGCTTAAATGATAACATATTCCATGCCCTCGTTTTTGAAAATTTGTAGTCAATGTATTTTTCATCTCTCAATCTCTTAGATGGTAAAAATATTTTGTGATTGTTTCTCTTTCTCTAACCTATTTTAGTGGCATAGTTTTCTTTTCTAATCAAAAATCTATTTCAAATTAGAGATTGTGTATGAAATTAAGATCTTTTCTTAAGCTTGCTTAAGCAAATCTATCTTGTATTTATAATGATCAAAGTCCTTTTGTCACATCAAGATCCCTCGTTACTCTTGTCTTTGATTATTGATTCTACTTGTGATAATTCTTTCTTAAGTTAGAGAGAGAGCTCCTATTCTCTAATACTTAAAAAGATATACTCATAACTAAGATTGTTTAAGAGATGATAAAAGAGAATGTAGCTTGCAAAAAAAAAATAAAAAAAATTAAAAAATAATTTTTTGGTTTGCTATTTGTTTTTCTTCTTCTTTCTGTTCCCTCCTCCTTTTTGATATGTCAAAAGGGGGAGAAGTTTATAATGTTCTTTCACTGGTCGATCCCAAAATTTTACTACTGATTATCTTCGTAGTATTTTGCCATCATCAAAAAAGAGGAGATTGTTGCAAATCTATTTTCATGACTTATGTTTTGATGATTGACAAATACTATTGATTCTCTTGGACTGCTTGTTACTTCTAACTTTTCAAGAATCGAAGATCTGACAAACGAACGAAGCCAGTTTAAGATTACGTAGGTTTAGGGTTGAGTCAGTCTATACTTTGTTTTTTCTATTCTTGAGTCTATTTGTAATGTTCAAGAGACTGATGCTAAGTAACCCTACACACACACACTTAAGAGACTTAAAATTTCTATTTTTACACATATCAGCCAGGACGATATTTACATCGTCCTTGACGATCGGGCTTAAAACATAAAATCTAAACAAGGATTCTTAATTAAGGAAGCCATCATTATCAGATCGTCCTGGACGATACGCGTATCGGCCAGGACGATAAGCTCAAAATAGAAAGAAATTGCTGTCATAGACAATTAAGGTATTCTGTATTTTTTAATAATCGGCCAGAACTATCTTTGATCAGCCTAGACGATATTCACAAATTATTCCTTAATTGATCAGGAAATCGAGGGAGTAATTAAGGATGATTGATATGATCATATCGTCCTGGACGATCACAGGATCGGCTAGGATGATCTATTCAAAAACCTTAGTTACTTCTGGACGATAAATATCGGCCAGCTCGAATTCAGGGCGATGCTCTGGATGATGTTCCTCTGATTTGAACTGATCGGCCGGGACGATTATGAGATCAGCCTGGACGATCAAGCCAATTTTCAATCGTCTAGCTTGCATTCAGGGCGATGCTCTGGCCGATCTTCTGAGATTTGTACTGATCGGCTAGGACGATGTCCATATCGGCCTAGACGATATTGTCGGCAACTTGTAATTAATGAGCTCCTTTGAATCTCTTCTATTTAAGAGCTCTTTTTCAACATTTTGAATAATCTTTTTACTGCTGCCTTGACCTGAGAAGACCTTGAGGAGAGAAAGAGAGAGAGAGAGAGAGAGAGAGAGAGAGAGAGAGAGAGAGAGAGAGAGAGAGGATCTTGTGAGGGGGAGCTTGTGAGGGGATTCACAAGGGTGCTTCAAGGATCGCTCTACTTCTTCTTCTTCTAGAGTTTCTTATCTATGGAAAGGTCGGTAGAGAGGTTTTCAGCAACAGATTGTGGTTCTCTGCTAGCTTCAGGAGGAAACAAAAGGAGATAGGTTCTCTGCCTTGCCGAGGTGGCAAAAAGGACTTCTTTGTGAGGGCTTCTCCACCTAGCCGTGGGGGCTAAAGGAGAGACACGTTTTGTAGTGTAATACTTGGAGGGTGCCTCCAAGGAGTGGACGTATCAAGTTGATCGAACCACTATAAATTTCTGTGTTATTGTTTTCTTGCTCCGCACTTTAATTTCTGCATTATTTTTGCCTTGTGGTGTGATTTGGTTTTGGTTTGTGATCTTATTGCTTTTGTTGAAAAGAAATTTTAAAAATACCAATTCCCCCCCCCCCCCTCTTGGTTAGCTTGGGACTAAGTTCATAGGGCTTAACATCCCAAATGAACTTTCAGAACCTCCAAATGAAAATGAATCTCCCATAAGAAATGTTAAACTTCTCTTGGGATTTTGGGTTGGATAGTTGGTATCCCACCTCAAAAATTATTTTTATTACATCTGACTTGAATTAAATTACATTGAAAATTCAAAAATAAAAGACTACGTATCATCTACTAAGTCATCCTAAGAAGTTATAATCAAAATTAACATCCCAAGTAGTTAAATATATATAGTTAAATTAAATTGAGAGTGACGCTTGGCCATGCTCTTTTAATTTTAATTATGGAGGCTTAGCATGCTTAGAACCTACATAAAATATGTTAATTTAAACTTAATTTTTACCCCCTTGATTATCCCTGCATGAGTATGGCCCCATGTAGAAGATTATGTGAGCATCATGATCATTGCTAACCTAAGAGTAATCTAACACCCATCACATCAATTCATAGAGTGTATTAATATTTAAATAAACAATCATATCAATTTATTCTAGTAACCAGCATGCAATAAAAACTATAAAAAACTCAGCACACAATAACACGAAAGTAAACACCAATATAGCCTAAAACAAGAGTTGGTTTTCCATGCAAACCATATAAAGTTTGTGAAGTAGGCTATATGGCTTGGATATGTGCTATATTGGGTGATTTGTTAAAGTTGTCTAACGTTTTTGATTGGTTGAAGTGTTAAGGGGTTTTAATTCAAGTTTAAGTTTTTTTTATTTTAAAGTAAAATCTAAAATGTATTTTGAGTGTTAAACAATTACTACCTTTATTTATACTAGGGTTGTAAAGTTCATTTCACCTTTCATGGAGCTAAGTTAATAGTCTCGTAGGCCTATGTTACCTAGTAGTAATGGGTATGAATTAATTGATATAATTGGTTGAAGGTTAAATGTTGATAAATTTTGATTAGATTAATTAATTCTTAGTATAAATGTTTGAGTTGATGTTTTTAGGAAATTTAAACCAAATATTAAATTTTGGAATTTTTATCAATTATTTAAATAATTAAATTAAGGGACAAAATTTAACTTTTTAAATTAAGTTATGTTCAAGAATTTTAGTATTTTTCCTATATATTAGACCCTAAGATTAGTAATTAGATAATAAGTTTGCTATAATTAGATTTTCCTAAATTTAGTAATGATTTTTTGAAGTTTTAGTTAAAATTTGAACTAGAGTTAACTAAAAAAGTTGGCTTTTTAACCTTGACTTAATTATGGAGGATTGACATTTTTAATAAATATTAGACCTTAAATATATTATAATGCCTTTAAGTTTGTTTTATTTAGATTTTTATATAAATAGTTATGAAGTTTTAAAGTTTGACTAATTAATTGAATTTTTAAATTGTTTAATTAAGCAGGTTTTAAAGGTATTGATCCAAATTAATTCTGAAGTTCTTCAAATCACACCCAAAGGTTTAACTGAATTATGATGGTTTTATTGGTTTAATTAAGGAGGTTTTAAGGGTTTAATTATATTCAATTTGTTATATTATTTATATTTTGATTTAATTTCAATTTATTATATATTTTTTAAAATTTCATGGTTAATTAATTATATAATTTTTAGTCAATCTAAATAACAATTTAAGTAATTTTAAAATAAATGAAAATTTTCTTTAAGGTAGGATATGTCACTAAGTTTAAGAATTTTAATTTTCATCCCTAATGGATGTACATTTCAATTTCTAAAATTTTGCTAAATGCATTAAAATAATTATCCTCAAAATTTGAAAATATTTGGAGTTATATTTAAATAGATATTAATTAAATATGAAATAATTAATATTTAAAATTACTTAAATTGTATAAAATATTTTTAAATAATTTTAATTTTAAATGAAAGTACTTAAAATTCTGAAGAAAATGATATAAAATACTTAAATTTTTTATTAAAAATGAAATTTTTATGATTTTAAAATTATTTGTTAATTAAAATCATTAAAATTAATTAAATCATGTAATCCTAAAGAAAATGGTGGCAGCGGGCCATGCGTCAGCGCGTGATTGGTGGCTCCAAAACATGGGCAATCATTGCCAGTAGTAGCAATAAATGCCAATGATTATGCTACTGAAAATCATTTTAATTTAACGCTTGGTAGCGGGGCCCATGTGCTTTCCACTTACCCGCGTTTCTATGCCATGAAAACTCTCCAATCTTCTGTTGTCTCGAATGGGCAGGTCTGAATGAGTAGAAAAGGGACTTAAATGAACAAGCGGACTATATGGTTAAGAAAAATCATATAATGACTCAATCTAGGTTGTTGATCTCAAGATCAACAGCTCAGAAAATGTGCAATTAAAATATAGCTCATATTAAACCCTAGAATCAAAAGAATGGCTCGTTCTTTGAAAATAAGAAATCATTTCACATAAAATGTTAAACAAAGAATCAATGACTGAACTGAAGTAATGAGGAATTAATCTTGAGGTCTAAAAAGCACTTTTCAAAATGTTATTTGGACCCAAGTATCCTAGACTAGGGTTTCATTTTTACCTTAATCGAATAGTTGGATTTGTAAGTTTTTTAATTAGTTGAGCTTGTGGACTGTCCACACTTAAAAATCTTGAAGAACATGCAATCTGAAATGCACTGCATGAGGAGCTCCTTGGTTGGATGGATTTGACACCTAGGTGGCCAGAAGATTGTCGTTGGAAGCCTTTGGATGGTGGGTTGGAGCAAAGGGAATGTAGATGAAGCTCTTAAGAGTTGAAATAAAAACTCTAAGAGCACTGGTGAGTTGGAGGTAGTGAGAGAAGGTTGATTAAAGTCTGAGACTCATTTTGAGTCTTTTGGCCAATTCCCCAGTCTGAATGGATGACCTTCATTGCTTTGGAGGCTTCCCAAGAGTCTTATAATCTATCTTAATAGTTAGATAAGCAGGGTATCAAAAAGGATAAGGTATTATTCAGTGTAAAGGTGTCTTTGTCTTCATGTGTGCATAAGGCAATTATTTGGGGCATTTGAACTTAAATCAAAGGTTTGGAAATTGCTTAAGATTGTTCTGGAAGATATTTAAGTAGCTTGGATTAAATGGAACTTGAGTGTAGGGAATTAAATGGAGTGGTTTGACCACATAATGATCTCTTGGCCATTTTTTTACTGGTTTGACAAGTCAATTGGTCAAACCAACTGAGGTGGCAACCAAATGGTCACTAGGTGTCAATGGGATGTGTTCTAAAGGGCCATAGTTATTAGAAATATGAAATAGTACAAATGTAGAGAGTTTTAACTAAATTTGTGGGTTGACTTGGTAAAACTTGCTATAGTTTGACTCCTAGTAATGGTTGAGGATATTAAAATCATATAATTGAATGAGTTAGAGGGATTCATGGGGTTTGATTTGAACATGCATGGTATTTTGACCAAAATTAAGGGAATTTGATCAAACTCAACATATTAACTTGGTCAAATTAGTCAAAGCTACATCCATGGTGAGTTTAAAAAACACTTGAACCATGAATTGAAATGCATTTAAGGACTTGATGGGATTTAACTCAATGTATGAAATGAGTGCTTAACTAAAATATGAAAGTTTTACCAAGTTCAAATTATAAACTTGGTCAAACCCATATTTATGTGATTCATGATATATTTGGGTGTGCTTAGACATGTAAATAAAGATTCTAAAATGTTTGAAGGGTTTGATTAGGCTATGAGGTGGTTCGGTCCAATAGGTCAAGTTTGACAAAACATGGACCTAGTTGACCAAGTCAACTATTTACTTGGTCAAGGTGACCATTCAAGCCCATTTCACTATGAAAAATAGTCATGGTGATTGAAGAAGTGTAGGGTGAATTTAGAGCTTAATTAAATATGAAAAGAGCTTAAAGGATAATATGTTCAACCCATGTTGATTTGGTCAACCAGGTCAAACTAAGGATTGAGTTTGGTTTTAATAGGTTTGATTTGATAAAAGAAGACCAGTGAAAGTAGTCTCCAGGATTTGTAGGGTTATTTTAGTCAAAATGACCATTTGAACCCATAAGGAGCCATTTGGTTAACTTGGGTTGACTTAGTCAACCAAGTTGGACTAGGGCCTATGTCTGGGTCCAACAGGTTCAAAATTACATTTTGAATTCAATGGAAATCATTCCATGCAATGGTGAAGTCATTTGGATTGAAATAACTATTCAAACAATTAAAGGGTAATTCGGTCAAAATAGGTTGACTTGGTCAACCAAGCTTGACCAAGGTTTGGGTTTGAATCTAATACACTCATAAATGTGTTTAAAATGCATTAGAGGAGGTTTTAGGGTTTGATTTGATTGGGATATATTAAAGTTTGAAGGAAAATTCAATTTTTCCCTTAAGGGGCATTTTGGTCATTTTGAACCTTGGTCATGTAAGGGTCAAATTAGGTCCACCAAAACACATTTTAAAGCTTAACATGTCATATCAAAGGCTATGGTCATGATTAAGGATCTTTCGGATGGTCCCAAGGTCAAATTTCAAAAAGTGGAAGGCCTAGTGGCATATGTTGTAAATATTTGAAGGTTTTGTAGTCGTTGGAATTTAATTCAGTTTCTAAGGTTAGATGTTTTGGATTAGGCTAAAATTTGAAGGGTTAACCTTATGGAACTTCAAAATCAATAAGCAATTGACAGATCATGAATTAGAGGTTATTTCAGTGGGTTTTAAAGAGATTGAAAAATTGCTCAGAAAGGGTTTCAGGTGAAAGTCCTTTTTTGCCCTTGATTTTGGTCTGGATTTCAAGGTTTGATCTGGATTCTAGATTTGAAAGATTAAGTTTGAATTATCCATATCAATCATAATCAAATGGATGATTTTTAATGATTGGATAGAATTGAAGCTTGATTTAAGGTTAGATTGATTGAAGTCTGGGTTGATTGAAGTTTCAATGATTGAAATTCAAATTGATTTTGAATTGATTGAAGTCTAGGTTATGGTCTAGATTATGGCCTAGATTGAAGTCTGTATTGAGATCTATATTAAGGTTTGAATTTATATCTAGATTTGAGTTTTGAAATGGTGTCTAGATTGAGATCTACATTAAGGTTTGAACTAAAGTGTGGATTGAGATCTGGATCAAGGCCTGGATTGAGATCTGGATTTGAGATTTAAATTGGCATATTGATTTAGATCTTGATTAAGCTCAAGAGGATGATAATTAGATTATTATCAACCATCATATTAATAGGTAGAATTATAGATAAGTCCTTGTGACCACATACAAAAATTCAGTCAATACTAGACTAAATGGTGTGCTCGTAACTAATAAATGGAAGTAGAATATGACTATATTATGAATGAAGATAGAGTCTGCATCAGAATAATGAAATATCCCAATGCTATTCTGAATGATAGATGAGTTCTAAATGTAGAAAATATTAAATCATGCTTAAAAGCTAAACACCCTGTTCGTGAAGGAAATTATGAGATCACTTATAGTATCCATGGGTGCTTTATTGGCCCAAAAGGTTGAAGGATTCAAGCCTTGCAAAAGTTTCCAAAACATTTCAACCAACTAAATTTCCACTTTAGTGGTTTCATCGAACCCTCCTATAAATGCAACTTGGAAAACATTGCAGTTGAAGCTGGAGGCCATGTTGTAGGTAAGTGTGAGTTGTAGAACTCAAGCTCGAGCTTCCTTTCTATAGAAACCAGAGAAATTAATTGTCTATTTTGTTGAACCTCTAAAGGATTGCAGTCACTTGAAAATTGATAGAGTATTAAAAGAGAAGGTTTATGATTTCTAAGGCATTCGCTATGAAGTAAGAAACTATTATTCGACATACATTATTCCCTAATGTTACCACTACCTATGATATATAAATTTTATATAAAATTCACCTTTTAAATAAGCCACCATATCAACAATATTCATACAAGCGGATAAAAGGTATTAACAAAGCCCAAAGTAAAATCTTATAAATGCATACTAAATATATCGTATGCTTTTTGTTGATGATATTCTTCTTTTTGATAAGACTAGAGAGGGAGTTGAAGGTAAACTTGAATTATGGAGGTCAATCTTAGAGTCTAAAAGTTCTCGCTTGAGTAGATCTAAAATAGAATATATAGAGAGTAATTTTAGTAGCAATAGACCTAGTGAGGGGATTGTGACTTTGGGTGATCGAGTCATTAATAAGAGTACACATTTTAGATATCTTGGATCTATTGTTCAGAGTGATGGTGAAATAGATGGGGATATTATCTACATAATTCAAGTTAGATGGTTGAAGTGGAGGAATGCATCGGGATTGTTGTGTGATAGAAGAGTACCCCTCAAACTTAAGGGAAAATTCTATAAGATGGTAGTGAGTCCTACAATGCTTTATGGTGTCGAATGTTGGCCATTAAAAGAGAAGCATAATACTAAGTTAACTGTGGAATAGATGAGGATGCTCAGGTGGATGAGTGGCCTTACCCTTAAAGATAGGATAAAAAATGAGCATTTACGTGAAAATGTTGGAGGAGCTCTAGTATAAGATAAGATTAGAGAGAATCGCCTTAGATGGTTTGGTCACATAAAAAGGTGGCCTTCCAATGACTCGGTTAGGAAAGTAGAGGCATTAGATTTGACTTATGTTAAAAAAGGTAGAGGCAGACCTAAAAAGACTTGGTTAAAAAGTATTAGGAATGACTTTTTTTATTAGATTTAAATGAGAATTTGACTTTTAATAGAACATAATGGAGAAAAAAAATTCATGTAGCCGACCCCATGTAGTGGGATAAATGCTTGATGTTGTTGTTGTTATTGTAATATATTTAATATCTCTCAATAGACTTATGTAATGTTCTTTTAGATGGAGAAAGACTCTAGGAGAGCTTTGGGAATAAGAGTGGGAGTGCTTGTGTGTGAGTTAGAAGTAGTGTGAGGGGTTCAAACGGTTGCTCTAAGAAAGTGCCTTGCCTTATTTCCTCCAAGTGTCTCTCTTGGTTTCTTGGGTGGCCATAGGAAGAAATTCTTCAGCTCAAGGATGTGGTTTTTAGCCATCACCACGAGGGTGAGAAAGGAGGTTGTGGTACTCTTTCATCACCAAAAGAGTGAGAAAGGAGATCATGATTCTATGCCATCACCAGGAGGTTGAAAAAGGATTATGATTTTTTTGCCTTCTCTAAGATAAAGAAAAAGGATTGACGGTCCGTTGACATCACCAGGAGGGTGACAAAGCTATCGGTTCTCCACCGCATTGAGTTTTGTGAAAGTGATTTGTGTAAGGGATTCTCTTCCTTTTTGTGGGGGCAAAAGGAGAGACACTATATTGATTGTGCAATACTCCAAGTGGAGGACTCTAGGGAGTGGACGTAGGTCGTTGGTTGATTGAACCACTATAAATCTTTAGTGTTTTTGTTCTGATTTCTTATTTTCTACATTCAACTTTTTACATTTAATTTTCGATGCTAACTGCTTCGTGGAAATCAATGATAAATGATTTGCTCTGTTAATTAGAAAATTATTATTGTTATTTCAATTTTTGAAAACATAAATTGCTTCCGCATCAAGTAATAGTAGTTGCTTGTTTTCAAATTATTGAAAAAAAATCAAAAGCATATACAATGCATTTTTTTTTAAAGCAAGTAGTTAATTTTCTAAATTCACTAATTCACCCCCCTTTTGGTATTCCCAGGGACAATTCACTTAGGGTTAACATCCTATATCAAACTTTAATGAGCTCTATAGCACTAGAATCCATTTTTTGTCTTTTCTATAAATATCACATTTGTAATGTTTATAAGGGAGTTAATTCCCTTAGTATAAGTCAAACTTTAAAGAGTCTCTTTGAAATTTCCTTAAAACTGACAAATAATGAAACTCAACGAACACAGATCCACTTCATTAGAGTGTTTGGTCAGTGTTTTTAGAAGCAATTATATAAGTTCAAGAAGGAATATATAGGAGATTGTTGAACCACCCAGTGGTATCTTTTCTTCTATACTTCCTTTCTTTTATGCAAATTAATGAACATGAGTTTGCTTCATTTTTTCTTCATGTCTGGCTAAATTTCATAATTTTGATAGATGATGTCAATTAAATATGAATTACTAATGATTTTTATTAATATTTAAAGTGATGATATTATGTTTTCAATATACTGAGTCTTCATTTAATACATATAATGACCATAAGTGTTATTAACATCAGGTGTAATGTAGAGCTTAGGACTAGGAAAACAAGCATAACCAGGTATGTTGGATTGGTATGATGCAAGAATAGGCATAGTGCTTTTTATGTTTCAAATTTATAGAGATGGATTGTCATGAGGGGGTAATTAATAGTATATAATTTACATACTCTTCTAATATTTTCATAAGGTGATAGACTACGAAAGTTTAGAGTGGTATTAAGAGTGGATTAAGTTAGGACCTTCTTTTGTCTCTTCAAGCTTGACTTAGTGGTCAATGATGCATATGCTATGAATAACATCACATTAAAAAGAAAATCATTAGAAAATATATTAATTAATATTTCATTAATTCAAAATATTTTATTCATATAAGTGTATCAATTATTTTAATATTGATATTTATAAAAGTGATTAGATGTCCACCAACCCTAATTTTTATTTAATATTACAAATTTTATAATTGTAATAGATAGTACTAGATTTACAAGTAAATATTCTTTCTCATAGGATCGATACTCTACTATATCACTATATTAATTAATTTAGAACGTATACTTGCATATCTTTATTGAGATTTTTATAATTTTAATATCAAAGAAAAATTAAGTATTATTTACGAATTGATAGATCCCTAATTCATATTCATACCTTTTTAGATTATTCAACCATAAAAGTTGATAAAATTGAACTGAGAAAGTTAAAAATTGCTCAAAAATACCCATCATGATGGCCATTTTGATGAAAAATCTCAACCATGGGGGACCTTAAATATTTAAAAGGCCTCCTAAGTTTTCTTGAAAATTTCAAAAATCAAAAGTCACCAAAACTTAAAATATTTAAGATTTAAATAAAAATACCAAAATACTTAAAGCAAAATATGAATCCACCCACCATAATAGTTTGTTGATGTGGATAAATATGAAAATTACTTCAATTCACAAAGGATAAATGTCTATTCTAGAATGAATCAATATCACTAAGATTCATTCTCAATCCATCTCTTCTTAGTAAGGATGTGGCACGTGTCTTATAACCGATGATTTTTCCACCAAATGACACAAAGTAAACAGTTATGACTAGGACCCTCTGACTGGGTGGCTTTACTACAAAATGGCACCACTAAATTTTGGTCATGGTTAGAGATCGTATAATCCCCAACTCATTAATTAAATCATTAAGTAATAAATCAATATGATATGATCGATAAGGCATCAAATCCTCTTTTAGCTAAGGTGGGTGCCAATTTATCCCCTTAGACAACATCGACTCTAGGTCTATAAGGTACCATTAGATGAAGCAACCCATGGCTACCGAAAAGGATCCTTCTATTACGTTAGGTCGACAATCTCCTCTAACTAAATAGACTAGGAACTATGATGGTCTTTTTGGGTATATCATCACTCCCTTGACCATCCACTTTAAGTATATGGTGGTGAATTTGAAATTAGAAGATGTGCCAAGAGGGGGTTGAATTGGAAAATTGTTGCAATAAAAAATCCTAAACATGAGTTCTTATACTTTATTTTTTTGTTTTTAAAATTTAAACAAGAAAATTAAATAATATGGAAGAAAATGCTTGAAATACAATTTGCAACAATGAATTTCATGACGATTTTTCACCAAGAAATTTTAATGAAAATAAAATGCAAGCGTAAATAAAAAGTAGTAAAGGAAAAATCACAATAGAGATTTTATAGTGGTTCAGTCACTTGACCTACGTCCACTCCCCGGAGTCATCCACTCTAAAAATTTCACTACTAAAAAATAGTTCTCCTTTTGCTCCCACAGAAAGGCGGAGAAGCCCGTACAAACCTCACTTTCACCAACCTGGCATGGCAGTGTGCCAAGTACTTTGTCACCCTCCTAGCGACGGCAGTGTACCTTCTCATTTTTCTCCCTCCTAGAGAAGACAAAAGTACCTTAGAGGACATGGATGTAGAAGAATCTCCCCCTAAGAGAGTCTTCCACAAGATCTTCTCGGGTCACAGGAGGAGCAAAATGCAACAAGCTTGAAGCAACTGTGTGATCTCCTTCGCACTCCTCCCGCACCAAGCCCACTTTCTACTTCATCTCACAAACCCTAAAATCTTCTCACGAGCTCTCTCCCTAGGAATCCCTCTCTAATCACATTCCTCTCTCACACTCAAACACAAAAAATAGAAATTTTTATACTTAAAATAGACTCCAAGAAACCCTAAAATTTTCAAATTAGCCGTTATGATCGTACAATATGATCCAATATTGTGCAGTATGATTAGTACAAAATGGCCTTCAACCTAGTACAAATTTTTATGAACAAGCAAAAAATTTTGAAAACAATCATACAGTATGATATGTAAAATCCATCTGTTCATGCAAGATGATTGCTGGGATGACAAAACTTATCTATGTACATCATATGGTATGAACCACTTCATACAGTATGAAAAGTACAAAATCAAGGGATCGTCCGGTACGATATCTTGGATGACCAAAAATAGCCTCAGTTGATTATAAAGTATGATGTGTATCGTACAGTATGATAACCAATCAAAAATTAATCCTTGATTTACGCACTAATATCGGGGTTAATTTAGTATTCAAAATATATCGTACAGTACGAATGGGATCGTATAGTACAATTAGTTATAAAACTAACTTAAAGAAATCTGGCAGCTAGGGTTTTGAAATTAGAAACACTTCGTATAGTATGATATAAATTGTATAGTGTGACTTATTTACAAATAACAATTTCAGCCAAATTAGATCATACATTATAATTTAAACTCATACAGTACGATCAATAGAAAAAAAAATTCTTCATTTTTAAAACCCTCTCCACCTATGTATGTGCATGGTTGCTCAGTCTTGCATATAATTTGTGGCTAGACTCAAGAAAATAAAAATAATAATAAATGAGAAATTATAATGTTATAAACTTCAACTCCTACTCTACCCAGTCTTGAGTCTTCTCATCATCTTGAGTAACTTATAATCTCCCTGAAATATTAGTAATCATAGACAAGAGCAGAAATCAAAAGTATTTAGGGGCTGTTTGGTATGCAGAATTAGGAGGGTAAAGTACTGTATTTACACGCATTTCCTAAATTAACTTTTTTGGTTGTTTTTGAGCGGAAAGTAAGAAATTCATTGGATGCATCAGTGGTGTATTACTAAAGGCATTTTATGCGACTTCAAACCCAGCTCAAATTGATTGGGTTAGAAATCCTCTTAACGTCGAGGATACTGCCGGCGTTTAGCACTTCCCTCATCATTAGAAATGCGTAGTTTGTGGCGAGGAAGAGAGGTTTTATAACTAGAGAATTGCTCGCAATTTCCTCACAAATTTTTTCTCTCAACATTCAGTCTGCAGTTTCCTTGCCACCTTCCCCAAAATATTCATCAACCTGTGCATCCTCTCTGGCTTCATCTCCAACTTTGCTTTCTTTAGTCTGCTGGAACACATCGGCTGGCATGTGATGTTCCTTATCAGAGCCATTCCTCCAAGCCTAATCTTCACCGGCATCCTCATCCTGATGTCAGATTCTCCTCGCTGGCTGGTGATGCAGGGCCGCCTTGAAGAAGCAACCGCAGTTCTCGCAAAGACCTCTAACTCCTTCGAAGTAAGTATATCGGGGGCTTTCTTCCTCGATGTTGTGATAGCTGTGATTGGTTGGTTTATCTTCTAATTTTTCTTGCTAGTGATGAAGGGGAGGAGCTTGGAGGAGATAGACAAGTTATTCGGGAAGAAAGAGAAGCACGAAGGGAACGTTGACGCTTAGTGGAGAATGAAGAAATAGTCGATCTTGCAGCTGTTGCCGATTCAAGCTATGAAAAATTACAATTTTAATTTCTATAGTTGAGAATAAAGAAATAGTCCGGACTGACACCAGGGCTTCATACCGTCTGCTGGCCGCCCAAGCCGTCGCCTCCGCATTCGCTGACCCCAAAAAGGAATCGCCATTACACTCATCCAATCCAACCATGTTTACCTTCTTCCATCGCTTCAGTCTCCGGGATCGCCTACGGCTGGCACACATTCAATTTTAGTCATCCAGCGACGGCAGCCAGTGTTGTGCACCATCCCGACTGCCTTGCAACTTCTTCCCTCTTCCTCTCTGTTCTCTTTCTTCTGCTCCACTGCTGGTTTTTTAATGAGTCTTTTTTATCTGCACGTGGGTTCTTACTCGCAGTGCTTTCAAGGCCAAAAAATTAAAAAAATAAAACTTGGATATGAATTATGAAAGGTGGAGGATTGGAGATATCCGTAGATTCTTCCCTCTCACTAGGGTTCTCAGTTTTGAGGACCTGGCCAAAGAGAAAGCTTGACCAATCTTCTCCCTTTAGTTAATTTCCTTGAATGTTTTGCACAAAGGTTTGGAAGTTTTGATTGTCTTATATTGATCTCATATTGTATTCTCATATTTGCTATTTCATATAAATTGAACTCTGATTTCAGCAAATTTACAATCAAACGTAACGTCTCAAAAATTCAAACACAACGACACCAAGATTTATATTTACAAAATTTATGTAAACCGAATTATTACAATTTAAATTACAAAATTTATGGCCACAAATTTTTTTTTTTTTAAATATAATTAACAAATTTAATTATATTTAAATTAAAAATTATATTATTAAAATAAGAATTATTTGATTTATATAGAAACCAGATCATTAAAATCAAATTTCTATAGAAACTGGATTTTAATTTCTTGGTTTCTATAGAAATTGGATAATTCTGCTCCGATTTCTCAGAAATCGAATTAATATTTTTCGGTTTCTAATGCGTTATTTGGCAGTCCGTTTTCGCTCCTTTTTAAATTTTTTCGTACCTACGCTCCTACATATTATCATTTAAAATCAGCTCATTTTTATAATTTTGCCGATAATCAAATGCATAACAATTTGAATAATATGATATTGGGTCTAGACAATATAACACTAAGGTTTCATTTGGAATAAATTTTTTATTATTTTAAATTTTGTAGTTAGAAATTTTTTTACCAAAAAAGCTATTTTAGAAAGAAATAAAAAAAAGGTTATTCCAAATGAAATCTAAAGATATTTGATGTTATTTTGATTTGAATGGGAGGAAACATAAGATTTTAGTGGAGCAAGCAAGTTTTAGAATGATGAAGATATGCACATATTCGCATCGCAATTGACTGCATGCAGCTTTGGAGTATATGTAATGGATTGGATTGGTAGGCTATTTTACTTTTTACTTGAAGTTCCAAGTTCACTACAGGAAAATCACCCACTTCCGGCGGCTTTTTCCGGCAGAATTTGATCAATTTCCGGCGGTTTTTTAATTCTCCGGCGGTTTTCCGGCGGCTTTCGTGCCGCCGGAAAAAACGGCGTAGGAAAATAATTTCCGACGGCTTTTTCCGGCGGCAAATAAATCCGGCGGTTTGCCGGCGGTCAAAAACCGCCGGTTGAAAAAAAAAAAAAAAAAAAGAACCCGCTCCCGCTGAAACCGCTCGCCGGCGGCACGCCAGCAACCTGCTCCGGCGGGCGGTCGCACCAGGCCTTGGGTCGCGCCGGACCAGACCGCGTCGCGTGAGCCAGGCGAGCCCGAGTGCGCCAACGAGCCCGCTCCCGCGCTGCCTTCGCTGAGTTTCGAACCGTGGACCTCCTCACCCGCTGCCCCGCTCCCTGACCACTGCGCCGTTTCTGTAAAATAGTTAAAACTAAGTATTTTTTTATTTATATTAAAAAAGTCTGAATATTATAATTAAACATTATTAGTTTAAAATTTTTTTTTAATTGATAATTAAAATAAACTAGTTAAGTAAAGCCGCCGGTAATCCGTCAGAAAGCCGCCGGAAAATTCCGCGGGAAAATTTTGCGGGAAATTAGCCGTCGCAAAATTTTGCGAGGAAATTAGCCGTCGGAAAACCGCCGGAAAGCCGCCGGAAAATTTTGTTGGAAATAAAACGTCAAAAGCCGCCGGAAAGCCGCCGGAAAATTGACCGCCGGAAAGCCGCCGGAAAGCCGCCGGAAAATTCCGCCGGTAATAAGTGATTTTCCTGTAGTGGTTGTGATATCTTCTTTAGTCCAGCTTACAACCTTCTTCATTGTCAAATGAAGAAAATTTGCATTAGGATATCGCAACTAAATTTTAGTCATGATGAATTTTCTAATTATTGAATTTGCCTAATATAAATATAATAGATGATTAATCAATCAACTTATTTTATAACACCAAATAATAGTAATTATTATAACACCAAAATAATAATGGTTATTAGAAATACACTACTTTTATAAATACACTACTTGAAATGCCAAAATAAATTATTACAAAAAAATTGTTTTTTACTTTACTCTTGTTCAACCTAACCAAATAAGAGAAACAATTCTTTTGCGTTTATTTTGCAGACAACCAAACAGTCTCAAAATATATGAAATGCACTACAATTACTTTACATTGCATTTACTTTACACTACATATTCTTTTCAGGAAACCAAATAGCGCCTTAATGAATAATAATTCAAACGACCTTACTTGTCATCACCAAAATCTCAGACTAGGGGTCATGGATTGCAACAATCTCCCCCTTTTTAATGATGTCAAATAATATTGGTTATAAGTAATTTTGCAAGGCATTTTTTATTTATTTATTTATTTTGTTATTTTTAATTAACTAAAACATCACAAAATAAATAAGAAATGAAAATGCATTTCATTGAACTTAAACATAAACAGAAAAAAATATAAGCAGGTCATACTGACTACAACAAACTTCTCCCCCTTTTGACATCACCAAACAAAGGAGTCACACACAACACTAAGAAAAATAGCACAAACAGATATAGTTTAGAAAGGAGGATCCTGATCACTTGGAGGTGGAGGTGGTGGTTGCTGGAAGTAGTGGTGGATTGATGCGAATTATTGATCAATTAAAGTAAAGCGTTCCCCAAAGCACCGCATGTCTTCCTCATGTTGGTGGTGTTGGTCTTGGATGTGAGCATCAAGATGGCTTTGTAGTTGGTCTAATCATTTGACCAAGTCATCGTGAGAATAGGTCGGTGCAGGTGCTCGGGGTGGTGCATGCCATCTTGGTCGAACAGGAGCTTTTGATGGAGCAGCTTCTCCTTCTTCTTCATCAAAGTCTTATTCATCAGGATCTTGCCCCTGATGAAATAGAATATAGAAAGAGGCATCTATATAGAAGATTGGTAGATTATCGGGTTCACTAGTATTTATTTTGAAGGATGTACCTATAAGGTGGCCAAGGGCTAGATTTTGTTTTCTACAGGTGGTTGGGAGGCGAATGAAGGTCATGTTTTAGATATATTCAATAATTAAATCCACCTCATCAAATTTTGTATTTGACATTATAAGGTAGGTAACGATTGATAAGATTGGGGTCATACGGAGGTATGATTGAAGTGCAAAGGACATGTTGAATAATTTAAGTATTTCAAGTTAAGGATTGAACAAGAGGCTGGTGTTAATAGAAAGCTACATTCCTAAGAACTAGATTTGCAGCACTCCAGTCGAACTCATTTGAGAGGAAGGAATGAGCGCTAGGGCATTCAATAGATAGTCCAAAGTATTGGGTGATGTCTGCCTTAGTGATTTCTACGCATATCGACAAACAAAAGAGTTGAAGGTTAGGGTTTCGATAGTGAAGGTTGGCTTGGCCATGAATTCAAATAAGAGTTCAAAATTGTACGGGAAGGCCAGGATAAGAAGGAATTAGAGAGTGGTGGATGCAAAGAGGTTCATTACCTCAAAAATTAAGGCAGCTTGATTTAGCATCCGAGACTGTGTAATATTACATGCCTTGTATTTATGGTAGGCTTCTTCATTTTGGGGAGTCAGGAAATGGTCGTTGGACCGGCAAGAGGAAGATGAGCTTCCAATGATAAGATGACCGTGCTTGCTAGAGCTTGACATTTAGTGAAGATAAGTGATACCAATTGAGGTGAAGGAAGAGTGAGTGAAATGAGATTCAGATTCATCCAATTTATAGAGTTTTTGGAACTATCATATAGTATGACCTAGAATTGTACAGTACAATGGGAAATAATGTCGTCTTGACGATGATTGGGAAGAGGTGGTCAACACATACAGTATAATTTTTGTCATACAGTACGATCAGAAGGATTTTAATCATCCTGATGATCACCAGTATGATGTTTGAAGAAAAGCATCGTATAGTACAAACAAGTGTTCGTACAGTACGAATAAGTATTATACATACTGACCCCCTTTAAGTCATCCTCATCCATTTTGCTGATGTGGCTCGTACAGTACGAAGAGGAGATATCATACAGTATGACAAGAAATAATATCATACCAAATAGAGATAATTCATCCCAATCTATTGCTGATGTGGATCCTATAATACGAAGATGAGATATCATACCGTACAATGTGCAATAATGTTGTACCAAATGAATTAAATGAACAACCACCTGTATCATATAGTACAAAGAGGATCGTACATTATGATCTACAGAGACAAAATTTGAGTATATGTTGTGATTTGTGTAGTTGTGATATATCATACAGTACGATACAGAAAATGTCAATTTTTTTAGTTTTATGTGGTGAGTATGTGATGATCAGGAACAGCCTTAGAAGAAATTAAAAAAAATTATTTGTTTTTTTTTTGCTTATTGTTTTTTTTATTTTGAATTATACATTAATGTCTTTGACACTAAGTCTTGTCCTCAAAGTGCTAAAGGTGTTGTAGGCTAGTGGTTTCGTGAAATTGTCTACCAATTGATCTCCTGTAGCTATGTGATATAATTATATGTCTCCTTTAGCTACATGATCTCTTGTGAAGTGATGTCTAATATCTATGTGTTTTGTTTGAGAGTGTTGAATTGGATTTTTAGAAATGCATATGCACTTGTGTTGTCGCACATGATTGGGATGGTTCCTACGGGTAATCTAAGATCAAGAATTTATTATTTCAATCATAATACTTGTGCAATATAACTTTCTATTGCAATATATTCTGCCTTAGTCATGGAGAGGGCTACCAAATTTTTCTTTCTATTGGACCAAGAAACTAAAGATTGTCCTATGAAATGGTAGGTACCAGAGGTGCTTTTTTTATCTACCCTACATCATGCAAAATTAGATTTTAAGTACCCTTAGATTTTAAAAGAAGTGTTGTGCCTAGGATACCAAATTCTTATATTCGGGGTGCCTAGTAGATATCTAAGGATTCTCTTGACCGCAATTAACTGAGACTCTTTAGGATCAGCTTAAAAATAGGCACATAGGAACAAACTAAACAATATGTTCAGTCTACTGGTAATCAGGTAGAGGAGAGATCAGATCATTCTTCTATATTTTTCTGGTCTACTGATTTAATTTTTCATTCGGGTCTTTGTCTAGTTGAATCGTAGAGCTCATTGGAGTGTTCATGGGCTTAGCACAATTCATTTCATATTTCTTCAAAATATCCTTAATGTATTTTGTTTGGCTAAGAAATGTTCTATTATCCATTTGTATTACACTAAAGTCATGAAAGTAATTAAGCTCTCTCATCATGCTCATTTCAAACTCATCACTCATTATTTTTAAAAATTCATCACATAAATTTTTATCTGAAGATCCAAACATAATGTCATCTACATAAATCTAATAATGAGAATTTCATCTTTAACCTTTTATAAAAGGAGTGTAGTGTTCACACTACCCTTAATAAATCCTCTATCCAGTAAAAATGAGTTAAGACTTTTATACCAGGCTCTAGGTGCTTTCTTTAACCTATAAAGTGCCTTTTTTAATTTCAATATATGGTTTAGAAATTATGAACTTTTAAATCTAGGGGTTGCTCAACATAAACATCTTCCTTGACTACCCCGTTCAGAAAAGCACTCTTTATGTTCATTTAATATAGTTTGAAACTTTTGAAGCAAGTAAAAGCTAAGAGCACCCTTATAGCTTCTAGTCTAGCTATCGGGGCAAAGGTTTCTTCAAAGTCTATTCCCTCAATTTAGTTGTACCCCTTAGCTACTACTCTGCCCTTATTTCTTATTATAGTTCCTGAGTCATTCACCTTATTTTTAAAGACTCATTTTGTTCCCACTACACTCTATTCTTCAGGTCTCTTGACTAACTACCAAACATCATTCATGGTGAATGCTAAATGACTAACCGCCTTCCTGAGTCATTCAATTCTTCTTACATTGCTAGGATCCAAAACTCATCTCCTAAAGCTTGATATATACTCGTGGGTTCTATCATAGAGATGAATGCTAAATGACTAACCGCCTTCCTGAGTTTGTGCCTAGTTCTCACACCTTCCAACGAGTCTCTTAAAATCAATTCTTTAGGATTACTAGAAGAGTATCTCCATTCTCTAAACAGATCTTCTTGAGGTTCTACCCTTTCTCCTATGGTCATAGTTTCTACTCCTTAAATTGCCTCTACTTTATTTTCTTCAATTTTAGATTCAGAGGGCTTATCTGATTCATCAAATACTACATGGGCGGACTCTTCTACTACTAGGGTTCTCTTATTAAAGATTTTATAGGCCTTACCTACAGAAGAATAATCTAAGAATACACCCTCATCAAACTTGTGAACAAATTTTCCTTAGGGAAGTTTGCCATTTATTAAGATAAAGCACTTGCAACCGAAGACATGTAAGTGTGAAAGATTTGGTGTCCGACCCTTAAGGAGTTCATAAGGAGTTTTATTCATCTTTGATCTAATGTTCACCCTATTTAAGACATAACACAACGTGTTTATTGCTTCTGCCAAAAAATATCCAAGAAGGGTGTACTCAGTTAACATTGCCCTAGCAGCTTCTACCAAGGTCCTATTCTTTCTTTCTACTATTCTTTTGCTGAGGTGTTCTAGGGGCTGAGAAATTATGCTCTATTCCTATCTTTTGACATAATGATTCAAATTTTTCATTTTGAAACTCTCCACCATGATCATTATAGATTGTTGAGATTTTACATTCTAATTTTCATTGAATCCAAGTGGAGAATATATTAAATTCCTCAAATGAGTCATTCTTGTGTGCTAGGAATCTTACCCAAGTAAATCTAATTAAGTCATCTATAATTACAAATCCAAAATTCTTCCCATCGAGGCTAGATGTGCTAATGGGATAAGTCCATATGAAGGATTTCTAGTGGCCTATAAGTGATAACATCTTTGATTGAATGAAAGGATGATTTTATTTGCTTTCCTAGTTGGCAGGCATCGCATAGATGATCCTTAGTGAAATCTAACTTAGGTACGCCTCTAACTAGGTTTTTTTTAGTGATGTTTCTAAGTGTTTTCATACTAGTATAGCATAGTCTCCTATGCCATAGCCATGAGTTATCTACTATTATTTTTAAGCAAAATGAATTTGATTTATCAATGCAATCAAGATCTAACATGTAAATATTGTTCATTCATTTTCCTTCTAAAAAAAGTTTGTCATTTAAGCTAATTAGGCATTTGTCAGAAAGAATTTTTATGTCAAAACCTTTTATCACATAATTGACTAATGCTTAGTCAGTTATGCTTCAAACCATCAACTAATAAAATATTCTCAATTAAAAAATTCTTAGCATTTCCAATAATACTTGAGCCCACCACTTTTCTGGTAGTGTTGGCTCCCAATGTTACTTTCCTTTCGATCCTGGTCTCTAGTAAAATAAACTTCTTCATGTCTCTAGTCATGTGTCACGAGCAGCCACTGTCCAGGTACCACATGCTCTCACTAGATCTTTTATGAGAGCATCCCTACAATATCATTTAAGGGTTAGATTTGAGAACCCAAATGAGTTTAGATTCATCATTATGCTTTTGTGAATAAGATATATGCATGTTATGCTATGATGAATTCAATTTAAGTCTTCATACTAGGTGTATCCTATGGTGAATCATGTACATACGGGCTATGTGACCTAGCATGCCATAAGAGAAGCACCTAACACCAAGAAATGGGTTCACTAATATATGTGGGTGGTGATTCCACTTCCTAAAGTTCTGTGATGCATGCAATGCTGGGGGTTTAGTTGGTTGGGCTAATGTGGATAAAGTCTTATCTTTTTCTAGTTCTATGATTCTTTCTTTAAATATGTTAATTTGATATGTCAATCCTGCAACTTCACATTTTAACATATGTTCATTAAGATCTATCTCCCATACAAGTTCCTTTAATCTCTTACACATCATTACTAATTCTTTTTTTTTTTTTTGGAGAAAATGCAAAGTTGCATTAAAAAGAAAGAAATAACCCCCTAATACAAACTAGGAAGTAAAAAAACTAATAGATCCTTGATCAAGAGAAAAAGGATCCTTATTGAAAGCAATTTTGTTAATATTAAACCTATTATTTTTGAAATGAAACCAATTGTTTCCTATTTTAAAACCGTTGAGATGCAGGGGATACCAATGTTTGAAAAAACCCGAGGGTTGGTTAGTATCCCAGAGTTCCCATCCGGTTAAAGAATAGGATCTAGTAACGATCCCATAAGAAAATATAATAAGTTTAAAAAACAAAAAAGCCAAACCAAAAAAGCAGCTATAAAATATAATCAAAAGAAAATTACAAAAATAACAAGACAATCTCAAAACACCTATGAAAAACAATAATAGGTATTTTGGATGTCTTTTCCAATTACCAATGTTGTAATACCAAGTAAAATATATGGAAAATTCTTTGATCAGAATTTCCAACCTTATGTATCTTTCGGCTTTGCTACTTGCAATAAGAATTTCGGGTATCATATTACTGAGAAGTTTGGGAAGAACTTCTCAAATTGTTCTTCATTCTGAGATTAGTAATCCTTCTTCTAGTTTGATCTTTCACCAGTCTTAGATCTTGTAGTTCTTTGAACAGCTTGTGTTTAGAACCGGAAGAAACAAGCTCCAACAAAGATCCTTTTTTATTCTTTAATAAAATAGTTTTTTTGAACTTTAAACTGATAGTTGAAGTAGGAGAAATGGTTTTAGAAAAGCCATCCCTTATTTCATCGTTATTAACAAATATTTCAGAAGTATTTGCTACCTTAGAAGGAGTCAAAACTGAATTCTGCTCCTTCTCCAACTTCTCCTTAACTGCCTCCATCGTATGTGGGATTTGAATTTCCAAATTTCCAGCACTCTTTGGATGATCCTCTGGAATAACAGCATTCTCATTTATTCCTTCAATTCTCCCATCCTTCTTTAATTTTCTAGCTGGATTTGTTGGAGGAAAAACTGGCTTCAGCTCCTCAACAACCTTTGATTTATTCAATAAATCAATTAGATTTTGATCATCCAAAAGCAAGTTTATCTCAGATATAATATCTTCCTTATCTGTCTCCATGGTTTGTGGGATTTCAAAATTTGAATTTTGAAATCCAGAAATTTCATGTGATGTTTTTAAGGATTCATGTGCATCAGTAAATTCAACATGCTTCTTATTTAATACATCAAACTCATCAAGCAGGGTCATGTGATCTCTATCTAAATTAGAATTTTCTTTAACTAAGTTAGCATGCTCAGTTTGTAAAGTACTAAAATCAATATTAAGACTAGCATACATTTTCTTTAACTTCCTATACGAGTCATGGATTTTCTTAGAAATAAGCAGCAAATCTTCATATGAAAGTTGACATACATCATCTTGATCCGATTGATCAAGATTATCATTAGTCATTAGACACAAATTTGTTACCTCCTCCTATACTTCTTCTTATGATGATTTTGAGGCAAAGTCGGCCCAAAATGCCTTTTGTGTCTTCATCTTTTCTTTCTTATATTTAGCTTTCTCCTTTCCTTTTTCCTTAGTTGGTTGACTCTTCAAGTTGGGACAATCATCTCGGAGGTGACTTGGTTTCATGCTTTCAAAACAAATAATATCAGATGAAACTTTAGTAGTTCTCGAGCTTTTAACTTTATTCCAGTTATTCTGATGACGCCTTTACTTTCTTTTTAAAAAGTTCTTGAACTGTCGGATCATCAAGGCTGTGTCATCTTCTTCCTTCACTGCAGAGCTTTAACTTTTTGAGTTATTCACTTCAATGCCACCGTCCACTCCTTTTCACCTCATCACTTTGATTGACTCACTCCTTACTCGTATGCAATGAGTGACCCAAGTAAATTATCAATAAAATAAATGTTTAAGTATTTAGATTTTGTGATTGCAGTATTTTTAGCATCATAGGAACTAGGTAAGTATCTAAGAATCTTATTAGCTTTTTCAGAAATAGAAATTTCTCTACCTAAAGCATGCAAGGATGTTACGATTTGGGTGAACCTAGTGTACATGTCAGATATTATTTCGCTAGGTTTCATACGAAAGATTTCATAATCATGAAATAGAATGTTGAAGTCTAGACTATTTAACTTCACTAGTTCCTTCACATGTGATGTACAGTCTATCTCAAATCTCCTTACCAGTAGCACATGTAGATACTCTCATGTAGTCCTCAACTTTTAATACACAAAAGAAACAGTTTAAGCACTTTGCATTTAATTGAGCCAAATCGATATCCTCATTGCTCCATTCATTAAAAGGTACTTGAGTTTTCACGCCATTCACAAGTTTAAACAGTGCAATGTATCCTTCTTTAACTAGAAACCACAAACATTTAACTAACATCCATAAATGATAGTCTATAGACTGTAAAAAAGTAGACATTCTAATTTTTTAGAAATCAAATGAGATATTTTCAAAAAGGGGTGGACAAGTTATTGAACAACCCTTCGTAGTATGACGATTAACAAAATGAGACATGATCAATTTTTTTAGGTTTTCTTAAATGTTATTTTTGAAACTCTGCTCTGATACCAATGAAATTATGAGATGTGCCAAGAGGGGGGTGAATTGGAAAATTGTTATAATAAAAAATCCTAAATAGGAGTTCTAATATTTTTTTTATAGTGTTTTTAAAATTTAAACAAGAAAATTAAATAATGCATAAGTGAATGCTTGAAACACAATTTGCAACAACGAATTTCACAATGATTTTCACCAAGCAATTTTTGTGAAATTAAAATGCCAGCATAAATAAAAAGTAGTAAAGGAAAAATTACACCAGAGATTTTATAGTGGTTTGGTTACTTGACCTACGTCCACTCCCCGGAGTCCTCCACTCTGGAAATTTTACTACTAAACAATAGTTCTCCTTTTGCTCCCACAACAAGGCGGAGAAGCCCTTACAAACCTCACTTTCACCAACCCGGAATGGCAGAGTGCCAAGCGCTTTGTCACCCTCCTCGCGATGGAAGCGTACATTATCATTTTTCTCCCTCTTGGAGAAGGAAGAGTACCTTAGAGGATATGGATGTAGAAGAATCTCTCCCTCAGAGAGCCTCCTGTAAGATCTTCTCAAGCCACAAGAGGAGCAAAGTGTAGTAAGCTTGGAGCAACCATTTGATCTCCCTCACACTCCTTCTCCCTCACCAAGCCCACCTTCTTCTTCCTCCCATAAACAATAAAATCTTCTCAAGAGCTCTCTCCCAAGGAATCCCTCTCTAATCATGTTCCTCTCTCACACTCACACATAAAAAATAGAAGTTTTGATACTTAAAACAGGCTCCAAGAAATGGCCTTCATCCTGGTATTAAGGTTTATGAACAAACAAAAAATTTTCAAAATAGCCATTATGATCGTACGGTATGATCCAATATCATACATTACGATTAGTACAAAATGGCCTTCATCCTGGTATTAAGGTTTATGAACAAACAAAAAATTTTGAATGCAATCATATAGTATGATATAAATTCGTACAATATGATATGTAAAATCATTCTATTTGTGTAGGACAATTGCCAGAATGACAAAACTCGTCTCTGTACATCGTATGTGTTGCGGATCAATGGTTTATTATTTTGATGATAGCAAACATTCTTATTTCTCTACGACTGCCATATGTACGACATTTTAGGTTCACACGATCGAACTACAATTTGGAATCAGCTCAAGATTGGGTAGACTAGGTCTGAGTTAGTTTGTACTCTTTTTCCTTTCTTAAGTCTGTTGTATTTGGTGAGGCACCGGATGATTTGTAACTTGGAAGATTCTTTATTGGATTTCTATTTTTGGTAACATCATCCTGGATGATATTTATATCGCCCAGGACGATCTATTCAAAAGCAGAAACCCTAATTAGAGCATCCTCATTAAGGCAGTCGTTATTAGCGGATCAGCCTGGATGATACCTATATCGTCCAGGATGATAGTCTCAATTCAGAAAGAATCAGCCGCCATAATCAATTTAGGAATTCTTTGTTTTAAGAAATCGACCAGGACGATATTCATATCGTTCAGGCCGATCTAACTCAATTAAGCCTAAATTGATCTGGTATGTTTGAAAAGCATTAATGGTTGATTGATACTATCACATCATCCAAGTCGATCACTAGATCGGCCGGGACGATGTCCTGGACGATCTACATCGGACAGCTCGAATTCAGGGCGATGATCAGGACGATTGAAATCGATTTTAAACTAATCGACCTAGACGATCGTGATATTGTCTAGGATGATGTAACCAATTTTCTTCTGATCGTCCCAAATCATATTGGGCTGATGAGCTTAATTTGTACTAATCGGCCAGGATGATAGGTGGACGATAATGTCGGCAACTTGCATTAATGAGCTTGTTTTGAGCTTTTCTATTTAAGCTTGGTATGACACTTTGTAAGTGTCTTTGGCAGCCATTATAGCTTCATTCTTGTGGGGGAGACTTGAAGAGAGAGCTTGAAAGGGAGTGAGGAATGGGTGAAGTCTGAGAGGGAGAAGATCCTGTGAGGGGGGATTCGAGGGAGTCTGGAGGGGATTCCACACGGTTGCTCCAACAGGCTTGCATCTTAATAACGTCGGATTCAAGGCTTGTCTTGAGGGAAGTTCACTAAAGAATAAGTTCACTTTGGTGTCAAAGGACTCGGCGACTCCGCCGCACCGGGGAAGGTGAAAGTGATTTTATAAGAGCTTCTCCGCCTAGCTGTGGAAGCTAAAGGAGAGACACTTAGTTTATTGCAATACTTAGAGGGTGCCTCCAAGGAGTGGACGTAGGTCAAGGTTTGACCGAACCACTATAAATTTGGTGTATTCTTTCTTATTATTTGCTTCCGCATTTAATTTCCGCATTTGTTTTATTTGTGTTGATTTTGGTTTTTACTTTGCTTAAAGTTTCTTCTTTTCCAATTCACCACTCTCTGTATTTAGCCTTGGGCCAGTTCTATAGGCCTTAACATCCCTAACGAACTTTCTAGTGCCATCAGAGCACTTTCAGTATGGTATGAACCACTTCGTACAGTATGATTAGTACAAAATTAAGGGATCGTTCGGTACGATATCCGGGATGATTGAAAATAGCCTCGGTTGATCGTATAGTACGATGTGTATTGTACAATATGATAACCAATCAAAAATTAATCTTTGATTTATGCACTAATCTCAAGGTTAATTTAAGTATTCAAAATTTATCATACAATATGAATGGGATCGTACAGTACGATTAGTAATTAAACTTACTTAAATTAATATGGCAGCTATGGTTTTGAAATTAGAAACACTTCGTACAGTATGATATTAATCATACAGTATGACTTATTTATAGATAGTCATTTCAACTAGATCAGATCGTATAGTATGATTTAAACTCGTACAGTATGATCAAAAAAAAATTCTTCATTTTTAAAAACCCCTCCCCCTGTGTGTGTGCATGGTTGCTCAGTCTTGCATATAATTTGTGGCTAGACTCAAGAAAATAAAAATAATAACAAATTAAAAATTATAATATTATAAACTCTAACTCCTACTCCACCTAGTCTTGAGTCTCCTCGTCATCAAGAGTAACTTGTGATCTCTCTAAAATTTTAGTACTCACAGACAAGAGCATAAAACAAAAGTATTTAATGAATAGTAATTCAAATGACATTTTTTGTCATCATCAAAATCTCAGACTAGGGTCATGGATTGTAATAAAATTTTTAATTTTAAATATTAAATTTTCAAATACTAAATCATGTTACCACTATATTATGGATATTACATATTTGTTTAACAACTACCGTTAATCAAAAGTTCTCTCATTATTGGGAGGGGAAATTAACTATAGGGGCTTGAGCCTATAGGCAACCTGAACTCATATCATAAAGTTCTGGTGAAATGAGAGCAAAATCTTTGGGTAATGTCTTATTTAAAATCCAATCTTCCTTCTAAAATTTTCCTCAGAACATACTCGTTAAAGGTCTCCTCGACGAATTGAAGAAAAGAAAGGGGTAAGCAGAGAGGTCATGGTGCGAATTTTTGGAGCTCACTGGCTCATTATGTTTTTTAACAACATTGTCCAAAGATCATGAACTTGTTCAATAAGAAGCTCATTAGGAGCTTGATAAGGAGTTCGATTCTTGATTATTGTAAATAAGAAGTCTTATTTAGTAGTTTGAAATAATTGGAAGAAATATTCATGAATATATTTTTTAATATGCTTAATAAAGCTTATTTGTTAAGTTGATGAACATTCAGAAGAATAGCTAATTTATAACTTGAAAAGACCCATTTGTTTAAAGATCGATAATTACGAAATGAACTGAATATGAACCAAACACAAACTAAATATGAACAACCATAAAATTAAATGAACCAATATTGAATATAACCATGAAAGCTCAAATCAAACTCGAACGAACATGAACAAGCAGATAATAAATGAACATGAATATGAGCAAGTAGATGCTTGACTTAGCTTGGTTCTTTTACAGCCATAAGCATTAACCCAGAATAAGGAAATCAGACCGCCATGGAAATAAAGATAGCAAACCATATTTCATTTCTTCCAAATAAGAGAAAGAATAAGAGTGAAAGTGAAATTAAATATCACCCATATAGTACAATGCACTTTTCGCACTCTTTTCTCCTCCAAATGTTTAATTGCTTACAAATACATAAGCTGGAGATCTCCAAATGAGGTATCTTTCTCTATTTTATGCCTCCCTTAGATTTGACTCTAAGGGGACACTATACTTAAGCATTCAATACTCACCAGAAATAACATATGCATAAACTTCGATACAACTATGATATAACTCCTAAAAACATGAACTGAAAAACTATTTATACTAAGTTCAGAAATAAACTCAAGTATTGTGGCACTCGATATGGTAGAGCCATTACATTATAGAATGAACTAGCACCTCAACCCTGTTGGGCTTGCTCCACTATGGCACTGTGCTGACTAGGCACGTCTGTTGGCTGAACCAATGTGTCATTTAACTTAATCAGCATGGCTCCATGCTTCTTCAACTGCTCCACCCATAATGCTCTAGAAGTTGAGCACTGCGGTGCTTGAATGTGTAATATGGTGCTACGACATTATGTAGTTTGGCGCTCATGTGCACAAATTCCTAAGACTAGGGTGGTGTGGTGTAAATTTTTGGTGTTGTAATGTTATGAAACACTATGGTGTTGATCGATTGGAACGTTAAATTAATTGTTATATTTCTAAGGATCAAATGCTATGATTTTCTAATCTAGTGCTAGGCCATTATGGACATTATGATGCTTGTAGTTAGGGTGATGTGATGCTGATTCAGAAATTGTGAATTTTTTTAGTTTTCCTTAGACATTCCTAGATAATAACTAAAAAATAATATTTTTACTAATATTTGACATAATAAAGCACTATAAAATTTATTCTTAAGAATAGTGCACTAATTTTTTATGCATGTTCAAAGAATAGAATATCTGTGTAGAGAAGCTATGTTATTTCTCATATTTTCCATTGCCTAATTTAATTGTGTACTTGGCTACTCACATTTTTAAAATCAAGTGTGATATACGACCATAGAGTTAAAATATTTTCATTTGAGTAAATATAAAATTGAATAAATAGGGTGTAAGTTTAGTAATAGATCTAGTGAGGGATTACGACTTTGAGCGATCAAGCCATTAATAAGAATATACATTTTAGATATCTCAAGTCTATTGTTTAGAGTGATGTTGAAATATATTATGATATTATTAATAGAATTCAAGTTGGATGGTTAAAGTGGATTAATGCATCAGGCCTATTGTGTGATACAAAACTACTAATCAAACATAAAGGAAAAATCTATAAGATGTCGATAAGACCTGCAATATTTTATGATATAGAATGTTGGCTTCTAAAAGAGAAGCATAAAATTAAGTTAAGTGTTGCAGAGATGAGAAAGCTCAAGTGGATGAGTGGTTTTATGGTAGATACAAAATACAAAACTAGCATATATGTAAAAAGGTTAGAGTAGCACCTACGGCAGATAAGATTAGAGAGAGTTGCCTTAAACAATTTGGTCACATAAAATGTCAGTCTTCTGATGACCCAAATAAGAGATTAAATGTATTAGATTGGTCTATTTTAAGGAAGGTGGAAGTAGTCCAAAAAAGACTTAGTTAAAAAACATTAAAAATAGTTTTTTTTTTTTTTTTACATTTAAATGAGAATTTGACTTCTAACAGGATACAACAGAGAAAAAAGATTCATTTAGCCAAGCCCGCGTTGTAGGATAAAGGTTTGATGTTGTTGTTGTTGTGACCTATGACCATGATGGATGCATAGTGGAATCAACGACAATAAAAATTTGAACAGATTTTAATTAGACCTAGACCTAGGCTAATTTAATATATGAGATCTCTTAACAAGATGCTTTAAAATGTTACTGTAGTTAGAATATTGTTGAACTAAACCAAGGTGAAGGATTACTATTGCTTTGATCCACATTAGCAATGTGAATATTTGACCCGACACGAAAACTTGACCTGAACCTGACCTAGAAATTTCGGCTTAGACCCGACACATTCCAAAATGGATCAGGTTCGAGTTCCCAGATTCTACCCATTTGAAAAATGGGTCAGGCTCGGGTTGACCGACAGGTTGCAGGGTTAACCCAAAAACTCATTTGATATGACTATCCGGCTACCCGCAGACTTGCCCTAGCATGCTTGGCCCCTACCCGGCTACCCACGTACCTGCCCAAGCCTGCCAGCCCCTTACCCGTGGTTGCCCGCACCATGCCCACGTAGCTACCCGCACGCTCGCCGAAGCTGCCCGTGCCTGCCAGCAGTCCACCATGCATTCGAAGCTACTCGTGTTGCTGCCCATACACATGCTATATTTGCCCGTGCACCTCGCTCATGCGCATCTATGCCTGCGCAGCCGCCTGCACAACTGCATCAGCCTGCTCGCATCTGTGCCATGTTGCATGTGTCCACGTCTGTTCGCAATTCGCCATCCCGCATCTGGTCAGGTCAACCCAGCAACCTAGTGGCTCGGTCCAGTTTTGAATTTTTTACCCATTTTCCTACCCGGGTCGGGTTAGGGTCAACCCATTTGAACTCAGGTCAATTCAGGGTTCGACTCGAACCTGACCCGAAACCCGATTTTGACACCCCTAATTCACATCAACTCGTTGTAATATGTGATTTTAATTTGCATAAAATTATGAAGTTTTTTTTTTTATAGAAATTGTATATATCTTATAAAAAGAAAAAGAATTTTAAAAACAAAATGTTGGAAAGATTTTACTTTTGCTAGTTCACTTTCCATATGCAAGATAACATGTGTTAGCTTGCATTTAATTTTCATAAAACTTCAAGCATAAAAATTGAAGCAATTACATCTCTTCTGTCTTAGCGTAAGTTTGGGACGGCTGCAGCTGTCGACAATTACATGTCTTCTATCTTAGGATGTGTTTGTGACAGGTGCAGCTATCGGTAAAGTAGGTTGTGAAGTTAATTTACAGTAAGCTGCTTTCTGAAGTTACTGTACATAAAACAGTATTTTTTTGTTTGGGTACTATAACAGTAAAACTGCTTTGTTGTAGTTATATAAGAACAATTTATATTACTACCCTCATTATACATAAATTGAAACTATATAAATTCAAACAAGAAAGACAATTCAAATATGATATCAATTCCTCTTCGTCTCTAACGATCATAATTTCTTTGTTGTGGCTAATTTTGGGGAAATCAAAAGTTTCGTATATCGTTTCTAGATATTCAAAATTGATGTAAAATTGCTTATAGTTGAAATCTAAATCAGAGCAATTTTATATATTATTAATGCATAAAATGCTATTTACGCTATTGATCTCCAATGCCAACACAAATTACAATGGAAATAAAAATCATAATTTATTAATAATGATGAGCTCTCAAATGATGAACAATTTCAACTATTTCTCTCTGAAGATGTGAGTTGAACTTTGCATGCCTGTATCAAGTACCTGCATTGATAAACCAAAATAACATAGAAAAGCATAGAACAAATAGGGAAGAAGAATGTTAGAGTAGCAAGCATATTTTTGTATATCATCTTCTAGTATTTTCAGTGAATGTATACACATATCTCTCAGCCTTACTAATGCCACAGTAGTAGTTCATTATAGAGAATCATCAACCTGAGATCGAACGATCCCATATACGATAGAAAAAAGGTTTGATTAAGACTCTAATATTTTGGGCAATCTTTGTGATGGATTGAATAATAAAGCAGTAAGTCCAAATCCATGTTATTTTAGTATGCATTTTAAATAATCAAACCCTCAAACAAATGCATAATATAAGCATATAAAATGGATCCCATATTATTGAAAACTTTTCAAATCAGTGAGAAAAATGCATTCAAACTAATTTCAAATGCTCTCAAAGTCATGATTCTGCACATATTTTTAAATATTTGATTGATGAAGAATTTGATCCAAATATTTTAATTTTAAAATATGTCCTTAGCACCTTCACTATTGTCTGCCTCATGATTTGTCACATCTCCTTCGTTATCTAATAATGATTGACTAATTTGATACTCATAAGCTTCTGGAGTTATATATGATTGATCCTCATTGCAAACATTTAATTCTTGATCATCACGAGAGGGATGATGTCCGTATGTAATTATGTAATGCCATTGTAGCCACCACTATTTTTACTTGCTTTTTAAATGTATATCTAGGCATATCACACAATATAACCCATTTATTTTGCCAAACAGCAAATGATCTCTCAATCACACCTCGTAGTGAAGAGTGATGCTTATTAAATATTTCTTTTCTCCCATGTATGGATTAACTCCCTTTTTGAAAATCAGGAATATGATACTTTGTATCAGAAAATGACTTCAAAAATCCTCGTTGCATTGGGTACCCTACATCCACAAGATAATATTTATATGTTTGTAATTGCATATTATTTAGTTTTTTTTTTAACGTGCAAAAGCATTGTATTAAAAGGAAAGCAAATCTAATTACAAAAGATAACAAGGTAACATTTCTTCTTTGATTAGATCAATCAAGGAAGTCAAAATGCTACCAAAAGAAAAGCTATCAAAAGTGAAATTACTATCTAAAGCCAAAGCAGCACACAAATCGGCTACTTTATTACATTCCCTATTAATATGATGAAAAATGACATTATTGAAATCATTAAGGAAGTAAAGCTCCTTGACCGACCAGTTCTCTAAGTGCCAATCAACTTTCTTCAAATAATCTTGAATGAATGTAATCACATTGATATTATCACTTTCAATGATAATACCATTACTTTCAAGCATCCAACTATGGATGAAATCCCTTATAGTTATAATCACCTCCATCTCAAGTTCAGCATCCCAATGTACCTTATTTTTACCAAAAGCAAGAAGAAGTCTCCCTTTGCAATCTCTGAAAATCCCACCAATACCAGATCGATTAGAACTCAACAATGAGGCATCAACATTAATCTTGATCCAATCTAGCGGGGGAGAGCACCAAGTACTATAGAACTCCCTTGGGAGGTTAGTTCCCCAGCTGTCTAGATATGGAGAAGATTTCAGCATAGCTAAAGAAAGAACATTAGCAGGCACCAAATAACTAGGCATAGCATTATTTCCATGCTTCACCAAGTTTCGGTTTTTCCAGGACAAAAAAGCCAGCAATACAATAAATTCTAGCCATACCAGCCGTTCGACCATGGCCTCTTCTCAGCTCCTTAAAACAGCAATCCAATTATTGAAAAACAAGGATAAAAAATCCCCATTCTCTAATTTTAAAAATAACATCCTAAAGAAATTTGCAATGAACCACAATATGTTCATAATTCTCCACCTCCTGACATCCTCTAGCACATAGATTGTCAACAGCAATCCTTCAAAATTTAATAAAATGATTAGTAGGAATAGCAATTTTACTGAGCCACCACCATAATATTTCCACCTTAGAGTTGAGCTTAAGATTTTTAAGCCATTTATAAAAGCCACCATCATCTTCTTTATATTTCTCTTCCATCACATGATCATAAGCCAATGTAGAGACTGATTTGCCCGAGAATTTGTATATGGTTTCCATCTGATCCTCCCGCTGAGAATCAATATGCACTTGTCTGATTAACCTAACAAGTTCTTCATGAAAAAAATTAAGCAATTTCGATCCAATCCACCCACCTTCAGCCGAAATAAAATGCTGAACCTTCATAACTTCCAAAGATCCATAATTAATAAAAGTTGGCAAAGCATTAAAACACTTGTCCAGCAACCAAACATCACTCAACGCAAAAATTTATTTCCTCTACCCACCTTCCATTTAACAATGGGTTTAAGATACTTACCTCCATCCTTCATAATTTTCCAAGCACTAGAAGAGCTCTTTAAACAAGTTTCATTCAAAATATTGCCACCATACTTAGCAGTGAGCATTCGGTGGAGTAAAGAATCAAGATTTTGGATATAATTCCAAGCCAGCCTTGCCCGTAAAGTACCATTTTTATTACAGCAGACTATACTCCCAACCCACCTGCACCTCTTGGTTTACAAATCTCATCCCAAGCAACATAGTGCAATCCCTTCCTCCCATTTTGTTTGTGCCAAATAAAATTCCTGCACAATTTCTCTAATTCATGAACCACTTTCTTAGGGACCAAGGAGTGAGTAAGGGCAAAATTTGGCATAAATAATAAGGAAGTTTTGATGAGAGTAATTCTTCCTCCCAAAGATAGAGATTTCTTCCCCCAAACATTCAATCTATCCGTCACATGGCTCAAAATATCTTGAAAATCAGCCACACCTAATCTCCTTAAAGAGATCCTGAATCCCAGATAATGCAATTCCTTCACAGTTTTGAAACCAAGAATCCTAGCCACTTTCTCCTTATAAGATCTCCTAACAGCCATTCCAAAAATGATTTGGGACTTGTTGACATTTACTCTTTGGCCCGTCCACTTACAAAATTCCTCCACAATACTTTTTAACAAACGTGCCAGAGAATTGGTTGCTCGAGAAAAAACCAGCTTATCATCTACATATAGGAGATGTGTGATCTTTGGTCCTCTAGGAGAAACCTGAATACCCAATACATGGCCCCTTTGCTCAATTGCATTAGAAAACAGTTGGGAACACATAATGAATAAGTATGGTGAGAGCGGGCATCCCTGCCTAAATCCACTATAAGCATTAATCCATCTCGAATTCTTCCCATTCAGGATAATTGAAAACCTTGCATTCACCACACATTCCATAAGCAATTTAGAAAACATAATGGGGAAACCATACCATTGAAGGATTTGATTCAAAGTTGGCCATCCCATACTATCGTAAGCCTGCTCCATATCAAGCTTAACAGCCATCATTCCTTGCTTATTCTTAGAAATTTTAAATTTGTTGAAAATCTCCTACGCCAAAATGTAATGATCGAACAAGGATCTACTTGGAATGAACGCCAGCTGCTCTTCGGAAATCAACTAAGGTATACAATTTTTCAGCATATTAACCAGCATGGTGGCCACAATTTTATAGGTAGTTTGACAAAGGCTTGTAGGTCTATAATTGGTGGGCACAACCGAGTTCTTAACTTTAGGAATTAATACGATTAGCATATCCTTCCATTCCATGTGCATAACTCCAAAATTTAAAATTTTTTTGATAGCATTCCAAGTAGTTTCACACACTAAGCTCCAATAACACTTGAAGAAAGAGGATGTCACCCCATCTAAACCAAGTGACTTATTATTACCTTGCTGGAAAACCGAAAGCTTGCATTCTTCCAGGGAAAATTGTGCATCTTGAGCTGCCACATCCAAATCTGTCAATGTCTATTTTCCTAAAATTCCAGGGCAATCTGTCAATTTACAAGCTTTGTATTTCCATTTTTCTTCAAAAAACTATAGAAACACTTGTTCAATTTGGTCATCCTCCTCCACCAAAAGGTTATTAGCATCTTTGATTTGCCTCACCCACTTAGCGTTTCTCCTAACTGATGCGAAGTTATGAAAAAATTTTGAATTAGTATCCCCTTCCTCTTGCCATCTTGCCTTAGCCCTTTGATTCCACAAAATAGAAAGTCTTCTAAGGGTGACATTTAGCTCATGGACCTTACTTCTAAGAAGGAACAAGTCCTCCATAGAAAAATTCTCACCCATAGTTTCCTTAATCTGCATTTCCAATATCTCCCTCTTTAAGTCCTCCTTCAAATTACATAAATCTTTGCATTTGCTCTTGCTCCAGAAAAATAATGCTCTCAAACTCCTTCTAAGTTTTCGATGAAGTACTTCCACCTCCTCACCAAAATCAGCTTTTTTCCAGGAGTTATAAATAATATTCCACGCAGTCGGGTAAGATCTCCAAGTGTTTTCAAATCTGATGACCTTGATCTTGTTAATCTGCTTATCTTCCAAATTAAAAACAATTGGGCTATGGTCTGAAGCCACTCAAGCAAGATTCTTTACCTTCCCAAAAGGGACCAAGTGTAAAGATGAAGAGTTAAGCAAACATCTATCAAGTCTCTCCCAAATCCTTGAAGTACCTTCCTTATTGTTACACTAAGTAAAACTTGGTCCAACAAAACCTACATCATGAAAATCAGAGTTAGTCATAAAATATTTCATCTCTCTAGTTCCTCTAGAAAAGAGGAACCTCTTTCCACCTTTCTTCTCCTCCTTATTCAAAATGCAATTAAAGACAGCTCCCCCGCCCCCCCCCCCCCCCCCCCCCCCCCCCCCCCCCCCCACAATGGAAGGACTCGACCCCATCATACTTTTTTCCAGCAAGTTCCAAAGATTTCTTCTCTCATTACAACATCTCTATCATACACAGTAGCCACCTTCCAGTTTCCCGTAGAATGTGTAGAAAGAATGCCAACCACCACTTGAGATGAACTCTCCATCACAACAAAAGAAACAACCTTCCTGTTCCACATAACCAGAATACCTCCAGAGGTTCCCATAGCTGGATGGTGGAAAAAATCTTAATCTCTCCCAATAAGGATATCAACATCACTTCTCTCAACATTTGTTAGCTTAGTTTCCATCAGCCCAATAAAGAAAACATCGTGATCCCTTACTATCTCCCTAAGATATAGGGAAGCTTCCTTTTTCCTGGCCCCCCCTACAATTCCAGAAAACAAAAGAAGTCATTTATTAACCATAGGGGACTCGTCCCCGCCTGGCATACTTACCTTACCATCCTCTTTTTTTCCTATGCTCAGTTTCTAAAGGCCCCAACGATTTCAATTCCTTAGCCAATTTCACTTTAACCAAGCTGCTATTCAGAGAAGCAGCAATTTCCACTTTCTCAAGAATATCCTCAATTGCAACAGCCATATTCTTTTGGTGATCCACCGTTAAATGATCCAACAATTCCCCTTCTTTAATCTACTTAATCAGAGCCTCAAATTTATTGGATACAGATAAAGCCGATACAATCTCCCTATCAGTTTCACCTTTACTAACATCTTTATCTGTATCTAGAGTTTGCTGATCAAACTGCCTTAACTCAGTATCCACATCAGCCACCAAATGTTGAGCCAAGTTTTGTACAGCAGCATCCTGGACATCATGAACCTGAACGTTTAAATCTGCAGCATTTCTATCAGACCTCCAGCCTCTCGCAGACTTTCCATTTTTGAACCTTCCGTTTTTAAACTGAACATAGATCCACAATCCATATTCGCTCCCAGTATTTTTATCAGCAACTCGTCCTTCTGCATCATTTCCAGTAGCTTGTTTCTTCGCAAGCTGGTCAATTTTAGCATTCATCACACCATCAGGGCAACCCTTTCTATCGTGTCCCACCTTACCACAATGATAACAAATCAAGTCAATCTTCTCATACTCTATTTTTTGGAAGAATCTCCCTGCTATTCCATCAACCCAAACACCGTTTGGAAGCCTGTTTTCCAAATTTAATCTCACACAAACCCGAGAAAATTCACGTTTCCCCCACTTAAAAGAATTTCCATCCACATACATAGGAACTCCTACCCTCAAAGCAATCCTAGCAATATTCTCTTCATCCCAACAATACAACGGCAAATAGGGGAGGCGAATCCAAACAGGTGCAGTAATACCCTTAAAGGAATTAGGATTGAAAAGAGGGGACTATTTGTCCATCCCAACAATGTGTCCTCCCACATACCAAGAACCACCATTCAAAACTTCATCCATAGCTTCAACAGATTTGAACAAACATAAAATCCAATTCTTGCCGATGGAAGTCATATGAAAACTATCGAATTTATTCCACTGCTTCCTCAACTCCAGACTACACATCGGAAAGGTTATTCTATCTCCCAAAACCTTGATAACCAGTGAGTGCCTCAGAACTTGCGTATTCAACACTTCCTTCTTAGCATTCACCTTGACAACAATCCCATCATCAGTCATCTCTATTAAATCCCTATTGAAAGAAATCTTGATATGTTGAGTTTTCTTCCTTGCTTCAGTAAAGTTTTCCATCATATCATTTCTAACTGGATCCCCCTCAACACTGGTGTCCCGCTTTTCCTTCATCGCCAATTTCTTTAGAAGATTAGAATCTTCCACTTCATTTCCCAAAGCATCTATTTCGGATGCTAAAACACGGCCACCAACATCATCAGAATTCCTCACAAACTTGTTAACCTTCAAGATCATTCCAACAGATGAAGTTGCCTCAAGAATAAGACTATCTGAGACATCATTCACATTTGCAAGATCTTTAGCACCTCCAACGTCACGATCGATCAAGACCATCTTGCCTTTTCCTTCTACTACTTCTTAACGAAGCAGAGCTTTTGCCCCTTCTCTGATTACAATGTCATTATTAACCTTGCCAAAGCTACGATCGGTACCCGAAGAACTAACATTAGCCATGATCTTGGTGGAAGAGGACCGCCAATCATCCGTCCGGCGATCAGCCGTCGTCAAAATCACCGCCCCCATAAAGCCCGTGAATGAGAAATTTCGAAAATCAAGATTTTCTCTCTCTAGAAAATCTGGGAGCTTCTCTCTCTCAAAAATTCTAATTATTCAAGCCTCTTTTTTCTTCAACTCATCACATATTATTTAGTTAAAGAACAAGTAATGTGGTTGATTGCAATACAAAAATACATACTTAATTGGTGGCGACATAGAAAATTGATGTTGTTGATTAAGTATATCAAATTTAAAAATATGACTATCATGTGCACTACCCTCCCATCTTGACATTACAAAAGTAAAACACATGTTGAAGTCATAAA